>JARQOD010000003.1:234356952-234502682 GCA_033576555.1 Oophaga sylvatica
GCAGAGGCTCCCTCTGGTGGTTACAAGCGGTACTAGTGAAGATTGTGAGGACTGGGAATCAGGTGTTACTGACTGGTCTTATATAAGGGAGTCATTTTCCCATCAGGGTTGCCGGTGATCAATTGTTCTGGTCTGAATCCTTCATTCCAGTTTCCCTTGTAGCCTGCTGTGTCGTGTCTGCATCTCCTGCTTCCAGATAAGTCTTTTTCTTCTTTTGTGTTTGTGCTATATTTTTGCATTTTGTCCTGCACTTCTTTGGGGGCCTTCTGGGTCCCCTCCGGGGGCTTCTGCCTTCTCAGTTTAATTCAGCCACTGAGTTTTGTTCTTTTGCTTTTTCCAGTTTTTTCAGTGGCTGCTGTTTTGATTTTGTTACACCAGAGAGCTAATTTAGGTGGTAGAGGTCGTGTGATCTCAGGTGATTTTGAAATTAGTAGAGTTGGTGTTTTTCAGGGTTTTCTGGGATTGCAGTAAGTACCCTTCCTATCCTTTTCTATTTAGATAGTTTGGGCCCCAGCGTTTGCTCATACTATTTTCATCCTGTGTCTGTATTTCCTCTTGTCTAACCGCCATTACATGTTTGGGGGCTTTCTATTATCTTTGGGGTTCTGCTCCGGGGCAGATAGCTTTCCTATTTCTATCTTTAGGTGTAGTTAGTTTCTCAGGCTGTGACGAGGCGTCTAGGACCAACATAGGAACGCTCCACGGCTGCCTCTAGTTGTGGTGGTTAGTCAGGGTACTGCAATCCCATAGATTCCAACTGCTCTGGTGTATTGCCTTTTTTACCTGCACTCCTCAGCTACCGAAACATAACAGTCTAGGTCACTATAATCCTTATGAATGAGCATCATGGTCATTCCTTTCCATTCGGCTAGGCACATGTGGCTTATTCAGACTGAGAAACACACCACAACTGGCATGATGTCTGCACCGCTCATCAAGAGTATGCGCGCCACACTAAATATGGCACATGCACTCCACACACTCGCCTCCTGCTTTCATTTTACTTTGTGACACACACCACACCCTTTGAGGGACATCTACCTCTATCTATCCCTTCATATAAGTTTTCTTCCTTACGCTTAGTTAAGATGACACTTTGCACTTCTTGATGGATGGGAGCGACATAATGATTTGTCATCCATACAGAAAAATGTACATATTTATTGAACACAACTTCGGACTTAAAGTGATTTTATTATATTAAGCATGTCATAGTTTATTTTATCTACATGAGTTTTTGTGTTATGTTAGATGTTGGTACTATTTTGACCTTGTACATGTTTGGAGTTTTTTACCACACTGTCAGGGTATTAATATGTGGCATTTGTGATTAGTTGTTATTATGTCAATTTGGATTGAAAAAAGAGGTTTTATACCATGAAACATGTTATCTGTGTAACAATAAACATCTGAGTTGCTTGAACACCGAGTCATTGGGAAAAGAGCAGCATCCTGGGGATTTTTTCGTGGCAACCAACACCTTTCTACATTTCTCTCCATTTAGTCTGTAAGCCTTTGCAGAATTACTTTCCAATGGTTGCAGTGTCTCTATGTACTTATGGATAAACACTTAAGATGTATCATTACTAGGGATGAGCAAAAGTACTCAGTGATACTTGGATATCACTCGAATATCTGGGTGCTCAGATGTGCTCGTTACTCAGCAAGCATTGGGTGGAGCTCAATTTCAAACTCGAATCCCCCCTGCATGTTTGGCACCTGTTAGGCCCTGTGCACACTTTGCGTTTTTAGATGCGTTTCTGCTGCGTTTTTCAATGTGCGGAAACGCATCCAACCCGCAGCACAGTGCACTACCAATGTAATCCAATGGGAAACGCAGGTCTGCTGTGCACATGCTGCGGAAAAAAAGTGCGGTTTCGCCGCGCTTTATTTTCCACAGCATGTTCTTTGTGCGGAACTGCAGCGGTTCGGCGCCCATTGACTTGCATTGAGTCGGGCACTTCCGCAGCAAAACCGCAGGTCTAAAAAAGATCTGCGGTTTTGCTGCGGGTGAAACCGCTGCAGTTCGGGAGGAGGGAAATGTGTGGGCGGAGTGTGAACGTGTAAAGTGTGCGGCGCTATGTGTGTGGGCGGTGCGTGGGCGTGTATAGTGTGCGGCGCTATGTGTGTGGGCGGTGCGTGGGCGTGTATAGTGTGCCGGTGTTTGCGTGATCGGTGTGCGGATCGGTATATGTGCGGGGCTGTGTGCGTGATCTGTGTATGTGCGGCGGTGTGCGGGGCTGTGTGCGTGATCTGTGTATGCAGGCATCGTCGGATGGGACTACAAGTCCCATCCGGCTAAGCCTGCTACAGTGACAGTGACTGACACATTAGCCAATGATGGGACAGTAGTAGTCCCATCATCCGGCTAATGTGCTGAATGTAAAAAAAACAAAAAACACATACATGACATACACAACATATAACATACAATGATTTACAACACATTTAACATACACATAACATACAGAACATACACATGACATACAACACATAGAGTAAATACTCACCTATTCCCCGACGCCATCGATCTGTGTACCGCTCTGCCGCCGGAGAGAATGACGTCACTACAGTTCATTCTCTCACGGCAATGCTGGATGAGAAAATTCCCACGCAGCATTGCCATAAAGTGAGAGCCTGAACTCAGGTAACCTCAGTGATGCACTGCAGGAGCCATTGTCTCCTGTCAGTGCATCTCTGGGAGGCCCTACAGTGCAGTGGCAGCACCTGATGTCACTGTTCTATAGGGGAGACCGTCGTGGGACATTCGTTATTAATTGGACTGTGTCGGACAGGGAGTATACGGTTGTTTTATTTTTTTACGTTTTATTACAGGAGATCAAGGGCGTCGCTTGGATCTGAGCGTATAGTAAAGATATGAAAACCATGTTGTGTTGTGTTTTATTTCATTAAAATAATTTATTCTTATGTGTGTTGTTTTTTGAACCCTTTATTAATATAAGATTAATAATGGATAGGCGTCTTATTGACGCCTCTCTATAATTAACCGGGCTTAATATCACCTTACAATAGCAAGGTGATATTAACCCCTTATTACCCCATATCCTACCGCTGCAGGGGAGTGGGAAGAGAGGGGCTAAGTGCTGGAATTGGCGCATCGTGCAGATGCGCCAATTCTGGGGGCGGCTGGGTGCTGGTATTTTTAGCCAGGGGGGGCGCCAATATCCATGGCCCCTTCCTAGGCTATGAATATCAGCCCGCAGCTGTCTGCCTAGCCTTTCTGGCTATAAATTATAGGGGGACCCCACGTCATTTTTTTGGGGGGGTCCCCCTATTTTAATAGCCAGTAAAGGCTAGCTGCGGGCTGATATTCATAGCCTGGGAAGATCCATGGGTATTAACCCCTTCCCAGGCTAGAAATATTGGCCCTGGCTGTTGGCTTTCCCCCTCTGGTGCAGAAAATTGCGCGGGAGCCCACGCCATTTTTTTTCCTATTTTTTTTTATTAACTATATTGCGTTAAGATTTTGTATGTGTGTGCGCGTGTGTCTTTAACTATTTATGTACCATTTTATCTATCATCTATCTACCTATATATCTTTCTGTCTATCTATATATCTATCTTTCTATATATATTTCTAACTATCTATTATATCCATCTATCTATATCTATCTATCTATCTATCTATCTATCTATCTATCTACTAGGTATCTATTATCTATCTATCTATCTCTATCTGTGTGTGTGTAATGGAGTGTGGGTTGGACAAATGTAAAAGAGGAGGTTGGACAAGAAATGACATCACAAATCATTTTTTTTTGTTAAACAACATATCTTTATTTAGCTGTCAAAAACACATACAAAAACGCATGAGAAAAAGCATGAAAAACCACGTCAAAACCGCATCAAAACCGCGTCAAAAAAGGACATGCGTTTTCTGCTAAGAGGTGCGGATTCGGCGCGGAAAAATCCACTGGCAAATCCGCAACGTGTGCACAGGCCCTTACACAGCCAATATGCATGCGGGAATTGCCTGTTAGTCACTGTAATGCCTTAGCCATCTTGGTAGTGGCATTACTGTGATTGGCTGTCCGTATGACATCATCAGTGATTATAAAGGGACAAGGCGCAGAGCAGGGAGAAAGGGCGGAATAGACTGAGTAGACAGGGATTAGAGCTTTGTAGCACCTTGCAAAATATATAGCTGCGGAAGTTTATTTTTTCTTTTTCTGTGTGAACAAAATTGAATATATTGTGATCCAACGAGTATTACGTGCTTTATGGTACATTTTGGTGTTATATAACACTCAAAAAAAGTGTTGATTTTTTTTCTGGATTAAATTACTTAAACATAGAGTATTCTGTGCTCTGGAGTACATTGCTGTGCCATATAACACTCAAAAAAGCACTGACATTTTTTCACATTTCATTGATATATAAGGGTATGTGCACACGTTGCGGATTCATTTGCGGATTTTGCTAAATCCGCAGGTAAAATGACCTGCGTTTTACCTGCGTATTTAGTGCAGATTTTCTGCGTTTTTGTGCGGATTTCCCCTGCGTTTTTACACCTGCGGATTTCTATAATGGAGCAGGTGTAAAACCGCTGCGGATTCCGCACAAAGAATTGACATGTTGCGGATTCAAATCCACGCGGAAAAATCCGCAGCATGTGCACAGCGGGTTTTTTTATCCATAGATTCTAATGGTACTGTACAACGCAGCAGAAACTGCTGCGGATCCGCCAAGCCAAATCCACTGCGGATCCGCAGCAGAATCCAAACGTGTGCATGCACCCTAACACTCAAAAAAACAGTTAAAAAATTTTGCTGGGTTAAATTACTCACCCATACAGTATTGTGTGGTCTGATGTACATTACTGTCATATACAACCCTAAAAAAAAGTGTTAAAAAATGTATCTGGATTCAATTACACATCTATAGAATATTAGGTCCTGTGGGGTATATTTCAGTGGTATATAGCCTTCCAAAAAGTTTTGCTGGGTTACGTTACTCAGCAATACAGTATTCCGTGGTCTGGAGTACATTTCAGTGGTATATAACACTCCAAAAAAACATTTATCTGTATTCAATTATTCATCCATAGAATATTACATCATGTGAAGTACATTTCGGTGGCATATAACTTTCCAAAAATGCATTAAAAAATGTATCTGTACTCAATTACGCATCCATAGAGTATTACATCCTGTGGGGTACATTTTGGTGGTATATAACCCTCCAAAAAAAGTGTTAAAAAATGTATCTGGATTCAATTACTCATCCGTATACTATTACGTTCTCTGGGGTATTTTTTGGTTGCACATAACTCTTAAAAAAACTCCAAAAAACCCCATTAGGGCAGTCAAGATAATGTATGTAAAGCGCTGCAGAATAAAATAGCGCTATATAAGCAAAGCATAATGAATAAATAAATAATATAATCCTCCAAAATGTATTAAAAAATGTATCTGGAGTCAATTAGGTATCCATATACTATTACATGCTCTGGGGTAGATTTTGATGGTATATATCGCTTCAAAAAAGCGTTCAAAAATTTATCTGGATTCAATTACTCATCCACAGAGTATTACATACTGTGGGGTACATTGCGGTGGTCTATAGCCCTCCAAAAAAGTATTAAACATACTTCCAGGATTAAATTATTGACCTATACAGTATTCAGAGTTCTGTGGTACATTTCTGTGGTATAGAACCCTTCAAAAAAGCGTTCAAAAATTTATCAGGATTCAATTACTTATCCATATACTATCACGTGTTCTGGGGTATATTTCAGGGGGTACATAACCCTCCAAAAAAGCGTTCAAAATTTATGTGGTTTCAATTACTCATACATATACTATTATGTGTTCTGGGGTACATTGCGGTGGCATATAACACTCCAAAAAAACTTAAAACATTTTTCTGGGTTAAATTACTTACCAATACAGTATTTCATGGCCTGGGATACATTTCTGTATATATAAAACTCCAAAAAAGCATTGACATTTTTTCTGGATTAAATTACTCATCCATAGACTATTCTTTGCTCTGGGGTACATTTCTGTGGCATATAATGCTCAAAAAAAGCATTGAAACATTTTTCTGGATTTAATTTTTCATCGATACACTTTTACGTGCTTTATGTTAAATTACAGTGGAATTAAACTAAAAAAATTTTTTTACTGCTATAGGTGACCAAATTTTTCTTTCATACAAAATAAACTTGGTTTCAAGAGACCTAGCATTTAGAAAATGTGTAAGGCGTGCAGTAAGGGATGGGGAAGTGGGTGTATGCAGGCACAAAGGATGTGGGGCAGGTGTTACTACACCTGATGCTGGAGCACAAGAAACACGCCCATTCACAACACATAGGTTCCTGTCTCACTTTGCAGGGAGGCACTGTACTCTACTTCTGAAGCCAGACCAGTGCAACCATGTGGTCAGTTGGATAGCATATCATGCTTCCAGCATGCTTAGCAGCACCACCCAGTCTTCCACACGGTCCAGCCTCACCACCCTACAGTCTGGGTCACTTAATCCTCACCTTGATCCTCCTTCCTCAAACCATGTTGAGTCCCAGGAGACTAGTGATTCCACACTAGGAACCTCCAAGGAGGTCTTTACAACATAATTTCTTGATTGTGGAATATCTACCTGCATGCTCCAAGAGGTAAATGCTGTTTTGCAATGCATAAAACTTAGAGCAGCCAAGGCTACAATAAGATGACATTGAGTAACGGCCAATTTTGTCAATTGAGGAAGTTGATGATGAGACACAGTTGCCACTAAGTCTTGTTGTTAAGTCACGAAGTCAGGAGGACCAGGGTGCAGCGGTGGAAGACGAGGTGGTAGATGACAAAGTAATCGACCCAACCTGGTAGGCCAGCGGCACTGTGGTGGAGGGATCGGCAGCACCGAAACAGGCAGGAAAAGGCAAAGGTGTGACCAGAGGGAAAAGGTGGGCAACTGTTCTGTGTCTGTGAGTATTGTGCACCTTATTCAGTCACTATATTTTGTTTGTTATTGATGAGGTTTTTCTGACACACTAACTTATTTTCAGTGTGTTTAGATTAGGGTTACATCTAAACCATGGGCGTACCCAGGATCAAAACTAGGGGGGGGCAGCACCTGTATACGTCACCAGCCAGCCCCAGCAGCACCTGTATACGTCACCAGCCAGCCCCAGCACCTGTATACGTCACCAGCCAGCCCCAGCAGCACCTGTATACGTCACCAGCCAGCCCCAGCAGCACCTGTATACGTCACCAGCCAGCCCCAGCAGCACCTGTATACGTCACCAGCCAGCCCCAGCAGCACCTGTATACGTCACCAGCCAGCCCCAGCACCTGTTATACGTCACCAGCCAGCCCCAGCATCTGTATACGTCACCAGCCAGCCCCAGCAGCACCTGTATACGTCACCAGCCAGCCCCAGCAGCAGTTGTATACGTCACCAGCCAGCCCCAGCACCTGTATACGTCACCAGCCAGCCCCAGCAGCACCTGTATACGTCACCAGCCAGCCCCAGCAGCACCTGTATACGTCACCAGCCAGCCCCAGCACCTGTATACATCACCAGCCAGCCCCAGCACCTGTATACATCACCAGCCAGCCCCAGCAGCACCTGCATACGTCACCAGCCAGCCCCAGCACCTGTATACGTCACCAACCTCAGCCTTCAGCGCGGTGGAGGAGTCACACCAGGCTCTGCCTCTCTGCTGTGCCGCCGCAGCTGATGATACAGGCCAGCCGCCAGGGCCTGCCGAGTCGCCGACCGCTGCCGGTGTCAACCACCACCACTGTCTGCCTGGTAGGGTGGGAGCTGCTGGCTGCTGCAGCCAATTGCTGAAGGGGCGAGAGAGCAGCAGAGCGCGCTCTCTCCGCCCACAAAGAACGTCCTGACGTAAACGTCAGGACGTTCTAACTTCTTAACGGAGGCCCCTGCCTTATCCCGGGCCGACCCTCTCTGTGTCACTGTGCGTGCGTCGCACTCGCCGGCGCAGACAGCCAGGCGGCCCAGAAAGCACCTTTTAAAGGGCCGGCGCCGCGGCCTAGCGGTCCGCCGCCCGCGGGCTGATGTTGATGCCTGATGCCTCCCCTGCTCCTAGGGGGGGGCACTTGCCCCCCCTGCCCCACGGTGGGTACGCCCATGATCTAAACTAAATTTTTTTCTAGTTTTTGTTATTTAGGACAGACTGGATACCATGTTTTATCAACCCAGCAGTCCTGCTAGTTTCTGCTTTTAGGTTAGCTACTTGTCTAGGGAAAGTTTTTAATAAATGTCATTAAAGGTTAATTTTTACTCTAGGTGTTCTTTCCAGTAAGCCGTTCTTTATTACCCTTGAAATTATTTCAATTGTATAAGCTTTTTCAACTGTTCTGCAGGGCAACGACACTTGGGAATTTATCCGTTAAAGAGTTAGGTATTCCCCAGTCTGGGACTTTTTTAAAGAGAGTTCAGAGACAAACAAAATGGTAATTTGCAACCTGTCTGATGCCAAGATCAGCAGGGACCTGACCAATAAGATCCTAACCACCACCAGCATGATCAGGTACATGTTATATAAGCACTCGACTCGACTCTTGGTGGCATCTGTCCCTTGGTACTTGGTCCCCAGCCGCCACTTTATCTCCCAGTGTGGTGTACATGCCTTGTACCAACACATTTCCAGGAATATCATCTGTGCCCCTACCAACGCATTTACTGGGATTGTCCACTTAACGACCGACATGTGGACAAGCGCTTGTGGCCAGGGACACTACATTTCCCTGATGGCACACTGGGTGAACATTGTGGAGGTTGGGGCCGAGTCACACCCTGGCATAGCACGTGTGCGCACAACGTCGAGGATTTCTGACACTACTTCTATCAGGGTTTCTTCCACCTCCTACATCAGTTCCTGCACCCCTCCTGCTCCTCCTTATCCTCCATCTCCAATGTGCTATCTCAGAGCACGTCATCCACATCAGCCGGAAGCATGAAGCTCTGCTGCACTGACTCAGCGAAGCAGCAACAGATTCTGCTGAAGCTAATTTGTCTACGAGACAAACCGCACACTGCAGCAGTTACTTAAAGGAATAGCAGACCAGACAGATGTGGTTTTTGCTGCTGAACCTCCAACAAGGCATGGTCGTGTGTGAGAATGGGTGTAACCTGGTGGCGGCTGTGAATCTTGGCAAGCTCACAAGGGTACCATGCTTGGCACATGTGCTCAACTTGGTAGTGGAGCACCCACCAGGGCAGTGGGGATACTCGGTACCGGGCTGCTTCTTAAAGGGGCAGTGTCACGGCAGCAGTGATCGGTCCGTGGCCCTGGGCATCCAATAAAAGGGGTATTTACAAGGGAATAAAGTTTATAGTAAAGTGTTCGTGACGCCACCCGTGGTATTCAGTCAGGGGACCGACGCTGGAATGCAGATCCTCTGGGATGAAGGTAGGGCAGCAAAGATGGTTAAGCCCTCCACGAGTAGGGCTATGTCCCAGGGCAGCTAGGATGTTAGAGATGTTGGTAGAAAGTGTGGTGCAGGGCAGGTCATGCAGGAAGACACAACAGAGTGCTGTTTCCTTTACCTTTTACTGAGCTGTGTAGGTACATTCCGGAGCTCAGGTTACAGATGGTTCTGGAGTCGGTCAGCCTGAAAGCAATTTGGAATCTCCTTATTCAGGTGGGTTGTGAGGTCTCCTTTCTAGCGCTATTTTCTGAGGTACTTGCTGCTGTAAACTCTACTCAAACACCTCTCTATGTCTGCTACTTAGGTAGAACTCCACTTGCATGACAGGCAGCTGTAGCCTGCTTCAGGGATCGCTTCTGTCTGGTGTCTCCGGCTCATACGTGCTGCTGTGTCATCGCGTATCAGTTGGGGACAGAGGACCTGCTTTCTTCTGCCCTCCGGATTCTGCTGCTGGGGCTTTAGTACCCACTCAGCCTCGGACTCCGGTCTCTGGCGCTCAGGCCTTGCGGTGAGCTCAGCTATAGCTCCTGTCCCCCAGCTCCTAGCCACACGTTCTCTCTCAACCCTTTTCAGGCACTAACTACCTACTAGCTTCCTGCTTCCGACCAGAGAGTAGCTCTGCTAAAATCGGGTTAGAGCTCCCCTGATGGCCCGGAGCAGGAACTATGTTGTATGCTGGAACTACCTGTTAAGGGGATCCCTTTGTTGCTTCCAGGCATGACATCAATCCCTCCAGGAGGGAGGCAAGGCCACGGTGGCAACTGAACTTCTGGGGTGCCACAGTAGTTTAGTGGTTTCTGAAAACACCCAGATTTGCCAGAGCTTCTGGTCAAGGTATGCCGCCTCAGCTGGTGACTGGTGTGCGACGTGCCCATGCACTGGAACTACACACTGCACATGCTAGCATGGCTTTGTGAGCAGCGGAGGCTAGTTGTTGAGTACAAGCTCCAACACGCCCGTCAGTATTCTGGTAAGCCTCCACATGTAACAACTGAAGAGTGGGCATGGATGTCTGACATCTGTGCAGTTCTTCAAGACTTTGAAGACTCCATAAAGATGGTGAGCAGTGATGATGCCATAGTCAGCACAAAGATCCAACTTCTGTGCCTAATTAAGGTCACTGTTCACCATTAAAAATGAAGCTATGCATGCGGACCAAGAGGAGATGGAGGAAGACATGAGACAAAGAGATACTACCCAGCTCAGCCTCATCTCATCTTGCTCAGTATGGATTGAGTAACAATGAGGAGGTGTACGCTGAGGAGCAGGAGGAGGAGGAAGAAGAGAAACAGGAGCTGGTGGCTAACGCAACAGAGGCTAGTTTTCACACAATCTTCATCTTGTCTCTCTTACATGGATGGGCTGAGGATGGGAATGAGGAGGAAATGGAGAGTCATTATCATGGTGGAGACAGAGAAATGTTGGCTGTAGGGAGCTTGTCACATATGTCCGACTTTATGTACCACTGCCTTTTCTGTGACCCTCGCGATACATTCATTTTGGACAAAAAAGTACTGGTTGTTCACCCTGCTAGACCCATGCTACAAGGAAAACTTTGCATCTCTTCTTCCTGAGGCGAAGAGGTCTTATAAAATGGTACTATACCAGGAGGCCATTGTGGAAATTATCATAAATTATGTTTAAAAAATTCCCAGCAGACAACGCTAGCGGCAGGGGAAAGCTTCTTTGTACAACCAAGGAGGAAAGGCGAGAGAGACACAGCAGACGCAGGGGGTACACTGTCAAAGGCATGAGCCAATCATGACACCAGCCCAGCATCCAGTGCCAGATGACTGGGTATTAAATGGCCGACCAAACCAGCATACTAAGTCCTCTGCGACTTTCAACTATTGGGTCTCAAAGCTGGACACCTGGCATGAGCTGTCCATCTATGCTTTGGACTGTTGCAATGAGGAATCAAGAGGCCGCATTTCCTCTTAAAAATCATTAGGCCTAATATAGGGGTTCAGTCAGTAGGCCCTATTTGCTAATCCAAATCGTTTGGGATAAAACTGTCTAGCAGTGAGGAACCAAAAGACCACATTTCCTCTTAAAAATCGTTAGGCCTAATATTGGGGTTCAGCCAGGAGGCCCAATGTGCTAATCCAAATTTAAATTAGGACATTGGACCATATGCTTTTTACTGCTCTTACATATTATATTATTCCAATATTTTATTCTAAGATCCATTAATTAAAATGTACTTTGTTCATGGGATAACCTATTTAGGTTTGCTTCGATATGAAAAAGTTCATTGTTATATTTGATAATTGAGGAAAAACTTCCTCAATTGTAGACTTTTTTTTCAATAACTATCAATGTAGGCCAACATCTTTGTCCCAGTTTTTTGCTTTGGCCCACTGAGTATTTGAGTTTGACATCCTTGCCCTAAGTGCTAGAAGAGCAGAATACCCCCTTCATGTGACCCCATTTTGGAAATACATTATAGCGCCTAGTACATTATGCCAAGATCGTGCTTCTGGAGACATGCACCCGTAAATTAGGCAATCTCTCATCGCTACAGAAATACCAAACATGTGGACACTAAATGTGGTTTAGGCACACAGGGTTTCATAAGGGAGGGGGCATTTGGATTTGGGTGGGCAGAATTAGTTGATTTCTTTGGCAGATGAGGGGCCATAGCGCTTTTCCACAACCTTTGTACTACCAGTAATATAGAAGCCCCCTATATTTCCGTTAACAGATGATGGACCTAAGTGGGGACTTGCCTTTTTTGTGAATTGATTTTAAGTTTTTATTGGGAACATTCTACATAACACTTTGGATCAGGTTTATTCTTAGCTCTTCACTGAGCACTTACACTTGGGTTCGGAAAGTATTCAGACCCCTTTAAATTTTTCACTCTTTGTTTCATTGCAGCCATTTGGTAGATGCAAAAAAGTTGATTTTTTTTCTCATTAATGTACACTCTGCACCCCATCTTTACTGAAACAAACATAAATGTAGAAATTTTGCAAATTTATTAAAAAAGAAAAACTGAAATATCACACGGTCATAAGTATTTAGACTATTTACTCATTATTGAGAAGCACCCTTTTGATCTAGTAAAGCCGTGAGTCTTCTTGGGAATGATGCAACAAGTTTTTCACACCTGGATTTGGGAATCCTCTGCCATTCTTCCTTGCAGATCCTCTCCAGTACCGTCAGGTTTGAAGGTGAACGTTGGTGAACAGCTATTTTCAGGTCTGTCCAGAGATGCTCAATTGGGTTTAGGTCAGTGCTTTGGCTGGGCCAGTCAAGAATGGTCACAGAGTTGTTCTGAAGCCACTCCTTTGTTATTTTAGCTCTGTGCTTGAGGTTATTTTCTTGTTGGAAGGTGAACCTTTGGCCAAGTCTAAGGTCCAAAGCACTCTGGAAGAGGTTTTCATCCACGATATCTCTGTACTTGGCCGCATTCATGCTTACTTCAATTGCAACCAGTCATCCTGTCCCTGCAGCTGCAAAACACCCCCATAGCATGAAGTTGCCACCACCATGTTTCACTGTTGGGATAGTATTGGGCAGGTAATGAGCAGTACCTGGTTTTCTTCACAAATACCACTTGGAATTCTCACCAAAAAGTTCTATCTTCGTCTCATCAGACAAGAGAATCTTATTTCTCAGAGTCTGGGAGTCCTTCATGTGTTTTTTTTAGCAAACTCTATGCGAGCTTTCATGTCTTGCACTGAGGAGACAAGAAGAAAAGGTAGCACACTGTAGCGCTATAGCTTGCAAACACGAAATATGAAAAATATGAAAAATGAATTACATCATTACCTTAGAAATATGAAAAATTGAGAAGTCTTAGCGCATAAGATGGCCAAATTATGTGAGCCTGATAGCCACGTCAAGGCTCTTCTCGTATATCAGGTCCCTAACTAATGCCTATCCTCGCTTTAGAAAAGTCTGTCTGCATGGGAACCTATGAATCCTCTTTTCAGACTAAAATCTACATCTCTGTGAGGGGTGATGAACCTGCTGTAATTAAAAGGCCTGTGACCACCAGGTGGAGTGCTCAGGCAGAAGGTAAATGAATACATATCAAAAAACTGACCGGCACATCCAAACTTAGATTCAGTGTGAACAGGTGCTAAACCTAGAGTCACCAACTCATATACATACAAGAAGAAAAGGTAGCACACTGTAGCGCTATAGCTTGCAAACACGAAATATGAAAAATATGAAAAATGAATTACATCATTACCTTAGAAATATGAAAAACTGAGAAGTCTTAGCGCATAAGATGGCCAAATTATGTGAGCCTGATAGCCACGTCAAGGCTCTTCTCGTATATCAGGTCCCTAACTAATGCCTATCCTCGCTTTAGAAAAGTCTGTCTGCATGGGAACCTATGAATCCTCTTTTCAGACTAAAATCTACATCTCTGTGGAGGGGTGATGAACCTGCTGTAATTAAAAGGCCTGTGACCACCAGGTGGAGTGCTCAGCAGAAGGTAAATGAATACATATCAAAAAACTGACCAGCACATCCAAACTTAGATTCAGTGTGAACAGGTGCTAAACCTAGAGTCACCAACTCATATACATACAAGAAGAAAAGGTAGCACACTGTAGCGCTATAGCTTGCAAACACGAAATATGAAAAATATGAAAAATGAATTACATCATTACCTTAGAAATATGAAAAATTGAGAAGTCTTAGCGCATAAGATGGCCAAATTATGTGAGCCTGATAGCCCCGTCAAGGCTCTTCTCGTATATCAGGTCCCTAACTAATGCCTATCCTCGCTTTAGAAAAGTCTGTCTGCATGGGAACCTATGAATCCTCTTTTCAGACTAAAATCTACATCTCTGTGGAGGGGTGATGAACCTGCTGTAATTAAAAGGCCTGTGACCACCAGGTGGAGTGCTCAGGCAGAAGGTAAATGAATACATATCAAAAAACTGACCGGCACATCCAAACTTAGATTCAGTGTGAACAGGTGCTAAACCTAGAGTCACCAACTCATATACATACAAGAAGAAAAGGTAGCACACTGTAGCGCTATAGCTTGCAAACACGAAATATGAAAAATATGAAAAATGAATTACATCATTACCTTAGAAATATGAAAAATTGAGAAGTCTTAGCGCATAAGATGGCCAAATTATGTGAGCCTGATAGCCACGTCAAGGCTCTTCTCGTATATCAGGTCCCTAACTAATGCCTAAAGCGAGTATAGGCATTAGTTAGGGACCTGATATACGAGAAGAGCCTTGACGTGGCTATCGGGCTCACATAATTTGGCCATCTTATGCGCTAAGACTTCTCAATTTTTCATATTTCTAAGGTAATGATGTAATTCATTTTTCATATTTTTCATATTTCGTGTTTGCAAGCTATAGCGCTACAGTGTGCTAGCTTTTCTTCTTGTATGTATATGAGTTGGTGACTCTAGTTTTAGCACCTGTTCACACTGAATCTAAGTTTGGATGTGCCGGTCAGTTTTTTGATATGTATTCATTTACCTTCTGCCTGAGCACTCCACCTGGTGGTCACAGGCCTTTTAATTACAGCAGGTTCATCACCCCTCCACAGAGATGTAGATTTTAGTCTGAAAAGAGGATTTATAGGTTCCCATGCAGACAGACTTTTCTAAAGCGAGGATAGGCATTAGTTAGGGACCTGATATACGAGAAGAGCCTTGACGTGGCTATCAGGCTCACATAATTTGGCCATCTTATGCGCTAAGACTTCTCAATTTTTCATATTTCTAAGGTAATGATGTAATTCATTTTTCATATTTTTCATATTTCGTGTTTGCAAGCTATAGCGCTACAGTGTGCTACCTTTTCTTCTTGTATGTATATGAGTTGGTGACTCTAGGTTTAGCACCTGTTCACACTGAATCTAAGTTTGGATGTGCCGGTCAGTTTTTTGATATGTATTCATTTACCTTCTGCCTGAGCACTCCACCTGGTGGTCACAGGCCTTTTAATTACAGCAGGTTCATCACCCCTCCACAGAGATGTAGATTTTAGTCTGAAAAGAGGATTCATAGGTTCCCATGCAGACAGACTTTTCTAAAGCGAGGATAGGCATTAGTTAGGGACCTGATATACGAGAAGAGCCTTGACGTGGCTATCAGGCTCACATAATTTGGCCATCTTATGCGCTAAGACTTCTCAATTTTTCATATTTCTAAGGTAATGATGTAATTCATTTTTCATATTTTTCATATTTCGTGTTTGCAAGCTATAGCGCTACAGTGTGCTACCTTTTCTTCTTGTATGTATATGAGTTGGTGACTCTAGGTTTAGCACCTGTTCACACTGAATCTAAGTTTGGATGTGCCGGTCAGTTTTTTGATATGTATTCATTTACCTTCTGCCTGAGCACTCCACCTGGTGGTCACAGGCCTTTTAATTACAGCAGGTTCATCACCCTCCACAGAGATGTAGATTTTAGTCTGAAAAGAGGATTCATAGGTTCCCATGCAGACAGACTTTTCTAAAGCGAGGATAGGCATTAGTTAGGGACCTGATATACGAGAAGAGCCTTGACGTGGCTATCAGGCTCACATAATTTGGCCATCTTATGCGCTAAGACTTCTCAATTTTTCATATTTCTAAGGTAATGATGTAATTCATTTTTCATATTTTTCATATTTCGTGTTTGCAAGCTATAGCGCTACAGTGTGCTACCTTTTCTTCTTGTATGTATATGAGTTGGTGACTCTAGGTTTAGCACCTGTTCACACTGAATCTAAGTTTGGATGTGCCGGTCAGTTTTTTGATATGTATTCATTTACCTTCTGCCTGAGCACTCCACCTGGTGGTCACAGGCCTTTTAATTACAGCAGGTTCATCACCCCTCCACAGAGATGTAGATTTTAGTCTGAAAAGAGGATTCATAGGTTCCCATGCAGACAGACTTTTCTAAAGCGAGGATAGGCATTAGTTAGGGACCTGATATACGAGAAGAGCCTTGACGTGGCTATCAGGCTCACATAATTTGGCCATCTTATGCGCTAAGACTTCTCAATTTTTCATATTTCTAAGGTAATGATGTAATTCATTTTTCATATTTTTCATATTTCGTGTTTGCAAGCTATAGCGCTACAGTGTGCTACTGTCACGCTGTCTAATGATATGTATACAATGTCAGTAAACTATTAATACAGGAACAACACTCTATACAACAACTAGTATAGCAACATCAGCATGTAAGTATAGAATAGATTTACCTGACACGATATCTGCTGAACTCAGGGTTAATCTTGAGGACTTGATGAGCTGAAACAGGAAAGAGGTGGACCGGGATCTAACCTGACCCTACACTGGGGTCCTAACTAATCCCTCACCTTGGAGGTACTGATAATGGTTCAGAGGTCCAAGTCTCCAACCTAACCCTGTCTCCTATCAGACCCTGAACCCTGTAATCAGTCCTAAGACGGATCCTGACTACCACCAAAGGGATATGGGCTGATCTCAGCTAAATACACAGATTAGACATATAAGACAGACAGGATAACACTCGCTTGCATACACACTCAAACACCAAAGGAACATAAATGGTCTGGGAAATAAACTCTAACCAAGTTGAGCTTAGAACAACTAAGGAGCTCACAACTAAAGTCTATACAGATTCATTCCTATCTGTGGTCTGCATGAAGGTTTCACGGCAACTCCCCAAGCAGACAACCAGGAATTTAAAGGAAACCAATCAACAAATAATCAATTGCAGCCGGGAGAAACTGCACCCAGTCCCAGCACTGAGCACAGACAGAATTAACTCCCTAGCTGCCAAACACAAAGAAACAGCAGCTCAGCTGTGAGAAGTCAAAATGTGCAACCGCGACGATCTTCGTGGCAATGCACACATGACAGTACCCCCCCTTCTACGAGGGGCCTCCGGACCCTCAGGGCCAGGCCTGCCCGGGTGAGTTCTGTGGAAGGTCCGAACCAAACGATCTGCGTTAACATCAGACGCAGGGACCCACGTCCTCTCCTCTGGACCATACCCCTTCCAATGCACCAAGTACTGAAGGGACCGGCGATTCAGACGTGAGTCAATGATCTTTGATACTTGAAATTCCAAGTTACCATTGACCAACACAGGAGGAGGAGGTAGAGGTGACGGTATGACTGGTGCCACATACCTTTTAAGTAACGACTTGTGGAACACATTATGAATTTTAAACGTAGGAGGGAGTTCCAGACGAAATGCCACAGGATTAATTATGGAACTGATCCTGTACGGCCCGATGAATCTGGGACCCAGTTTCCAGGAGGGCACTTTAAGTTTTATATTCCTGGTAGACAACCATACCAGATCGTTCACATTCAGATCTGGACCAGAAACTCTCCTCCTATCAGCCATACGTTTGTAACGGTTCCCCATCGCACTCAGATTATTCAATACACCTCTCCACACAGAAGCAAGTGACGGCGAGAAACGCTCCTCCTCAGGAACCCCAGAAGGGCCCCCCCCATTGAAAGTACAAAACTGGGGATGGAAACCATATGCCCCAAAAAACGGGGACTTACCAGTGGACTCGCTCCGCCTGTTGTTAAGAGCGAACTCTGCCAGAGGCAAGAAAGAAGACCAGTCCTCTTGGTTCTCTGAGACAAAACACCGGAGATATGTCTCTAAGCTCTGATTCAGACGCTCTGTCTGACCATTGGTCTGCGGATGAAAAGCCGAGGAAAATGACAATTGCATCCCCCGACGTAAACAAAATGCCCTCCAAAATTTGGACACAAACTGAGACCCCCTATCTGACACCACATCAGAAGGCAACCCATGAAGTCTAACGATCTCCCTAATGAACACCTGCGCCAGAGTTTTAGCATTAGGGAGTGCAGAAAGAGCAACGAAATGTGCCATCTTACTGAACCTGTCAACAACCACCAGTATGACAGTATTCCCTGACGACGGAGGAAGGTCCGTAATGAAGTCCATAGATAAATGAGTCCATGGACGCTCCGGAAGTTTCAAGGGTAAAAGGGTCCCAGACGGACGGGTATGAGGGGTTTTAGAGCGAGCACACACCCCACATGACGCGACAAAAGTTATAACATCTTTATTAGCATTAGGCCACCAAAACCGGCGAGAAAGGAGATCTAAAGTAGCCTTACTCCCTGGATGTCCTGCTAGAGCAGAATTATGATGTGCCTCAATAACCTTTTGTCTCAACAGATTTGGGACAAACAGTCTCCCTGGAGGTCCTGCAGGGGCGTCCCCCTGAGCCTCTAACACCTCCTCCTCAAGCTCAGAAAATACAGCCGACACTACCACCCCCTCCTGAAGGATAGGACTCGGGTCATCCGTTTTCCCGGCCCCTGGGAAACTGCGAGACAAGGCATCAGCCTTTACATTCTTAGACCCCGGACGATAAGTGACGACAAAATTAAACCTGGTAAAAAACAACGACCATCGAGCTTGTCTGGAATTCAGACGCTTAGCGGATTCCAAATACAACAGGTTCTTGTGATCAGTAATAACGGTAACCGGGTGGACTGCCCCCTCCAAAAAGTGACGCCATTCTTCAAAAGCTAATTTAATGGCCAAAAGTTCCCTATTGCCGATATCATAATTCCTTTCGGCGGACGACAATTTCTTAGAAAAGAAAGCGCACGGATGCCATTTACCAGGGGACGGACCCTGGGACAATATAGCACCCACCCCTACGTCAGACGCATCCACCTCCACAATGAACGGCTGAGATGTATCTGGTTGGATGAGAACGGGTGCCGAAGCAAAACATTTCTTCAAAGAGGAAAAGGCTTGGCAAGCTTTGTCCGACCATTTAGAAAAATCCGTCCCTTTTCTTGTCATGTCAGTGAGAGGTTTGACGACAGATGAGAAATTACAAATAAATTTCCGGTAGTAGTTAGCAAACCCCAAAAAACGCTGCAGAGCCTTAAGATCCCCTGGCTGATCCCATTCAAGCACTGCTCTCACCTTTTCAGGGTCCATCCGGAAACCGGAGGCTGACACCAAAAAACCAAAAACTGAAGTTCCTGTACGGCAAATACACACTTCTCCAGTTTGGCGTATAGTTTATTGTCTCGCAAGATCTGCAACACCTGTCTCACATGCTCCTGATGAGACACAAGATCTGGCGAGTAAATTAAAATGTCGTCCAAACATACAACCACAAACAGCCCCACAAGGTGACGAAAAATGTCATTAACAAAATGTTGGAATACTGCTGGTGCAGTAGTCAGACCAAAAGGCATGACTAGGTTCTCATAATGTCCCTCCGGCGTGTTAAACGCCGTTTTCCACTCATCCCCCTCTTTTATCCTAATCAGATTATACGCCCCCCTGAGATCCAATTTAGAAAACCATTTGGCGCCAACAATTTGATTGAAGAGATCAGGAATAAGAGGGAGTGGATACGGATCTCGAACAGTAATCCGATTAAGTTCGCGGAAATCCAAGCAAGGGCGTAGGCCTCCATCTTTCTTCTTAACAAAGAAGAACCCCGCGGCTACTGGGAAGATGAAGGTCTAATATGCCCTTTGGCCAGACTTTCAGAAATATAATCTTTCATAGCCTGCCTCTCAGGACCAGAAAGATTATACAACCTAGCTTTAGGCAACTTAGCATCAGGAAGGAGATTAATAGAGCAGTCATACACGCGATGAGGAGGCAACTCCTGACACCCCTCCTCAGAGAAAACATCCCCAAAATCCTCCAAAAAAGGAGGCAATGTACTAGGCACGACCGCACTGATGACTGTGTTCATGCAGTTGCTTTTGCAAAACTCACCCCATTGGCTTATTTCTCTGGACTGCCAATTAATCACAGGGTTATGTTTAACCAACCAAGGAAGTCCCAACACAATGGGAGTAGGTAGACCCTCCAACACATAACAAGATAATTGTTCCCTATGTATTGCCCCTACCCGAAGGTCAATGTTATGAACCTCATGAACAAAGCTACCTTGGCCGAGAGGCCTGGCGTCAATGGAGAATATAGGGATCGGTTTGACCAATACACTCAGATGCATACCTTGAGCCTGAGCAAACTGAGCGTCAACCAGATTAGCCCCGGAACCACTATCAAGAAGAACAGACAATCTCTCCACTCTCGTACCAACTACCACCTCAACTGGTACAAGGAACTGAGAAGAACTGGCAGATGAAATACATACTCCCAGGTTGTCGTCCACCACACAACCTGGGATTAACATTTTTTCCGGCGACTTTTGGCTCAACAAGGCACGGGACGGACATTCTCCAACAAAATGTCCCTCTTTCCCGCAGAAAAAACATCTTCTAGTCCTGCGGCGTACCGCCAATCCCCTCCTACGAAATGATGTCCCTCCCAACTGCATAGGCTCATCCGAACAGACAAGGGGAACCTCAACATAAGGGACTTTAGTGGTAGGTGGAGAAACAACAGGGAGTGGGGTTACCTCACCCCTCTCCCGAAGCCGTCTATCAGTACGGATAGCTAAGGCCATAGCAGCCTCCAGAGAAGGAGGAGACTCATACTGAGCCAAAACGTCTTTTAATTTATCAGAAAGCCCATGACAAAACTGGCTCCTAAGAGCTGGGTCATTCCACTGAGTATCTGTGGCCCATCTACGAAACTCAGAAGCAAATTCCTCTGCCGGACGATCTCCCTGCTGTATCTTACGTAATTTTGTCTCAGCAAGAGAGACCCGATCTGGGTCATCATATACCAATCCCAGGGCAGTAAAAAATTGATCTACAGACAGTAGAGCCGGGGATCCCGGAGGAAGGGAAAATGCCCAGGATTGAGGGTCCCCTTGCAGAAGTGAGATAACAATTCCCACTCTCTGCTCCTCACTCCCTGATGATCGAGGCCGAAGCCGAAAATATAATTTACATGCCTCCCGGAAGGTGAAAAATTTGTCTCGCCCACCAGTGAACCTGTCCGGGAGAGCTACTTTAGGTTCAACTCTGGTTTGCTCCAGGGGAGACAAAACTTTGGACTTAATGTCCGTCAGCTCCATGGATAATCCCTGCAACTGCAGAGCCAGCTGGGCTACTGGATCCATGGTAACTGGAGAATAATTTTTATGGCCAGTGAAAATGTCACACTGTCTAATGATATGTATACAATGTCAGTAAACTATTAATACAGGAACAACACTCTATACAACAACTAGTATAGCAACATCAGCATGTAAGTATAGAATAGATTTACCTGACACGATATCTGCTGAACTCAGGGTTAATCTTGAGGACTTGATGAGCTGAAACAGGAAAGAGGTGGACCGGGATCTAACCTGACCCTACACTGGGGTCCTAACTAATCCCTCACCTTGGAGGTACTGATAATGGTTCAGAGGTCCAAGTCTCCAACCTAACCCTGTCTCCTATCAGACCCTGAACCCTGTAATCAGTCCTAAGACGGATCCTGACTACCACCAAAGGGATATGGGCTGATCTCAGCTAAATACACAGATTAGACATATAAGACAGACAGGATAACACTCGCTTGCATACACACTCAAACACCAAAGGAACATAAATGGTCTGGGAAATAAACTCTAACCAAGTTGAGCTTAGAACAACTAAGGAGCTCACAACTAAAGTCTATACAGATTCATTCCTATCTGTGGTCTGCATGAAGGTTTCACTGGCAACTCCCCAAGCAGACAACCAGGAATTTAAAGGAAACCAATCAACAAATAATCAATTGCAGCCGGGAGAAACTGCACCCAGTCCCAGCACCGAGCACAGACAGAATTAACTCCCTAGCTGCCAAACACAAAGAAACAGCAGCTCAGCTGTGAGAAGTCAAAATGTGCAACCGCGACGATCTTCGTGGCAATACACACATGACAGCTACCTTTTCTTCTTGTATGTATATGAGTTGGTGACTCTAGGTTTAGCACCTGTTCACACTGAATCTAAGTTTGGATGTGCCGGTCAGTTTTTTGATATGTATTCATTTACCTTCTGCCTGAGCACTCCACCTGGTGGTCACAGGCCTTTTAATTACAGCAGGTTCATCACCCCTCCACAGAGATGTAGATTTTAGTCTGAAAAGAGGATTCATAGGTTCCCATGCAGACAGACTTTTCTAAAGCGAGGATAGGCATTAGTTAGGGACCTGATATACGAGAAGAGCCTTGACGTGGCTATCAGGCTCACATAATTTGGCCATCTTATGCGCTAAGACTTCTCAATTTTTCATATTTCTAAGGTAATGATGTAATTCATTTTTCATATTTTTCATATTTCGTGTTTGCAAGCTATAGCGCTACAGTGTGCTACCTTTTCTTCTTGTATGTATATGAGTTGGTGACTCTAGGTTTAGCACCTGTTCACACTGAATCTAAGTTTGGATGTGCCGGTCAGTTTTTTGATATGTATTCATTTACCTTCTGCCTGAGCACTCCACCTGGTGGTCACAGGCCTTATAATTACAGCAGGTTCATCACCCCTCCACAGAGATGTAGATTTTAGTCTGAAAAGAGGATTCATAGGTTCCCATGCAGACAGACTTTTCCAAAGCGAGGATAGGCATTAGTTAGGGACCTGATATACGAGAAGAGCCTTGACGTGGCTATCAGGCTCACATAATTTGGCCATCTTATGCGCTAAGACTTCTCAATTTTTCATATTTCTAAGGTAATGATGTAATTCATTTTTCATATTTTTCATATTTCGTGTTTGCAAGCTATAGCGTTACAGTGTGCTACCTTTTCTCTTGATGTTATGAGTTGGTGACTCTAGGTTAGCACCTGTTCACACTGAATCTAAGTTTGGATGTCCGGTCAGTTTTTTGATATGTATTCATTATAACCTTCTGCCTGAGCACTCCACTGCTGTCACAGGCCTTTTAATTACAGCAGGTTCATCACCCCTCCACAGAGATTAGATGTTAGTCTGAAAAGAGATCAAGTTCCCATGCTGACAGACTTTTCTAAAGCTGATAGGCATTAGTTAGGACCTGATATACAGAAGAGCCTTGACGTGGCTATCAGCTCACATAATTTGGCCATCTTATGCGCTAAGACTTCTCAATTTTATCATATTTCTAATAATGATGTAATTCATTTTCATATTTTTCATATTTCGTTTTGCAAGCTATAGCGCTACAGTGGCTACTGTCACGCTGTATAGCAGATATATATATATATGTATGTGATGACAGTAATCTATATCAAAGGGCAACATACTATATAACATGCGCATAGATATATGATAACATAAGAATATACCTGACAGAAGTGTCCAGTGGGTCAATAACGGAATCCGTTATACGCTGTCCGCCGCTAGAGGGTGACCGGTCTATGCTGACCCTAAACTGGGTCCTAACTAATTCCCTCTACCTGAGTACTGTTAAAGTACAGAGGTCCAGCCACCACGTAAACCCTGTCTCCTATCAATCCCTGCCAACTGTAATCTATCCTAAGAAGGACCCTGATTACCACCAAAGGAATGAACAGTAACGGTTAATGAACAAAAGACATACAAGAAAGACAAGAATAAAGTAAATAAAGTCTTACATACAACACTCACACACAGTAGGAACACCTAAGGTCTCAGAGATAAACTATAAGCTATAAGAGTAAAAACAACTATGGAACTCTTAGCTTAAATATTCTCAGAACCGATCCAGTCTGCTAGACTACATGAATGCTTTCAACCGCATCCAACACCCAGACTGGCAGAATATAAAGGAAACTAATTAGAACATAATCCAAAGCAGCCGGCGAGGCTGGACCTAGTCTCTAGCAAAGCTAGTAAAATTAACTCTCTCATTACCAAACACAAAGAAACAGCAGCTCAGCTGTGAGAATCAGAATGTCAATCGCGACATCTTCGTGCGATGCACCCATGACAGTACCCCCCCTTCTACGAGGCCTCCGACCCTCTGACCAGCTGTCCGGTAAATTGTGTGAAAGTCCGAACCAATCGATCTCGTTATCATCAGACGCAGGACCCACTCCTCTCCTCAGACCATACCCCCTCCAATGAACTTCCACTTATCATTGACTACCACTGAAGAGGAGAAAGGTACTGTATAGACTGGTGCCACATACTTTTAAGTAATGACTTGTGAAAACACATTATGAATTTAAACGTAGGAGTCCAAAGAAATGCCACAGATTAATTATGGAACTGATCCTGTACGCCCGATGAATCTGACCCACCTCCAGGAGGAAACTTTAAGTTTTATATTCCTGGTAGACAACCAAACCAGATCGTTCACCTTCAATCTAACCAAAACTCTCCTCCTATCAGCCATCCGTTTGTAACGGTTCCCCGAACCTTCATGTCTTAAGCGATCTGAACATCAGTCTCCCTGGAAGTCCCCGGGGCGTCCCCCTACCCCCAATACCTCCCCCTCAAGCTCAGAGCATACAGCTGACACTACAACTCCCTCCTGAGAATAGAACCGGATCATCCGTCTTCCCCGCCCGGAAAGTACGAGATAGGCATCAGGAAGCAACTTTATTGAGCATCATATGCGCGATGAGAGGTAACTCTTTACACCCCCTCTGAGAACATCTCCCCAAAGTCCTCCAGAAAAGAGCAAATCCTAGGCACAACCCACCGAGGACCGTGCTCATGCAGTTATTCCGCAAAATTCACCCCACTGGCTTATCTTTCGGGATTGCCAACAATCACTGGGTTTGTTTAGCCAACCAAGAAGTCCCAACACAATAGGTAGGTAGAACCCTCCAACACATAACAAACAATTGCTCTTTATGAATTGCCCCTACTCGAAATCTAGTTATGAACACTTGTCCCAAGCTACCTTGACCAAGGGGTCTAGAATCAATAAGAGTAAGGCCCCGGTTTGGCCAATACACTCATTGCATACCATGCACCTGGGCAAACCGAGCGTCCACCAATTACCCCGGGACCCACTACAAGAAAAACAGAAATCCTCTCATTCTAGTACCAATCACCACCTCCGCAGCACGAGAAACTGAGGGGGATTTGGGGACGAAATACACACTCCCAGTTAACTCCTTGGTTCAAAGAGGCCCGAGGGACACCCCCCAACAAAATGTCCCTCTCCTTCCCCCAAAAGAAACACCTTCTAGTCTTGCGGCGCACCGCTGATTCCCTCCTACAAAATGATGTCCCTCCCAACTGCAGGTTCCTCAGAACAGACCAGGAACCTCAGTATAAGGACTTAGTATAGGTGGATCATCACGGGGGCGGATTACCTCGCTCTTCCCCGAAGACTCTATCAATGCGAATACGAGGGCCATAGCAGCCTCCAGTGATGGGGGAGAATCATACTGACCAACACATCTTTTAATTTTGTCAGACAACCCCTGACAAAACTGGCTCCTAAAGCTGGTCATTCCACTGAGTATCTGTTGCCCATCTACGAACTCAAAGAATATTCCTCCGCCGGACGATTTCCTTCCGTATTTTACGCAACCTTGTTTCAGCAAGGAACTCGATCCTGATCATCATATACCAGACCCAGGGCAGTAAAAAATCGATCCACTGACTGGAGATCTGGGAGCCTGGAGGAATAGAGAACGCCCAAGATTGGGGGTCCCCTTGTAGAGTGAGATAACAATTCCCATCCTCTCTCTTCACTCCCAGATGACCGAGGCCGCAGCCGAAAGTACAATTTACATGCCTCCCGAAAGTAAAAAATTTGTCCCCCCACCATGAACCTGTCCGGGAGAGCAACCTTAGTTCAGATCTGTTTGCTCCGGGGGACAAAACCTTGGACTTAATGTCTGCCAACTCCATGACACCCCTGCAACTGCCGGCCAGCTGGGCTACTGGATCCATGACAGCTGGGAGAATCTTAGTAGGGCCGGTGAAATGTCACGCTGTATAGCAGATATATATATATATAATATGTATGTGATGACAGTAATCTATATCAAAGGCAACATACTATATAACATCGCATAATATATGATAACATAGAATTACCTGACAGAATGTCCAGTGGGTCAATACGAATCCGTTATAACGCTGTCTCCGCTAGAGGTGACCGGGTCTATGCTGACCCTAAACTGGGGTCCTAACTAATCCCTCTAACCTGAGGTACTGTTAAAGGTACAGAGGTCCAGGCCACCAGCGTAAACCCTGTCTCCTATCAATCCCTGCCAACTGTAATCTAGTCCTAAGAAGGACCCTGATTACCACCAAAGGGAATGAACAGGTAACGTTAATGAACAGAAAGACATACAAAAAGACAAGAAATAAAGTAAATAAAGTCTTACATAACAACACTCACACACAGTAGGAACACCTAAGGTCTCAGAGATAAACTATAAGCTATAAGAGTAAAAACAACTAATGAACTCTTAGCTTAAATATCTCAGAACCGATCCAGTCTGCTAGACTACATGAATGCTTTCACACGGCATCCAACACCCAGACTGGCAGGAATATAAAGGAAACAATTAGAACATAATCCAAAGCACCGGCGAGGCTGGACCTAGTCTTAGCAAAGAGCTAGGTAAAATTAACTCTCTCATTACCAAACACAAAGAAACAGCAGCTCAGCTGTGAGAAGTCAGAATGTGCAATCGCGACGATCTTCTGGCGATGCACCCAGACACTACCTTTCTTCTTGTATGTAATGAGTTGGTGACTCTAGGTTTAGCACCTGTTCACACTGAATCTAAGTTTGGATGTGCCGTCAGTTTTTTAGAGATGTAGATTTTAGTCTGAAAAGAGGATTCATAGTTCCCATGCAGACAGACTTTTCTAAAGCGAGGATAGGCATTAGTTAGGACCTGATAGACGAGAAAGCCTTGACGTGCTATCAGGCCACATATTTGGCCATCTTATGCGCTAAGACTTCTCATATTTTCATATTTCTAAGGTAATGATGTAATTCATTTTCATATTTTTCATATTTCGTGTTTGCAAGCTATAGCGCTACAGTGTGCTACCTTTTCTTCTTGTAGTATATGAGTTGGTGACTCTAGGTTTAGCACCTGTTCACACTGAATCTAAGTTTGGATGTGCCGGTCAGTTTTTTGATATGTATTCATTTACCTTCTGCCTGAGCACTCCACCTGGTGGTCACAGCCTTTAATTACAGCAGGTTCATCACCCCTCCACAGAGATGTAGATTTTAGTCTGAAAAGAGGATTCATAGGTTCCCATGCAGACAGACTTTTCTAAACGAGGATAGGCATTAGTTAGGGACCTGATATACGAGAAAGACCTTGACGTGCTATCAGGCTCACATAATTTGGCCATCTTATGCGCTAAGACTTCTCAATTTTTCATATTTCTAAGGTAATGATGTAATTCAATTTTTCATATTTTTCATATTTCGTGTTTGCAAGCTATAGCGCTACAGTGTGCTACCTTTTCTTCTTGTATGTATGAGTTGGTGACCTAGTTTAGCACCTTTCACACTGAATCTAAGTTTGGATGTGCCGGTCAGTTTTTTGATATGTATTCATTTACCTTCTGCCTGAGCACTCCACCTGGTGGTCACAGGCTTTAATTACAGCAGGTTCATCACCCTCCACAGAGATGTAATTTAGTCTGAAAAGAGGATTCATAGGTTCCCATGCAGACAGACTTTCTAAAGCGAGGATAGGCATTAGTTAGGGACCTGATATACGAGAAGAGCCTTGACGTGGCTATCAGCTCACATAATTTGGCCATCTTATGCGCTAAGACTTCTCAATTTTTCATATTTCTAAGTAATGATGTAATTCATTTCATATTTTTCATATTTCGTGTTTGCAAGCTATAGCGCTACAGTGTGCTACTGTCACGCTGTCTAATGATATGTATAACAATGTCAGTAAACTATTAATACAGGAACAACACTCTATACAACAACTTGTATAGCAACATCAGCATGTAAGTATAGAATAGATTTACCTGACACGATATCTGCTGAACTCAGGTTAATCTGAGGACTTGATGACTGAAACAGAAAGAGTGGACCGGATCTAACCTGACCCTACACTGGGGTCCTAACTAATCCCTCACCTTGGAGTACTGATAATGGTTCAGAGGTCCAATCTCCCAACCTAACCCTGTCTCCTATCAGACCCTGAACCCTGTAATCAGTCCTAAGACGATCCTGACTACCACCAAAGGGATATGGGCTGATCTCAGCTAAATACACAGATTAGACATATAAGACAGACAGATAAACACTCGCTTGCATACACACTCAAACACCAAAGGAACATAAATGGTCTGGAAATAAACTCTAACCAATTGAGCTTAGAACAACTAAGGAGCTCACAACTAAAGTCTATACAGATTCATTCCTATCTGTGGTCTGCATGAAGGTTTCACGGCAACTCCCCAAGCAGACAACCAGAATTTAAAGGAAACCAATCAACAAATAATCAATTGCAGCCGGAGAAACTGCACCCAGTCCCAGCACCGAGCACAGACAGAATTAACTCCCTAGCTGCCAAACACAAAGAAACAGCAGCTCAGCTGTGAGAAGTCAAAATGTGCAACCGCGACGATCTTCGTGCAATGCACACATGACAGTACCCCCCCCTTCTACGAGGGGCCTCCGGACCCTCAGGCCAGGCCTGCCCGGGTGAGTTCTGTGGAAGGTCCGAACCAAACGATCTGCGTTAACATCAGACGCAGGACCCACGTCCTCTCCTCTGGACCATACCCCTTCCAATGCACCAAGTACTGAAGGACCGGCGATTCAGACGTGAGTCAATGATCTTTGATACTTGAAATTCCAAGTTACCATTGACCAACACAGGAGGAGGAGGTAGAGTGACGGTATGACTGGTGCCACATACCTTTTAAGTAACGACTTGTGGAACACATTATGAATTTTAAACTAGGAGGGAGTTCCAGACGAAATGCCACAGGATTAATTATGGAACTGATCCTGTACAGCCCGATGAATCTGGGACCCAGTTTCCAGGAGGGCACTTTAAGTTTTATATTCCTGGTAGACAACCATACCAGATCGTTCACATTCAGATCTGGACCAGAAACTCTCCTCCTATCAGCCATACGTTTGTAACGGTTCCCCATCGCACTCAGATTATTCAATACACCTCTCCACACAGAAGCAAGTGACGGCGAGAAACGCTCCTCCTCAGGAACCCCAGAAGGGCCCCCCCATTGAAAGTACAAAACTGGGGATGGAAACCATATGCCCCAAAAAACGGACTTACCAGTGGACTCGCTCCGCCTGTTGTTAAGAGCGAACTCTGCCAGAGGCAAGAAAGAAGACCAGTCCTCTTGGTTCTCTGAGACAAAACACCGGAGATATTCTCTAAGCTCTGATTCAGACGCTCTGTCTGACCATTGGTCTGCGGATGAAAAGCCGAGGGAAAAAGACAATTGCATCCCCCGACGTAAAAAAAATGCCCTCCAAAATTTGGACACAAACTGAGACCCCCTATCTGACATCACATCAGAAGGCAACCCATGAAGTCTAACGATCTCCCTAATGAACACCTGCGCCAGAGTTTTAGCATTAGGGAGTGCAGAAAGAGCAACGAAATGTGCCATCTTACTGAACCTGTCAACAACCACCATATGACAGTATTCCCTGACGACGAGGAAGGTCCGTAATGAAGTCCATAGATAAATGAGTCCATGGACGCTCCGGAAGTTTCAAGGTAAAAGGTCCCAACGGACGGTATGAGGGGTTTTAGAGCGACACACACCCCACATGACGCGACAAAAGTTATAACATCTTTATTAGCATTAGGCCACCAAAACCGGCGAGAAAGGAGATCTAAAGTAGCCTTACTCCCTGGATGTCCTGCTAGAGCAGAATTATGATGTGCCTCAATAACCTTTTGTCTCAACAGATTTGGACAAACAGTCTCCCTGGAGGTCCTGCAGGGGCGTCCCCCTGAGCCTCTAACACCTCCTCCTCAAGCTCAGAAAATACAGCCGACACTACCACCCCCTCCTGAAGGATAGGACTCGGGTCATCCGTTTTCCCGGCCCCTGGAAACTGCGAGACAAGGCATCAGCCTTTACATTCTTAGACCCCGGAGATAAGTGACGACAAAATTAAACCTGGTAAAAAACAACGACCATCGAGCTTGTCTGGAATTCAGACGCTTAGCGGATTCCAAATACAACAGGTTCTTGTGATCAGTAATAACGGTAACCGGGTGGACTGCCCCCTCCAAAAAGTGACGCCATTCTTCAAAAGCTAATTTAATGGCCAAAAGTTCCCTATTGCCGATATCATAATTCCTTTCGGCGGACGACAATTTCTTAGAAAAGAAAGCGCACGGATGCCATTTACCAGGGGACGGACCCTGGACAATATAGCACCCACCCCTACGTCAGACGCATCCACCTCCACAATGAACGGCTGAGATGCATCTGGTTGGATGAGAACGGGTGCCGAAGCAAAACATTTCTTCAAAGAGAAAAGCTTGGCAAGCTTTGTCCGACCATTTAGAAAATCCGTCCCTTTTCTTGTCATGTCAGTGAGAGGTTTGACGACAGATGAGAAATTACAAATAAATTTCCGGTAGTAGTTAGCAAACCCCAAAAAACGCTGCAGAGCCTTAAGATCCCCTGGCTGATCCCATTCAAGCACTGCTCTCACCTTTTCAGGGTCCATCCGGAAACCGAGGCTGACACCAAAAAACCCAAAAACTGAAGTTCCTGTACGGCAAATACACACTTCTCCAGTTTGGCGTATAGTTTATTGTCTCGCAAGATCTGCAACACCTGTCTCACATGCTCCTGATGAGACACAAGATCTGGCGAGTAAATTAAAATGTCGTCCAAATATACAACCACAAACAGCCCCACAAGGTGACGAAAAATGTCATTAACAAAATGTTGGAATACTGCTGGTGCAGTAGTCAGACCAAAAGGCATGACTAGGTTCTCATAATGTCCCTCCGCGTGTTAAACGCCGTTTTCCACTCATCCCCCTCTTTTATCCTAATCAGATTATACGCCCCCCTGAGATCCAATTTAGAAAACCATTTGGCGCCAACAATTTGATTGAAGAATCAGGAATAAGAGGGAGTGATACGGATCTCGAACAGTAATCCGATTAAGTTCGCGGAAATCCAAGCAAGGGCGTAGGCCTCCATCTTTCTTCTTAACAAAGAAGAACCCCGCGGCTACTGGGGAAGATGAAGGTCTAATATGCCCTTTGGCCAGACTTTCAGAAATATAATCTTTCATAGCCTGCCTCTCAGGACCAGAAAGATTATACAACCTACTTTAGGCAACTTAGCATCAGGAAGGAGATTAATAGAGCAGTCATACACGCGATGAGGAGGCAACTCCTGACACCCCTCCTCAGAGAAAACATCCCCAAAATCCTCCAAAAAAGGAGGCAATGTACTAGGCACGACCGCACTGATGACTGTGTTCATGCAGTTGCTTTTGCAAAACTCACCCCATTGCTTATTTTCTCTGGACTGCCAATTAATCACAGGGTTATGTTTAACCAACCAAGGAAGTCCCAACACAATGGAGTAGGTAGACCCTCCAACACATAACAAGATAATTGTTCCCTATGTATTGCCCCTACCCGAAGGTCAATGTTATGAACCTCATGAACAAAGCTACCTTGGCCGAGAGGCCTGGCGTCAATGGAGAATATAGGGATCGGTTTGACCAATACACTCAGATGCATACCTTGAGCCTGAGCAAACTGAGCGTCAACCAGATTAGCCCCGGAACCACTATCAAGAAGAACAGACAATCTCTCCACTCTCGTACCAACTACCACCTCAACTGGTACAAGGAACTGAGAAGAACTGGCGGATGAAATACATACTCCCAGGTTGTCGTCCACCACACAACCTGGATTAACAGTTTTCCGGCGACTTTTGGCTCAACAAGGCACGGGACGGACATTCTCCAACAAAATGTCCCTCTTTCCCGCAGAAAAAACATCTTCTAGTCCTGCGGCGTACCGCCAATCCCCTCCTACGAAATGATGTCCCTCCCAACTGCATAGGCTCATCCGAACAGACAAGGGAAACCTCAACATAAGGGACTTTAGTGGTAGTGGAGAAACAACAGGGAGTGGGGTTACCTCACCCCTCTCCCGAAGCCGTCTATCAGTACGGATAGCTAAGGCCATAGCAGCCTCCAGAGAAGGAGGAGACTCATACTGAGCCAAAACGTCTTTTAATTTATCAGAAAGCCCATGACAAAACTGGCTCCTAAGAGCTGGGTCATTCCACTGAGTATCTGTGGCCCATCTACGAAACTCAGAAGCAAATTCCTCTGCCGACGATCTCCCTGCTGTATCTTACGTAATTTTGTCTCAGCAAGAGAGACCCGATCTGGGTCATCATATACCAATCCCAGGGCAGTAAAAAATTGATCTACAGACAGTAGAGCCGGGGATCCCGGAGGAAGGGAAAATGCCCAGGATTGAGGGTCCCCTTGCAGAAGTGAGATAACAATTCCCACTCTCTGCTCCTCACTCCCTGATGATCGAGGCCGAAGCCGAAAATATAATTTACATGCCTCCCGGAAGGTGAAAAATTTGTCTCGCCCACCAGTGAACCTGTCCGGGAGAGCTACTTTAGGTTCAACTCTGGTTTGCTCCAGGGAGACAAAACTTTGGACTTAATGTCCGTCAGCTCCATGGATAATCCCTGCAACTGCAGAGCCAGCTGGGCTACTGGATCCATGGTAACTGGAGATAATTTTTATGGCCAGTGAAAATGTCACGCTGTCTAATGATATGTATACAATGTCAGTAAACTATTAATACAGGAACAACACTCTATACAACAACTAGTATAGCAACATCAGCATGTAAGTATAGAATAGATTTACCTGACACGATATCTGCTGAACTCAGGGTTAATCTTGAGGACTTGATGAGCTGAAACAGGAAAGAGGTGGACCGGATCTAACCTGACCCTACACTGGGTCCTAACTAATCCCTCACCTTGGAGGTACTGATAATGGTTCAGAGGTCCAAGTCTCCAACCTAAAGGGGATGCCACACTAAACAATATCGCTAACGGGATCGCTAAAAAGTCACTATTTAGCGATCCCATTAGCGATATTGTTCAGTGCGGCAGCTTCCAGCGACGAGCTTCCTGCTGTGATCTCGCTCGTCGCTGGAATCGTTCCGGACCCTATTTTCTCGTCGGCGCTCCCGCTGGGTAAGTATCTAATCGCTGTGTGGCACCTTTTCTTAGCGATTTAGCGGTACTTTTGTACCGCTAAAGTCGGTAAGAAGATCGCTAACGGGGATAGCGTCGTTAACTATATCGCTAAATGCGGCAGCATTTAGCGATATAGAAACAATCCCGCTAGCGATCTCATTAGTATGCAACGCTAACGAGATCGCTAGCGGGATAGCTTAGTGTGGCAGTACCTTAACCCTGTCTCCTATCAGACCCTGAACCCTGTAATCAGTCCTAAGACGGATCCTGACTACCACCAAAGGGATATGGGCTGATCTCAGCTAAATACACAGATTAGACATATAAGACAGACAGATAACACTCGCTTGCATACACACTCAAACACCAAAGGAACATAAATGGTCTGGGAAATAAACTCTAACCAAGTTGAGCTTAGAACAACTAAGGAGCTCACAACTAAAGTCTATACAGATTCATTCCTATCTGTGGTCTGCATGAAGGTTTCACTGGCAACTCCCCAAGCAGACAACCAGGAATTTAAAGGAAACCAATCAACAAATAATCAATTGCAGCCGGGAGAAACTGCACCCAGTCCCAGCACGAGCACAGACAGAATTAACTCCCTAGCTGCCAAACACAAAGAAACAGCAGCTCAGCTGTGAGAAGTCAAAATGTGCAACCGCGACGATCTTCGTGGCAATGCACACATGACAGCTACCTTTTCTTCTTGTATGTATATGAGTTGGTGACTCTAGGTTTAGCACCTGTTCACACTGAATCTAAGTTTGGATGTGCCGGTCAGTTTTTTGATATGTATTCATTTACCTTCTGCCTGAGCACTCCACCTGGTGGTCCCAGGCCTTTAATTACAGCAGGTTCATCACCCCTCCACAGAGATGTAGATTTTAGTCTGAAAAGAGGATTCATAGGTTCCCATGCAGACAGACTTTTCTAAAGCGAGGATAGGCATTAGTTAGGGACCTGATATACGAGAAGAGCCTTGACGTGGCTATCAGGCTCACATAATTTGGCCATCTTATGCGCTAAGACTTCTCAATTTTTCATATTTCTAAGGTAATGATGTAATTCATTTTTCATATTTTTCATATTTCGTGTTTGCAAGCTATAGCGCTACAGTGTGCTACCTTTTCTTCTTGTATGTATATGAGTTGGTGACTCTAGGTTTAGCACCTGTTCACACTGAATCTAAGTTTGGATGTGCCGATCAGTTTTTTGATATGTATTCATTTACCTTCTGCCTGAGCACTCCACCTGGTGGTCACAGGCCTTTTAATTACAGCAGGTTCATCACCCCTCCACAGAGATGTAGATTTTAGTCTGAAAAGAGGATTCATAGGTTCCCATGCAGACAGACTTTTCTAAAGCGAGGATAGGCATTAGTTAGGGACCTGATATACGAGAAGAGCCTTGGCGTGGCTATCAGGCTCACATAATTTGGCCATCTTATGCGCTAAGACTTCTCAATTTTTCATATTTCTAAGGTAATGATGTAATTCATTTTTCATATTTTTCATATTTCGTGTTTGCAAGCTATAGCGCTACAGTGTGCTACCTTTTCTTCTTGTATGTATATGAGTTGGTGACTCTAGGTTTAGCACCTGTTCACACTGAATCTAAGTTTGGATGTGCCAGTCAGTTTTTTGATATGTATTAATTTACCTTCTGCCTGAGCACTCCACCTGGTGGTCACAGGCCTTTTAATTACAGCAGGTTCATCACCCCTCCACAGAGATGTAGATTTTAGTCTGAAAAGAGGATTCATAGGTTCCCATGCAGACAGACTTTTCTAAAGCGAGGATAGGCATTAGTTAGGGACCTGATATACGATAAGAGCCTTGACGTGGCTATCAGGCTCACATAATTTGGCCATCTTATGCGCTAAGACTTCTCAATTTTTCATATTTCTAAGGTAATGATGTAATTCATTTTTCATATTTTTCATATTTCGTGTTTGCAAGCTATAGCGCTACAGTGTGCTACCTTTTCTTCTTGTATGTATATGAGTTGGTGACTCTAGGTTTAGCACCTGTTCACACTGAATCTAAGTTTGGATGTGCCGGTCAGTTTTTTGATATGTATTCATTTACCTTCTGCCTGAGCACTCCACCTGGTGGTCACAGGCCTTTTAATTACAGCAGGTTCATCACCCCTCCACAGAGATGTAGATTTTAGTCTGAAAAGAGGATTCATAGGTTCCCATGCAGACAGACTTTTCTAAAGCGAGGATAGGCATTAGTTAGGGACCTGATATACGAGAAGAGCCTTGACGTGGCTATCAGGCTCACATAATTTGGCCATCTTATGCGCTAAGACTTCTCAATTTTTCATATTTCTAAGGTAATGATGTAATTCATTTTTCATATTTTTCATATTTCGTGTTTGCAAGCTATAGCGCTACAGTGTGCTACCTTTTCTTCTTGTATGTATATGAGTTGGTGACTCTAGGTTTAGCACCTGTTCACACTGAATCTAAGTTTGGATGTGCCGGTCAGTTTTTTGATATGTATTCATTTACCTTCTGCCTGAGCACTCCACCTGGTGGTCACAGGCCTTTTAATTACAGCAGGTTCATCACCCCTCCACAGAGATGTAGATTTTAGTCTGAAAAGAGGATTCATAGGTTCCCATGCAGACAGACTTTTCTAAAGCGAGGATAGGCATTAGTTAGGGACCTGATATACGAGAAGAGCCTTGACGTGGCTATCAGGCTCACATAATTTGGCCATCTTATGCGCTAAGACTTCTCAATTTTTCATATTTCTAAGGTAATGATGTAATTCATTTTTCATATTTTTCATATTTCGTGTTTGCAAGCTATAGCGCTACAGTGTGCTACCTTTTCTTCTTGTATGTATATGAGTTGGTGACTCTAGGTTTAGCACCTGTTCACACTGAATCTAAGTTTGGATGTGCCGGTCAGTTTTTTGATATGTATTCATTTACCTTCTGCCTGAGCACTCCACCTGGTGGTCACAGGCCTTTTAATTACAGCAGGTTCATCACCCCTCCACAGAGATGTAGATTTTAGTCTGAAAAGAGGATTCATAGGTTCCCATGCAGACAGACTTTTCTAAAGCGAGGATAGGCATTAGTTAGGGACCTGATATACGAGAAGAGCCTTGACGTGGCTATCAGGCTCACATAATTTGGCCATCTTATGCGCTAAGACTTCTCAATTTTTCATATTTCTAAGGTAATGATGTAATTCATTTTTCATATTTTTCATATTTCGTGTTTGCAAGCTATAGCGCTACAGTGTGCTACCTTTTCTTCTTGTATGTATATGAGTTGGTGACTCTAGGTTTAGCACCTGTTCACACTGAATCTAAGTTTGGATGTGCCGGTCAGTTTTTTGATATGTATTCATTTACCTTCTGCCTGAGCACTCCACCTGGTGGTCACAGGCCTTTTAATTACAGCAGGTTCATCACCCCTCCACAGAGATGTAGATTTTAGTCTGAAAAGAGGATTCATAGGTTCCCATGCAGACAGACTTTTCTAAAGCGAGGATAGGCATTAGTTAGGGACCTGATATACGAGAAGAGCCTTGACGTGGCTATCAGGCTCACATAATTTGGCCATCTTATGCGCTAAGACTTCTCAATTTTTCATATTTCTAAGGTAATGATGTAATTCATTTTTCATATTTTTCATATTTCGTGTTTGCAAGCTATAGCGCTACAGTGTGCTACCTTTTCTTCTTGTATGTATATGAGTTGGTGACTCTAGGTTTAGCACCTGTTCACACTGAATCTAAGTTTGGATGTGCCGGTCAGTTTTTTGATATGTATTCATTTACCTTCTGCCTGAGCACTCCACCTGGTGGTCACAGGCCTTTTAATTACAGCAGGTTCATCACCCCTCCACAGAGATGTAGATTTTAGTCTGAAAAGAGGATTCATAGGTTCCCATGCAGACAGACTTTTCTAAAGCGAGGATAGGCATTAGTTAGGGACCTGATATACGAGAAGAGCCTTGACGTGGCTATCAGGCTCACATAATTTGGCCATCTTATGCGCTAAGACTTCTCAATTTTTCATATTTCTAAGGTAATGATGTAATTCATTTTTCATATTTTTCATATTTCGTGTTTGCAAGCTATAGCGCTACAGTGTGCTACCTTTTCTTCTTGTATGTATATGAGTTGGTGACTCTAGGTTTAGCACCTGTTCACACTGAATCTAAGTTTGGATGTGCCGGTCAGTTTTTTGATATGTATTGCACTGAGGAGAGTCTTCTGTTGGGCCACTCTGCCATAAAGGCCCGACTGGTGGAGGGCTACAGTGATAATTGACATTGTGGAACTTTCTCCAATCTCCCTACTGCATCTGTGGAGCTCAGTCACAGTGATCTTGGGGTTCTTCTTTACCTCTCTCACCAAGGCTCTTCTCTCAAGATTGCTCAGTTTGGCTGGACGGCCAGGTCTAGGAAGACTTCTGGTGGTCCCAAACTTCTTTCATTTAAGGATTATGGAGTTCACTGTGCTCTTAGAAACCTTGAGTACTGCAGAAATTCTTTTGTAACCTTGGCCATATGTGTGCCTTGCCACAATTCTGTCTCTGAGCTCCTTGGCCAGTTCCTTTGACCTTATGATTCTCATTTGGTCTGACATGCACTGTGAGCTGTGAGGTCTTATGTAGACAGGTGTGTGCCTTTACAAATCAAGTCCTATCAGTTTAATTAAACACAGCTGGACTCCATTGAAGGAGTAGAACCATCTCAATGAGGATCACAAGGAAATGGACAGCATGTACTTAAATATGAGTGTCTGACCAAAGAGTCTGAATACTTATGACCATGTGATATTTCAGTTTTAATTTTTTTTTTAAATTTGCAAAAATTTCTACTTTTCTGGTTTTTATTAGTCAAGATGGAGTGCAGAGTGTATATTAATGAGGAAAAAAAATTACTTTTTTTGCATTTACAAATGGCAGCAATGAAATAAAGAGTGAAAAATTTAAAAGGGGTCTGAATACTTTCCGAACCCACTGTACATCAGGGTTTCCATCTAAATCTCTGAGTGACATGATTCAGATGAAATGTCCAAGGGATTCATTCACTTATAATGAGGCAGCAGAGTTGCTCTGGACTCCGTCTGCCTCTGTTCAGCAGTGTCCTTTTCAGGAGTGCACAAAACTGTGGTCGACCGCACTTTTATGCCTACTTCAAAAGATGAGCACGGCTGGATTATAAGCCAGACGGCGTCCAGTGTCCCCATCTGCCTCATGATAGGGACTGTTTTGCTGGGGTTTCCGTTTGAATTATGTATTTCAGAGATTTACATGGAAAACCCAATGCAATCGCTCAGCATAGAGTGCAGGATAAATGTGAGCTGAGCCTTACTACCATCGTTGGGAGCAGAATAAACAGATCAACAACAAATCAAGAATTGGTTTATTTTTTACGCCATTCCTCGCGTGGTATAAGTGACTAGACAACTTTATTCTTAGGGTCATTGCTATTACAGCAATATCAGATTTATATTTTTTTTATGTTTGGCTGCTGTCACACACTAAAAAACTTTTAGTGCTTGTTTTTTGTGAGACGATTTGATGGTTTTTTTTGTACTATTTTCAGTCACATGATGTTTTTTGATCGTTTTCTATTATGATTTTTGGGAGGCAGAATGAACAAACACCAGCAATTCAGGAATTGTTTTTTTTTTTTAAGGCCGGCGTCACACTAAGGGCTCATACTCACTGGAGACAAAAACGGACGATTGCAAGCCGATAAAAAAATCGGATTGCAATCGGACCAATGTTATTCAATAGGGACTTCTCATTTGCGATTTTTTTCTCAGCTGAAATCGGTCTGAGAAAAAAATCGCAGCATGCTGCGATTTGCAGCAATTTTGGCATGATAATCGCTAATGCAAGTCAATGGATGCGATAAAAAAATCGGACAGCACTCACACCATGCGAGTGCTGTCCGATTTATACGCACCAGTGTGTTAGGGTTCGAGTTCCCGCTGCTGCACAAGGGGAGTCTCGAACCAGTCCCGCTGCGGTTTCCCATTCGTCTCCGGCCGCAGTGGAGCCTGCTCAGCAAAGGCGTCGGTCCAAGCATCTTGCTCACTCCACTACTGTGCAGTGACTTGCTGCTGCCTTTCCGGATCTGCTATTGTGGCCAGTGCTGGAGCAGACGTCTTTGGACAAAGTCCTGCGTTTTCCCTTCTGAGCATGCCCAGAGTGAGATCTCTCATTGGAGATCAGGGGTCACATGCTCAGGTACTGCAGCAGCTCCTATTGGTCCGCCAGGAAGGCCCTGTGACTACTGGTGTTCTGGAACAAGTTTCATTGGTCCTTGTTTCTGGCAGGTCCTGTAGCTGTTGCTATAAAAGGGTAGCATGGCTGGGCCGCCATGCGCTAATATCAACCATTGTATGCTATGCGCCAGTGTGGTCATGCGTGTGTGTGGTTAGGGACCCGGCTGAAATAAGCCCCTAGAATACCGACTTAATCGGTGAGGAGTTTGGTGTGCTAGCTGGTCAGGGTCGGTGTCCTAGATGCCCTAGATTACCGGCATAACCGGTGAGGAGTTTTGATTGCCGTATTCAGGGTCTGGCGTTCAAATGCCATAGATTGCGGGTGACACCCGCGAGGACATTAGCGCATGATCACGTTTTTGTTCGCTTAGCACTTAACTGTGTACCTGAGAGCCTGACAGGACAAGGTACTTTTTCTCAGCGGCTCTGTGACGTAACAGGGTTCGCTTTCGACGCTAGACAGCGCCCTAGCGTGTTTACTTTGCGACTCAGTTTTGTTTAGTGAGTTCGCACACATCACCGTATAGCGCTGCGGCACTCCTTCTAGCGGCTCTGTGAAATAACAGAGTTCGCACATATTGCCACAGCGCATTGCGGTGTTTATTTTGGCGACTCTGTGGGATAACAGAGTTCGCGTCTTGCGCCAGTTTACTAGCAGCAGGTTCCGCTTGCACGGTGGACCCCGGGCTGCGAACGCACCTCTCTACCTCATATACTTGGTGCGTTCCGCAGACCCTAACACAGTGTCCTTTGAAAAGCCGGCAAATCATCCCCGGCTACTGTAAAATCACACTGACAGCTCACAAAACACTATATATATATATATATATATAATATATATATACACATATAATACATATATATATATATATACACATACATGTTATTGTGACATATATATATATATATACACATATATTTATAGTTCATACACTTCTACATACTATAATAGCCGTTAATTCAATTGCCAGCTTTTGTGAAATTACAGACCCGACATGAAATGACACATGGTTTACATACAGTTAACCATGTCATTTCATGTAGTTTGATATATGGTTTTCACTAACAATTACATGAGTGGCTGTGTGCAAAATTTCACACGATGTGCGACCTCGTTGACGACGCATATGTCAGCGGCGCAGGCGGGACTGGGTTTTCTTTAGTAACGCCCTTCAGCTCCGATTGGTGACAACAACATCACCTCAGCAATAATAACTGCGCCCCCATCCATTGTTTCAGAGCGCTTTGTGGATGACTCCAATGTTCTATACTTTGTGCATTGTTGCGAGGATAGTATCGTGTGTCGGGGTTTTGTGATCCTGTCAGAGTCGCTACAGTGTCCTTTGTGCATTGTTGCGAGGATAGTATCGTGTGTTGGTTTTGCGATCCTGTCTGAGTCGCTAGAGCGCTTCATTTTTGCCATTTGGATTTGTATCTTCTGGATATTTGGATTCAAGGTACATATTGTTTGTGATATTGTGTGATGCGTTTTTTTGTTACACCTTTTATTTTTGTCTGCTTTATTTATTTTACACCCCCCACCATTTTAGGCTTTTGTAAACTGTTTTTTAAATGTTAACTGAAAAGTTAACAATAAACAATTTTTTTTTTTTTTATTTTATTCTTTATTTTATTTTGTTTAAACACTTTAGTAATAGTAATTAACTTTTCTCTTCTTTACCGTACAGGTTGCACATAATGAACCTGACCACCGCGGAGCGTGTGATTGTGGCAGTTGCATTAGTGATGGAGGCAGATCGACAAGAAGAGGCGCGGGTGGAAGAGAGGTGCTCCAAACAAAAGCGTCGCATGTGGACCAGAGAATGGCTGGAGCAGAGGTCCAAATTCACCCACATGCATCTAGTGAGGGAGTTGCAGGAGAAGAATCCGCAGGATTTCCGAAATTATCTACGGATGTCAGAGGATTCATTCAAGCTCCTACTGGAATGTGTGAGGCCACTCTTTGAACGGCAGGATACACGGATGCGTGCAGCTGTTTCAGCAGGCGAAAGTTTGGCAGTAACGCTGCGATTTCTGGCAACCGGACGTTCAATGAAAGACTTGCAATTTTCTGCTGCAGTTTCTCGATCGCTGCTTGGTGTACTAATTCCAGAGACATGCAACGCCATCGTCCGCAGTTTACGGAGCTACATGCCTTTTCCCAAATCAGTGGCGGAATGGCAAATAATTGCCTCTGATTTTGAACGGATTTGGCAGTTCCCAAACTGTGGTGGTGCCTTGGATGGCAAACATGTGCGGATCACGCAACCAGCCAAAAGCGGATCCTATTTCTATAATTACAAGGGCTACTTCAGCATTATCCTCATGGCCCTTGTTAATGCCAATTATGAATTTATTAACGTTGATGTTGGCATTAACGGAAGGGTTTCTGACGGTGGCGTTTTGGAGCACACTACTTTTGGTGAACGGTTGTTTAATAATAAACTTAACTTGCCAACCAACATGGACACCACCGCCAACCTAAACTTTGTTTTTGTGGGTGATGAAGCCCTTCCCCTTCATGCGCATCTTGTGAAACCATACCCACAAAAGACTTTGACAGGGGAAAGGCGTATTTTTAATTATAGACTGTCTAGGGCACGGCGCGTTGTGGAGAATGCCTTCGGCATAATGGCCAACCGCTTCAGGGTTTTCCACACTCCAATCAACATGAAGCTGGAATCGATAGACTCGGTGGTGTTGGTCTGTTGTGTACTGCACAATTTTCTAAGAAAACGCGATGCTGTTACTTACAGTCCGCCAGGCTTCATGGACTCGGACAGCAGTGGTGACGTGGTGCTTGGAGAATGGCGTGACAATGATCCCGCTATTGCAGGCCTTCAACCTGTCAATCAAGGCAGGAGCAAGGACGATGCGAAGGCCGGCCGAGACAAGTACTGCCAATACTTTAACGGGCCTGGTGCAGTGAGTTGGCAGCAGCAGATATAGTTTGCTTTTGAGAATGTTTTACTTTTGCCTTTTTTAACTATCTTTTAATAATAAAAAATGTTTATTTTAAAAATGCCTTCGTGTTCTTTCAATTATTTTACCACTATGGGAGAAGGGCTAATGATGGGTGAGATGTGGGGAGGGGAGTAATGGGGATGGCAACGAGACATGTTACCAGCAGCTGTAGTTTTTTAAATATTTTCTAAAGTTTTTTGTTGTCTATATTTTTTTTTTACATTGTATCTACTTGTCACACACGGGGTCATGGGAGTACCAGCAGTCATAGGAGTTCCAGCATTGTTAAAAAAAATTTCAAAAATTTACAACATTTATTTTAAAGGCCCATGGTCACACTAGCGCTCAAACCTTATAATTAAAAATAATAACAAATAATACACCACAACTGCGTATGTAAAGTTAAAATATATAATATATAATATTAATTTTTAGTCATACATATGAGATTAAAATAGCAATAAAAATAAATCCTTTGTGTCGCACTTGCGTGCTCGAATCCGACGCAAGACGCCATTGTGATCGCAAAGTGACGATTCTCAGAATGGTGCCCCAGCTACGCACAGACATGAGACGCCACTGTGATCGCAAGGTGACGATTCTCAGCATGGTGCCCCAGCTATTCACAGACATGAGACGCCAATGCGATCTCAAAGTGAAGGTTATCTGCATGGTGCTCCTCCCACGCACAGACATGAGACGCCACTGCGATCGCAAGGTGACGATTCTCAGCATGGTGCCCCAGCTACGCACAGACATGAGACGCCATTGCGATCGCAAAGGGACGGTTCATGAAATGACTTTATTACAGAAGTAATCAAAATGAATGTAAACTTTTGTAAACATGTTTAAAAAGTAAGCGGTCAAGTAGCCCGCTAGATCTGATGCTGCCAAGTAGGCCAGTTAATCGCATCGTCCTTGCTCATAAGGCAGGGGCGCCTAGCTAGGAACCATAATCTTGAGATCGCAACAGCGTCTCATATCTGTGCGTGGCTGGGGCGCATGGCTGCTGCGGTCACTTTGAGGTCGCAATAGCGTCTTGCGTCGAAAGTACGCTGTGACGTCATGACGCTGGCGTCATTCATGCGGCGTTGTTTGAGGAAATGGCGGTGATGGCGATGGCGACAGCGTGGTGCCCCGTGGGGTGATGCTGAGGTGCGTACCTCATTTTTAAAGTGGAGCGGTGGGACTATGACTGCACGCTACCTGTGGCGCATCCTATGCATTTTTTCTGGCTCTGGGGTTATTGTATGATGAACCTAATGTCACTGATCAAGCTGAAAAAACCTTGTTGGCATTAAATCAGGGTCTTGAAGACGCTGAGTTGTACTGTCAGAAATTCCGAAAGTGGGCAGTCCTGACCAAATGGAATGATGATGCTTTGGCAGCCCTTTTTCGAAAGTGGCTGTCAGAGAATGTAAAGGATGTTATGGTGGGACTCCCTGCTCCCTCTAGTCTCAATGATTCTATGTCATTGGCTATTCAAATTGACAGACGTTTGCGTGAGTGCAGAGGTATGCGTGAGATAGTGTTGCCTTGTGAGCCAGCTTCTGAGCCCATGCAGTGTGATAGAGTGACTTCTGGGGCTCAGCGTCATGAGTTTCGAAAGCGCAATGGGTTATGTTTCTACTGTGGTGATGCCTCTCATGCTATTTCAGTATGCCCTAAGCGGGGAAGACGTTTTGCACGCTCAGTTGTCTTGGGTAGTGTTCAGACTAAATTTCTGTTAACTGTTACCCTGATTTGCTCCCTGTCCACATTTTCTGCTCAGCTTTTGTTGATTCAGGAGCAGCTGATGGATTTTGACTTTGCCAAAAGTTGTGGGTTTCCCATGATACCCCTGCGGAAGTCTATTCCCCTACTGGGCATTGATTCTACCCCTTTGGCGGAGAATAAACCCAGTTTTCTACTCAGGTGATAATGAGGGTTGAACCAGATCATCAGGAGAGTTGCAAATTTTTGGTGCTGTATAATGTGCATGACATTATTGTACTGGGTTTCCCTTGGTTGCAGTCTCATAATCCTGTTTTGGATTGGAAATCTGTGTCTGTGACCAGTTGGGGCTGCCAATGTGTTAATGCCGACACTCCTGTTTTTTCTGCCTCTCCCAAGTCTCAGGATGTTCCTGACTTTTTGACTGATTTTTCGGATGTATTTAGCGAAAGTAAATCTGCATCTTTGCCCCTCACAGGAGCTACGATTGCGCTATTGAATTAGTGCCTGGTGGTAAATTTCCTAAAGGTCGCCTTTTTAACTTGTCTGTACCTGAACACGATGCTATGCGATCTTATATCAAGGAGTCATTGGAGAAGGGTCATATCAGACCATCCTCTTCACCCTTGGGTGCCGGTTTTTTCTTTGTGGCCAAAAAGGATGGTTCATTGAGGCCATGTATTGATTATCGTCTCTTGAATAAGATCACTGTGAAGTATCAATATCCGTTACCCTTGATTTCTGACCTGTTTTCCAGGGTGAAAAGTGCTAGTTGGTTTACCAAGCTTGACCTCAGGGGGGCGTATAACCTTATTCGCATTAAGCACGGGGATGAATGGAAGACGGCGTTTAATACCCCAGAGGGGCATTTTGAGTACCTAGTGATGCCCTTTGGGCTCACTAATGCTCCTTCCGTCTTCCAATCCTTCATGAATGATATTTTCAGGGATTTTGTGGATAAATTTCTGATTGTTTATTTGGATGATATCTTGATTTTTTCCAATGACTGGGACTCTCATGTGAAACATGTTCGGACTGTGTTCCAGATTTTGAGAGAGAATGCACTGTATGTGAAGGGATCACAGTGTCTTTTTGGCGTACAGAAGGTCTCATTTCTGGGATTCATTTTGTCTCTGTCTGTTATTGAAATGGACCCGGTCAACTAGACACTACGCTTTTGAAGCAGCGAAAATATGCAACTCCAAAAACTGATCTTGGGCACACAGCCTATAAAGTGTTGACTGGTCATAACATATAGATGATCTATCCTTTGGATAGCTCATCAATATTAGAGATGTTCTGCAGAACCTAGCTTGGGCACCTGCATATTCAGTGGAGCTGTGCAGCGCAGCTCACTTCAGTGTTCACATGGGTTGCTGCCAGAGCTGATAACAGCTAACAGGTGGAGGTGGTGTCTGTCAGACCTGACACTGACGACCTGTCCCGAAATAGGTTATCAAAACATTGTGCATTCATCCACTTTGTTGATACAGTAAAATCGTCACCAAATACACGTGTGAACTCGTCATATGGCCTCTTTCACACATCCTGATACTTCCGCTAACAGTACTGGTGCTTTCTGTGTCCATGTGTAACATCCGCCTGCACCATCAGTGTGACAACTATCTGCATATGGGAAAAGCAGTACATTTAGCTTTGTTGCCAGACACAGGGTGCTGAATCCAACTCTCATCATCGTCCTCTGGTCTCCCTGCGATCAGCGTAATGCTAATTACAGTTGGAGTTAGCACCCGCCATCTGTGTATAAATTAATAAAACGGCGTAAGGTCCCCCTTACTTTTCCTAACCAGCTGAGGGAAAGCAGAAAGCTGGGAGCTGATGTTAATATTTTGAGAAGGGGCCAATCGCCATAAAGGTTCCCAGCCTATTAATAACAGCTCACATCTGTTTGCTTAGCCTTTATTTGTTATTAAAAAGGGGGATACCCCCAAAAATGTGTGCCCCCCCTATTTTTAACTAGCAAAGGCTAAAATAGTTTTGGGGCTGATGTCAGTTGTTTTATGTCTGCTGACATCAAGCCTAGGGTTTTTAATGGAGAGGTGTCTATCAGAAACCCCCATTACTAACCCCATAGTCAAAAGTAATAAAGACACACTGAGAAGTCCTTTAATTGAAAAAAAAAAAAAAAAACACTGACAATTACCCTATTTTACCCACTTTTTAACCTAAAAATAAGAAATAAAAGTAACCCTCACCTGTCTGCCAGTAAACCATAAGGATTAGGTCCAACGACGATCCCAAACACTGATGGTGACATCAGTAACGTGAACGCTCACCACGCCAGCCGGAAAACAATGAGAGTACCGCGAGAGATTTCCGGCTGCAGTGACGAGAGGTGACTTAATTAAGATTACCGCAGGTCACAGGCAGCGGTTTCCCTCTGTGTGAGCCGGCCTATGAACTGTGGTAACCTTACTGACGTCACCGCTCGCAGTCAGAAACTTCTCACGCTACGAGCAGTGACATCAGTAATGTGTGAGCTGTTCACAGGCCGGCTCACACATTGCTTACTGTGGGAATCAGTAACCTGCGGTAACCTGAATTATGTCACTGCAGCCACATTCTCAGGCTAAGCTTAGCGGACAGGTGAGGATTACATTGATTATTTTATATTTATGTTAATACATGGATAAAAGAGGGTAATTGTTGGGGAGTGGGTTTTTTTTTCTATTAAAGGACTTTTCTTTGCATGTCTATTAATTTTGACTAAGGGGTTAGTAATGGGTGTCTGATAGACACCTCTTCATTATAAACCCCTGGGCTTGAATTCAGAGGACACAAACAGCTGACATCAACCCCAAAACTATTACCCGACTTGCGTGATGACACATGGATTAAAAAACCTCCACAAAAATCAAGTTTTTTAGAAGCAGTTTTACAGTCAAAAAAAGCCATGACAGAAAACTGTGTCTGAACAGCGCCATGGTGCGTTTTGGGGACATGTTCTACAGAATACAGCTTGTTCTGGATTATTTACACGCAGTTTCCCATAGGCTTCTGTATAAAAAAAAACTGTCAGAATTGTAAAAAATGCCTCAGAAAAAAACAAACAAATTTATACAAGTATTCACGTAAAAAACGGAAGGAAACCGAAGAAAGGCAAATGTGAAGCGATATTAAACTCCTGTCTGGTGCTGACACGAACTGTGCACGGTATTGAGGCTACTCTGCTCTCGGTAACGTGAACCCGTTACTGCAGCAGCCGCCGGTGCCCGCCATACACTGACAGAAGCTGCCCGTGACCGAAATTACCTCATGACTGCGACCCACAAACAATACAGGCAGCCACACAAAAGAGCCGTCAGCTATCACCAAGCACCCCCGTGACGTCACTCTCGGCTGTCATTCACGCCGCATCCTCCTCTCAAACTACAAGATTACTGCCAGGCAAGGAGAGAGGGTGACAGACGAATGGGAGGAAGAGCTGGGGCAATTTTAGGGGCGGAGACTCTTGACAGCCAATCAAAGAGAGCTAGAGGTCCATCCTTCCATATTAGCATCGTCTCTAGCAACAGGTGGTGACGTCACGGGAGCGCGCTGCGCGGCCCCGCGGTGCTAAATATGGAGCTGTCCGCTGTTGGGGAGCGAGTGTTTGCGGCTGAATGGCTTCTCAAAAGACGTATCCGTAAGGTAGGCGGATGGGGGCTGTTTGGGGATTTTTTGTAGCATTTGCTTTCCTTTTCGTTTGCCTTGTTTTGCATCGTTTCTCCAGACTAGGCCTCAATCCTCGAAATAGCATGAATTTCTAGCCGAATGCAGATAGGGGGCGCTGGGGAGCACCTGGAATAGGATCTGAAGGCTGGCCTGCAGTATGTCTGCCATCGGCTGTGGGTGGATAGCAGAGATCTGGGCAGATTGAGGAGCATTTTGGTAGCAGCAGAGTGACAAGGGCTCAGATCTCCATTCTACATGTCTTGTAGTGGTCTCCTGCCTCTTGTGAGGGGATGCTGCAGGCTGGGTGTGCAGGGGAGACCACTGACAGCTCCTGGTATTATTGTCTGACTATATACTTCTGTGTCAATATGGCAGTGGCCTAAGGATGGCGCTGATGAGCACCAGTATACACTGTGTATATAGCTACGGTCTGAGGAGCACCAGTATAGTGTATAAGCTACGGTCTGATGAGCACCATATATACTGTAATGGCAGTGGTCTGATGAGCACCAGTATATACTGTGTGTATATAGCTACTGTCTGATGAACACCGGTATATATGACAGTGGTCTGATGAGCACCAGTATATACTGTATATATAGCTATGTTCTGATGAGCACCAGTATATATGACAGTGGTCTGATGAGCACCAGTATATACTGTATATATAGCTATGTTCTGATGAGCACCAGTATATATGGCAGTGGTCTGATGAGCACCAGTATATACTGTGTATATGGCAGTGGTCTGATGAGCACTAATATATACTGTATATATAGCTACAGTCTGATGAGCCCCAGTATATACTGTGTATATGGCAGTGGCCTAAGGATAGCGCTGATGTGCTGCAGTATATACTGTGTATATGGCTGCCATCTGAAGAGCTCCAGTATATATTGTATATGTGACCATTGTCTGATAAAAACGAGTATGTACTGTATATGTGTCCGCAGTCTGATGAGGTCCAGTATATGCTGTATATAATATGGCAGCGAACTGATGACCACCAGTATATACTGTGTATATGGCAGTATCCTAAGGGTAGCACAGATGAGCTCCAGCATATACTGTGTATATAGCCGCAGTCTGATGAGCTCCATCATATACTGTATATATGGCAGTGGCCTAAGAATACTGCTGATGAGCTCCCGTATAGACTGTATATATGGCGGTGGTCTGATGAGCTCCAAGTGCCCAAGGGTGGCGCTGATGAGCGTCAGTGTATATACTGTGTATATATGGCAGTGGTCTGAAGATAGCTCTGATGAGCACCAGTATATATGACGGCGGCCTGATGACCACCAGTGTATAGTTGTGTGTGTGTGTGTATATATTATATATATATATATATATATATATATATATATATATAGCCACAGTCTGATGACCATGTGTGTATACTGTATATACTGCCTTGGTCTGAGCACCAGTATATATGGCCACGGTCTGATGGCCACCAGTGTATACTGTATCTATGGCGGTGGTCTGATGAGCACTAGTATATGCTGTATATATGGCCGCGGTTTGATGGCCACCAGTGTATACTGTATATATGGCCGCGGTCTGATGAGCCCTAGTATACACTGTATATATGGCCGTGGTCTGATGGCCACCAGTGTATACTGTGTATATATATATAGATATATATATATATATCTATCTATATAGATAGATCTATCTATCTATATAGATAGATATATCTATATAGATAGATAGATCTATCTATATAGATAGATTCATATATCTATCTATATAGATAGATTCATATATCTATCTATATAGATATATATATATATATCGTATATAGATATATATATATCTATATAGATATATATATATAATATTTATATATCTATAATTTTGCATGGTATGCACCAAATTTCCTCAGCTTTGCCAAATTCCTGTGACTGTGTTTTGTGAACTGCATTAATTTTGCATGGTATGCACCAAATTTCCTCAGCTTTGCCAAATTCCTGTGACTGTGTTTTGTGAACTGCATTAATTTTGCATGTAAGGAAGTAGTCATTTTCCCCTCCATTCTCCCCAGACATCTCACCTTCTCCTCAGAACTGTTCCTCCACGTACAATCCTTTTTCTCCAGAAACACACGGCCACACCATGTCTTATCCTGTTCCCACCTTCTAACGCTCTGTCTGTTACTCCTCACTGCTGGTGATATATCCCCAAATCCTGGCCCTCCTCAACACATCCCCACACTCACTTCTATCACCCTGCCACGATCCTCCACACGTCCTCGCAACCATGATAACCTCATACCCATTCACCCAGCCCCCACTCCCCCGGTCCCCCTACCTGGAGCACTATGGAACGCACGCTCTGTCTGCAATAAACTGTCATTTATCCACGACCTCTTCATCACCAATAAACTCTCCTTCCTTGGCATCACCGAAACCTGGCTCACCCCCTCTGACTCAGCCTCACCAGCTGCACTCTCATACAGTGGATTCCACCTATCTCACACCCCCCGCCCCAGCAACAAACGTGGTGGAGGAGTTGGTTTGCTCCTATCTGATACCTGCTCCTTTGCCCCAATTCCACTACCCCCCTCCGCTACTACTCCCTCATTTGAGGTGCACTCCGTCCGCATCTACTCCCCCTCCAACCTCCAGCTGGCTGTCATCTACCGCCCCCAGAACTTGCCATCTCCACCTTTCTCGACCACTTCACCACCTGGCTGCTTCATTTTCTCTCTGCTGACATCCCCACTATCATCATGGGTGACTTCAACATCCCCATTGATGCTTCCACCCCAGCGGCCTCTAAACTCTTATCGCTCACTGCCTCCTTTGGCCTCACTCAATGGTCCTCTGCGGCCACTCACAAAGATGGTCACACGCTGGACCTTATCTTCACTCGCCTCTGTTCCCTTACTAATCTCACTAACTCACCCCTTCCCCTGTCTGACCACAACCTACTGACGTTCTCTTCTCTCTCCTCTTCTAGTGCACAACCCCCACTCCACAAACTCACTCACCCTCGCAGAAATCTCAAACACCTCATTTTACCAATGCTCTCTGAGTCCCTCCTCCCTCTTACAGACATATCTTCACTTCATGACACAGATTCTGCTGCCACCTTTTATAACACTGCAATAACAGCAGCACTTGACTCGGCTGCCCCCCTCACACATAGCAAAACTTGTACAATCAACAGGCAGCCCTGGCTGACCAGCCTCACCAAAGAACTGAGACGGGCTTCCAGGGTTGCTGAGCGGAGATGGAAAAAATCCCGCTCTGCCGAGCACCTAACCGCATACAAGCAGTCCCTCACCAGCTTCAAGTCCACACTCACTGCTGCAAAGCAAACTTACTTCTCATCTCTCATATCCTCCCTGTCTCACAACCCTAAACAGCTCTTCAACACTTTCAATTCTCTACTCTGTCCCCCAGCACCTCCCCCTTCTCTCATTTCTGCTGAAGACTTTGCCTCTTTCTTTAAGCAGAAGATCGATACGATCAGAGAAAGCTTTGGCCCACAGCCCCCATTGCCCCTCTTAGCTGCTCAACCCTCTTCCTCCAAAGCCAACTTCTCCACCATGACAGAAGATCAGCTTTCCACCCTCCTATCAAGATCACACCTCACCACTTGCATGCTTGACCCGCTGCCATCCCACCTCATCCCTAGCCTCGCCACCGTCTTCACCCCTACTCTAACACACCTCTTCAACCTCTCACAAATGGTGTCTTCTCCTCATCCTTCAAACATGCCTCGATCACACCCATTCTCAAAAAGACCTCCCTTGACCCATCCTCTGTGTCTAGCTATCGCCCGATATCTCTTCTCCCTTATGCCTCAAAACTACTGGAACAGCATGTCCATCTTGAACTGTCCTCCCACCTCTCCTCCTGCTCACTCTTTGACCGCTTACAATCAGGCTTCCGACTGCATCACTCAACTGAAACTGCCCTAACTAAAGTCACCAACGACCTACTAACCGCCAAGAGCAAGCGTCACTACTCTGTCCTCCTTCTCCTGGACCTGTCTTCTGCCTTCGACACTGTGGACCATTCCCTCCTGTTACAGATTCTCTCATCTCTTGGCATCACAGGCTTGGCCCTATCCTGGATCTCATCATATCTAACAAACCAACATTCAGTGTCTCCCTCTCCCACACCACCTCCTCACCTCGCCCCCTGTCTGTCGGTGTTCCCCAAGGCTCAGTTCTTGGACCCCTACTCTTCTCCATCTACACCCTCGGCCTGGGACAGCTCATAGAATCCCATGGTCTTCAGTATCATCTCTACGCCGACGACACGCAGATCTACCTATCTGGACCTGACCTCACCTCCTTACTGACCAAAATCCCACAATGTCTGTCTGCTATTTCTGCTTTCTTCTCTGCTCGCTTTCTAAAACTGAACATGGACAAAACAGAATTCATCATCTTTCCCCCATCTCACTCTACCCCCCCACCAGACCTGTCCATTAACATCAACGGCTGCTCACTTTCCCCAGTCCCGCACGCTCGGTGCCTCGGAGTGATCCTCGACTCTGCCCTCTCTTTCAAGCCACATGTCCAAACCCTAGCCTCCTCCTGCCGTCTCAAACTCAAAAATATTTCTCGGATCCGTGCATTCCTTGACCATGAAAGTACAAAAACACTAGTGCATGCCCTCATCATCTCCCGCCTCGACTACTGCAACCTCCTACTCTCTGGCCTTCCCTCTAGCACTCTGGCATCACTCCAATCCATCCTGCACTCTGCTGCACGACTAATACACTTGTCTCCCCGCTATTCCCCAGCCTCTCCTCTCTGCCAAGCCCTTCATTGGCTTCCTATCGTTCAGAGGCTCCAGTTCAAAACCCTAACCATGACCTACAAAGCCATCCACAATCTGTCTCCTCCATAAATCTGTGACATGGTCTCCCGGTACATACCCACACGCAACCTTCGATCCTCTCAAGATCTCCTCCTCTACTCCCCTCTTATCTCTTCTTCCCACAACCGCATACAAAGCTTCTCCCGAGCCTCTCCCATACTCTGGAACTCTCTACCCCAACACATCAGACTCGCGCCTACCATGGAAACCTTCAAAAAGAACCTGAAGACCCACCTCTTCCGACAAGCCTACAACCTGCCGTGATCATCAGTCTACTGAACCACCACACGATCAGCTCTTCCCTCTCCTAGTGTATCCTCACCCATCCCTGTAGATTGTGAGCACTCGCGGGCAGGGTCCTCTCTCCTTCTGTACTTGTGTGTGCCTTGTATTGCTCATGTTTACTGTACTTGTCTATATTTGCCCCTCTTCACATGTAAAGCGCCATGGAATAAATGGCGCTATAAAAATCTATAATAATAATAATAATAATATGGCTGTATACTGTATATATGGCTGCAGTCTGATGACCACCTGTATATACTGCCTTGGTCTGAGCACCATTATATACTGTATATATGGCCGCGGTCTGATGGCCACGAGTGTATACTGTATATATGGCCGCGGTCTGATGAGCATTAGTATATGCTGTATATATGGCCACAGTCTGATGAGCACCAGTGTATACTGTGTATATGGCCACGTTCTGATGGCCACCTGTGTATACTGTATAATGCCACATTGATGACCACCTATGTACTGAATACTGCTTGCTGACACATGTATACTGTATATGCCACATTCTGATGCCACCTGTGTATACTGTATATATGGCCACAGTCTGATGCCACCTGGATACTGTATAACTGCTGGTCTGAGCACCAGTGTATACTGTGTATATGGCCACATTCTGATGGCCACCTGTGTATACTGTATATACTGCCTTGGTCTGAGCACCAGTGTATACTGTGTATATGGCCGCGGTCTGATGAGCACCAGTGTATACTGTGTATATGGCCACATTCTGATGGCCACCTGTGTATACTGTATATATGGCCACAGTCTGATGGCCACCTGTGTATACTGTATATACTGCCTTGGTCTGAGCACCAGTCTATACGTCTGTGTATACTATATTGCCTTGGTCTACACCAGTCTTACTGATATGGCCACAGCTGTGGCATGTGTATACTGTATATACTGCCTTGGTCTGAGCACCAGTATATGCTGTATATATTGCCGGGGTCTGATGAGCACCAGTATATACTGTATATATGGCCACAGTCTGATGGCCACCTGTGTATACTGTATATACTGCCTTGGTCTGAGCACCAGTGTATACTGTGTATATGGCCACATTCTGATGGCCACCTGTGTATACTGTATATACTGCCTTGGTCTGAGCACCAGTGTATACTGTGTATATGGCCGCGGTCTGATGAGCACCTGTGTATACTGTATATATGGCCACAGTCTGATGGCCACCTGTGTATACTGTATATACTGCCTTGGTCTGAGCACTAGTGTATACTGTATATATTGCTGCGGTCTGATGAGCACCAGTATATACTGTGTATATGGCAGTGGCCTAAGGATAGCTCTGATAAGCTCCAGTATATGCTGTATATGTGGCCGCGGTCTGATGAGCACCAGTGTATACTGTATATATGGCCACAGTCTGATGGCCACCTGTGTATACTGTATATCCTGCCTTGGTCTGAGCACCATTATATACTGTATATATGGCCACAGTCTGATGGCCACCTGTGTATACTGTATATACTGCCTTGGTCTGAGCACCAGTATATGCTGTATATATTGCCGCGGTCTGATGAGCACCAGTATATACTGTGTATATGGCAGTGGCATAAGGATAGCTCTGATAAGCTCCAGTATATGCTGTATATGTGGCCGCGGTCTGATGAGCACCAGTATATACTGTGTATATGGCAGTGGCCTAAGGATAGCTCTGATAAGCTCCAGTATATGCTGTATATGTGGCCGTGGTCTGATGGCCACCTGTGTATACTGTATATATGGCCACAGTCTGATGGCCACCTGTGTATACTGTATATCCTGCCTTGGTCTGAGCACCATTATATACTGTATATATGGCCACAGTCTGATGGCCACCTGTGTATACTGTATATATGGCCACAGTCTGATGGCCACCTGTGTATACTGTATATACTGCCTTGGTCTGAGCACCAGTGTATACTGTGTATATGGCCACAGTCTGATGGCCACCTGTGTATACTGTATATACTGCCTTGGTCTGAGCACCAGTATATGCTGTATATATTGCCGCGGTCTGATGAGCACCAGTATATACTGTGTATATGGCAGTGGCATAAGGATAGCTCTGATAAGCTCCAGTATATGCTGTATATGTGGCCGCGGTCTGACCACCAGTGTATGCTGTATACCGTAACCCCTTTATATTTTCTGCTTCATCACAGGGCCAGAATGTACGGTAATTTGTTATAACAAGAAATCGCCTCTTACTGTTCAGACAGCATGTTACAGCTGCATCCGATCACTGGACACTTACTGCAGCTGTTTCTTGATCGCAGTGCTGGTGTGGTAGGAGAGTAGGTTTTTATATCTTCCACCAACCACCCTGGGCTTATTGTGAAAGTAGTGATCCTCCACCCAGGATACATCAGAGTAGGAACACTCACAGCTTAAACTTCCACAGCAGAATCCGCATGTTATCATTCTGAGTTTCAGTTTGGATTTTATCCGTGAGATGCAAATTGGCCTGCTACATGATTATAAATCTGCATTACTGGTCTGTGCAGAAAAAAATTCTGTAGCGTGCTGATGAAATTTGGCTGTTACTGTAATCTGCAGATTTTTCATTTCCCTTTTGTGCATTCCTGCGTGTATCAAACTTGGCGTAAAGAGTCACGCTCCTGTTCCATTTTTTTCCAGCATGAGAGAATGTGCCAGATAAGGACATTTTCAAATTGTATTTAATGTCATGTTCTCATCTTCTGTGTCCATGAGCTTCCTTGTTGCAGGGAGAGATGCGCTCTTTAAGATTAAAGGGAATCTTTAAATGTGTTGTTATGATCGATAGGCGGGAGATGAATCTGCCTTCAGAGCTTATTTTAAATGTAAGGGGTGGTTACCAGCGTGTGACATGTAATGACGGAGTCTGCTGCTCTTTGGATCTACATGTCTCACACTGGTAACTCTCCCTTTCATTTAAAATTAGCTTTAGAGGCAGATTGTCAGGGAGATCTTTGTCCAGCCCATAGATCTTAACACCTCATTAACATATTAACAAAAACGTGGATTTTTCTGGAATTAGAAATTGGATTGCAGATATCAAGGTATCATTTTATTTAGCTTCCTATGACCTAAATGCAAATGAATGGTTTATAAGGGTTGATCCCACTGACAGATTCCCTTTAAGGGCTCATACCCATTAGCGTTATTAAACTCGGTCCGATGGTGTGCCTGAAAAGTCGGACATGTGTCATGCGAGTACAATGTGATTCTTCTCACCTAGCATCCATATGCAATGCAATTTTAACATTAGTTTTTACACAGAGTAATTCTCTGTCATTTTAAAGATAGTTTTAGGTAGAAATATGTGAGAGAGATACACAATCATGGCTTTGTGTGTATAGCTTACTGTACATGTATATAAGCCATAAATAAATCAAATTAAAAAATGGTGTGGGGTCCCCCAAAATTTTAATAACCAGCTGAAGGAAAGCGGACAGCTGGGGTCTGATGTTTATAGTTTGGGAAGGGAGTAATAAACATGGAGCTTTCCAGGCTATTAATATCAGCTCACAGCTGTATACTTAGTCTTTTCTAGTTATTAAAATGGGTGATCACCCCTGTTATTAATAACCAGCAAAGGCTATGCAGACATCTGTGAGCTGATATTAATAGGCTAGGAAGGGGCTATTGAAATTGGCCCCCCTCCCAGACTAAAAACATCAGCTCTCAGCTTCCCCAGAACTGGCGCATCCATCCATTTCCCTCAGCTGGCTTTTAAAATGACGGGGGACCCCACGCCATTTTTTTTTCTTTAAGTTATTTAATTATTAGCTAAATCCATGAACATTAAACTACAGAAGCACTGCCCTAATTATATATGTGACTGACTTCTTTTTATCTATTCTAACTGGTCACACAGTGAATTTACTGTACTCGGCTGATGAATGTGCGTAAAATTCAGATGGCACACGCATGGCCTGTGTGGTTTTTTTTGTTTGTTTTTATCTTTGTTTTTTTTTTCCTTTGTTACTCCACCCAATGACTTGCATTGGCGAGTCTCAGCCAATATACGCGGCCAATCGCAACATGCTGCAATATTTTTCTCAGTCTGATCAGAGCTGAGAAAAAAATTGCAGATGAATAGGAAACCATAGAATAAAAATTAGTCATAGTGCAGTCTGATTCCCCACCCCCAAGATGAAAGGGAGGAAAACAAAAACATGGTCTAAAGGGTGATGGTATACATGCTACGTCTTGCTGTGTTCATTCAAAATTTCAACCATCATGAAGTCCAATAGCCGCATTAATCTCAAGCCAAATCATGTGGCCATTTGGAATCCCAGTCGGCAAAGTGTCTGCACAAACTGCATCTAGGTACATGTGTCAATCGCCCTAAGGACTTTTTCTCACACCTTTTTGGTACTTGTGATATCCTTAAGCCCCCGTCTCATACAGCGATCTCGCCAGCGAGATCGCTGCTGAGTCACTAGTTTTGTGACGCAGCAGCGATCTCCCCAGCGATATCGCTGTGTGTGACATTCAGCGACGATCAGCCCCCCTGCTGGGTATCGCTGATCGTCGCTGAATGTCCTGGACATTTTTTTGATCGCTGGTCTCCCGCTGACAGGCACGCATCGCTGCGTGTGACAGGCGGGAGACCAGCGATCCGCTGGTAACCAAGGTACACAGCGGGTTTCCAGGCGCGGGGCTGTGCCTGGAAACCCGCTGTGTACCTTGGATACCAGCGCCCTGATGCAGGGAGCTGGTAACCAAGGTACACAGCGGGTTTCCAGGCACCGCGCAGCGCCTGGAAACCCGATGTGTACCTTGGTTACCAGCTCCCTGCATCAGGGCGCTGGTATCCAACGTACACTGCGGGTAACTAAGCGACGTTACCCGCAGTGTCGCTTGTACTGATCGCTGCCTGTTTGGCAGCTCAGCTGGGATCATGTAGCGATACACCAGCGATCCTAATCGTTGTCGGGATCGCTGGTGTATCGCTATGTGAGACCCGGGCTTTAAGGCTAAATTCACACATCTGTGGGATACCTTTTGAGGTGAGGGGAAAAAAAAAATAAAAATTGGTCTTTTTTTTTTTTTTTTTTTTTTATCGCCTGATGAAAATCTATAGATCAGTGTTCTCTCTTATCCAAAATGGATCCAGCAAGTCTATTTTTCTCATACCGGAAAAATGAATCTGAGGTATGAAAGCGGCCTAAACATGTGCACAATTGGTTTCACTTTCATTGCACAATTTCTTCTTAGGCCTCATTCACACATCCGGCGGGCGCCTAAACGGCGCCCCCGGCATTTAGCCGCAGCGCCGCATCCGGTATTTTGTATGAAAACCGGATGCGCGCATCCGTTTTTTTCGCCGCATCCGGTTCACGAATGCGGCAAAAAAACGCATCCGTCTCATCCGGTGTATCCGGTTTGGCGTCCGTTGACGCCTTATGCGCCGGATCCGGTTTTATAAGACCACCCTTTTTGGGGTTCCAAATATGATTGGCTACTGTAATCCTATATATACACTGCTCCTACAGCCCATCTTTGACAGGTTGTAGAGGCGCAAGTGCAGTTTTGAGAGAAGAGCAAGTAGCAAGTGATTGGCGAACATGGATGTCATTATCGGCAATATCTTCAGGAATCTTGTTGATTTTACTGCGGAGATGAATCGATTGAGGTTTATCGTTCTGGAGAAGGAGCGAAAGTTTGAGGAGCAGCGCATTAGACGTCAGCGAAGACGCCGCCGTTTGTGGATCCACCCCATTACGGCACAGAGATTAACTCGTGGTGTCTATTCCACACTGAACATGGAGCTGCGACAAAATCCAGATAAGTTCTTTGCCTATCTGCGGATGAAGAAAGAAAACTTTGATGATTTGCTGGAGCGTGTTGGAGACAAAATTAAAAAATCGGACACCTACTGTCGGTTCTCTATATCTCCGGCGGAGCGTCTCATGGTGACTATAAGGTAAGCTATATGTATTGGATCTGTTTGCTTGAGCGCACTTGTAATTTTATCATTAATTGAACATCACAGGCCAACTAGGAAACCACATGAGTATCCCCAAATTTAGTTATAAAACAGTCTTTGTCATAGATGTGATTATGTTTGGTATCTCCAATAGTCGTACCTGAGTTCTGGTATGTAATGCTGCGTTTCTAAAATAATTTGTATTTTCTAATTTGTTTTCAGATTTCTTGCAACTGGTGAAACTCTGTCATCGCTACATTTTCAGTATCGGATGGGAATCTCCACACTATCCGGCATAATAAAGTATACTTGTCGTGCTCTGTGGGATACTTTGGTTGGAGAATTTATTCCAGAGCCAACAACAGAGCGGTGGCTTGAAATAGCGGACCAGTTTCTACTCATCTGCCAGTTCCCCAATTGCCTGGGGGCCGTTGATGGAAAGCACATCCGCATTCAAAAGCCAAAAGGAACTGGATCTGAATTCTTTAACTATAAAAAATATTTCTCTATCGTCCTGATGGCTATTGCAGATGCGCACTACAAGTTTATCGCGGTGGACATTGGGTCTTATGGACGGTCTAATGACTCCCAAGTGTTTAAACTATCTGCTATGGGACGTAAATTGTATGGAAACAGTTTTCATTTCCCCCCCCAGGCCACTGCCTCAAACCTCAGGCCCACCGATTGCCATTCGTGTGTGTAGGTGATGAGGCATTCCAGCTGTCCCAACACCTATTGAAGCCGTATGCCAGCAGAGAATTGACACATACAAAGCGGATATTTAACTACCGCCTCACAAGAGCCAGACGGATGGTGGAGTGTGCCTTTGGCATTATGACAGCAAAATGGCGTGTCCTTTTGACTGCAATTAACTTGAAGACCGAGACTGTTGATGATGTAGTGAAAGCGTGCGTGGTCCTCCATAATTTTGTACTAACCAAGGAACCAATTTCTCTGGAGGACCACAATCAAGAAACAACTTTGCACGACTACAGCAACATTACCACTCGCAGTACAGTCGCGGTTTCAAGAATGAGGGACAAGTTTGCTCAATACTTTGTGTCACCGGAAGGTAGTGTTGACTGGCAGGATGACAGAGTGTGATAAATGTATTGTTTCTTTTAATAATTTTCTTTACCCACAATAAACCTTTAATATTTTTACTTGTCTACCTTCTTGTGTGTTTTCTACTGTAACCTTTTTGCCATTGTTGTGTCCATGGCTGTTTTATTTCACCTTTTGTCAAAAAAAGTGTACATTGTAGGCCATGGTTCCCCTACTCCAGTCCTCAAGGCCCACCAACATGTCAAGTTTTCAGTCTTTCCTTTGTATTGCTCAGGTGATAATTGCCTCACCTGTGCAATACAAAGGAAATCCTGAAAACAATACCTGTTGGTGGGCCTTGATGACTGGATTTGGGGACCCATGGCCTACAATGTACCCTTTTTTGGACAAAAGGTGAAATTGTATTAAAAGTATTTCACCATGTCCTAAAAAAGTGTACATTATAGGCCATGTTTCCCCAACTGCAGTCCTCAAGGCCCACCAACATGTCAAGTTTTCAGTCTTTCCTTTGTATTGCTCAGGTGATAATTGCCTCACCTGTGCAATACAAAGAAAATCCTGAAAACATGATGTTTTTGGTGGGCCTTGAGGACTGGAGTAGGGGAAACCTGGGGTAGGGGATAATCTAAAAAAGGACACATTTTTAGTGAAAAGATAATAGAAACCCAGGACATAACTTTGTAAAAAAGGTTGCATTTATGAACCTTTTAGCCAAAGTTATCTGTACCTGTATAACAAATTTAAAACTAACATCCTATAAATTAAAGACAGACAACAATGTTAAACCAATGAACAATTTATTGAAAAAATTTTTTTAATATAATTGTTATAAAATTAGGCCTTTTGGCCAAATGTTTAACATAGAAATAACCTTTTTTTTATATTAAACTTTATTTATTCAACTTTATTTTTTTATTAATTTTTTTTTTTCATTAAAAAAATTATCAACAAACATATTTAAAGGTCTGTGTAGTGTGGGGTGGAAATACTGCTGGAGGGGCTGCGGGACACTTCGACCGTGGGAGTGTGGAGAGTGTGGAGGGACGAACGGGATGGTGGTGGGGAAGGAACAGGAAGAGGTGAAGGGGTGGAAAGACCAAAAGAATGGGAAGACAAGGCAGAACAGGTGGGTGGTGGTGGAGTGGAGGGTTGTGCATGAGGAACAGGTGACATAGTAGGTATTTGGAAGGGGAAGGAGATTGGTAGGTAGAAGTGTGGTAGGGGTAGGTGGCTGGTAGTGGGTAGGTTGTTGGTACTGGGGAGGTGACTGCAGTTGGGGAGGTGGTTGGACCTGGGGAGGTGGTTGATATTGGGGAGGTGGTTGGACCTGGGGAGGTGGTTGGTATTGGGGAGGTTGATGGACCTGGGAGGTGGTTGGTATTGAATAGGAGGGGGAGGAGGTATGGCAGGTGGAGGGGGGGGAAGATGGACGGCGGCTGTAGGGGGGGGGAGGTGGTGGAATGACTGGGTGGATTGAGGATGGGAGACAACCTGCGCTAGAGCAGTGTGGCACGTGTGCATCACATACATCTGCTGGTCATAAGATAGCGGATCTATGCGCTCCGCAACTGACCTAAAAAAGCTGTAGTTCGGGGGTGCTCTTAACTCAGAACGCACAGTTTCCAGAAGTGTCTTGACCTCACCAACTAGTGTGGTTATCTGACGAAGGCCTGCGGCAACTTGTTCAGATAGCAACTTAAGGCAGTTCTGGAAAGATGCGTTCATGTGTAAGAACTCGGGCGCATAGTTCTTTTCCTGACCCTTCTGACGCTGCCGCCCAGTACCCGCAGCTGTACTAGAGGTGGCAGGGTCAGAAGGGTGGGGTAAAGGGAAGGCTATATCCTGACCAGCAGATTCATGTAATGCAGCCGGCCACGATGCTCCAGCGCTGGTGGAGGGGACAGCGGGATCAAGTGTGTGGGAAGGTGCAGATGTGGAGGGTTGGTCAAAGTGTCCCTCGGTGTCGGTCTCCTGAGGGATCGCTCTAGAAGGCTCCAACTCTGCGGGCGCCCGAGTTCTGCTCACCGTGCTGTGGAAGAAACAAAAACATAAAATTAATATACAGATGTGGAATTGCCCTGGCTGTAAAAAAAAAAAAATTTAACATTTTATGGTTATATTTACCTTCTGGTGACCATGGTTTCACGCAGGAACGCCAGAGCTCGTGCATATTTGTACTTGCTCTGGCGTCCTGAAGATCCACTCGGGGCCCGCATCTCTTTGTTAAATTCCTTCTTAAAGCGATCCCTCACAGACCGCCACCGCTTCATAATTCTCTCCCCTGAAACGAGAAAGCACACATTGGTTACTATACAACAACCACACTTTAGTCCTCGTGTCCCCCAGAGTTAATGTTTTCATTGTTTCCATAGTGTTTCACAAAAGAAAATGGAAAACAAGAAGCGTTGGTTACACGAGGACAGAAGTTTTGAAAAAACACCTTTACAGTCAGCAACATGAACTATACTTACGTAATTTAGTCTGGGACCTAGGATTGAGGTCCTCCCAGCGGTGCACCATTGCTGCTGCCACTTCCGTCCAGAGCCGTCGTGTCACAATTTGATCCGCATGCTGGCGGTCCCCCATGTTCCACAGCGGCTCCCTTTCTCGGACCAGGTCGATCATCAACTCTACGTCGAGGCCCTCCTCCGTGTCCGAGTCGGGAGCACGCTGTGAAGCCTGTGAAATTAACAAAGGAAAAAAAAAAATCATCAGACACATTGTTTGAAATTTGCAAAATTATACATGTTACAATGGGAAAATTAATGCACAAAACATTTTTAGATAACACATTTTGTAAAAATGAAAAATTATAGAAAATGGCAAAAAAAAAACCACTTACACGTTGAGAACCGCCGACAGTCTCACGACGACTCTGGGAGGCGCTGGGAGGAACCCTCTGGCTCCCAGATGCGAGAGACTAAAAATGAAAAGAAAAATTGGGATATTGGCAGGTGTTGTCCGCTATGTGAAGTATGTACTAAATGTTTTTCTATGTGTTGTGTGTACTGTGATGGTGTGTTTCTGCGATTGATGCAGGATACTTACGAATTGTGAGCCCACTCCGGGTATCTCTCCACCCCGTCCTTCTTCCTCTGGGAGCTCCTCGTCATCTTCAGATTCCTGTTATTAAAAAAACCCAATCAAGACATATAGCCCACAGATGGATTGTGGAAAGAAAAATTAAAAATACATATTTTTACCGCCAATTCCTGACGATGGGTAGGAGGGCTCCCAGAAGAAGATGTGTCCTGCTGTTCCTGCTGTGGCGGCTCTGGCTCTGGCTGGGAGGAGATGGCGATGCCGGTGGTGCTGCCGCCGCCGCTTCAGCTGCTTCCTCCGCCAATACCGCCATTGCGGCAGCTGCAGCTGCTGTTTGACGTTGTCTGCTGTGGAAGAAACAAAAAGGGACAGTCAATATATTTATATATTCCTTGTCCCTGGCTGAAAGAGAAAAAACAAACATGTATTTTTATTGAAATGGGGGATGTAATCTTTACTTTCTACTGGCTTCCCTCCTTGCCCGCCTCTCCTCCTCTCGTCTATCTCCAGCCGCCGCCTCCCCCTCTTCTTGATGTCTTCTACTGTTAAAGTAAAAAGGGACTGTAAATTTTATATTCCTTGTCCATGGCTGAAAGAAAAACAAACATGTAATTTACAGCAAAATGTGTGCTGTAATACTTACTTTCTGCGCGCTAGCCTCCTAGCTTGGAGTCTCTCCTCCCTCTGCTGAACTGCGCTTCAGCCGCCGCCGCCCGGTGAAGTCTTCGGCTGTGAATAGGACACAAAAACGGACAGTGAATATTCTGTATTCCTTTCCCTGCTGAAAGAGAAACAAACATGTAATTTAGCAAAGTGTGCTGAATACTTACTTTCTGCTTGCTAGCCTCCTAGCTGAGTCCTCTCTCCCTCGCTCACTTGCGCTTCAGCCGCCGCCGCCGCCGCTCGTTGAATTCTTCTGCTGTTGAATAAGGACACAAAAACGGACAGTGAATATATGCGGATTCCTTGTCCCTGGCTGAAAGAGAAAAACAAACATTTAATTTTTAGGCACATGGGGGATGTCATATTTACTTTCTACTGGCTTGCCTCCTTGCATCCAGGATCTCCTGCGCCCTTGGATCAGCAGCATCAATTCTTCTGCTGTGGAATTAACAGACAAAAAGGAATTGTGTTTATATGTATTGATTGTCCCTGTTTTAAAATATAACATTCAAACAAGGACATTATTCCGACCACATGCAATCATTTGTAGCCATCAACAGTACCATGGGTAAACCGTATCCCTGGACAAAAAAAAAAAATAAATAAATAAAAAATTAACAGTTTGAATCAACCGATCCCCAATAACAAAAAAAAAAAAACAGTACAAACATAATGATAATAAAAACATGGACATTTCACATACAAGCATGAGTATATTTAAGGTCAGAGGCACCCAAAAAAAAAAAAATTGCAACAAAAAGAAAAGTAGATCAACATTTGGATACTAAACACATGCAAATGTAATAGCAGCATGAGTAGATAAACCGTGAGAGGCCACAAAGAACAAAGATTGCAAACAAAAAAACATTAGCATACAATGCAAGAGACCATGAGTAGATAACCGTGAGAGGCCACAAAGAACAAAGATTGCAAACAAAAAAACATTAGCATACAATGCAAGAGACCATGAGTAGATAAACCGTGAGAGGCCACAAAGAACAAAGATTGCAAAGAAAAAAACATTAGCATACTAAACAAATGCAAGATAGCATTAGTAGAAAAACCATCACAGGCCCCAAATAAACATTGGCAAAAAAAATGGAGATAAACATTTAAACATTACCATAGTAAACACATGCACATTTCAGATAGTAGCAGGACAAGCTACCACATCACAGGCCCAAAACAAAAAATAAAATTATATCATACACAAATCCACATTTCATATTGTCGCAGGGAGACCAAGCACATCACTGCAAAAAAACTGTACCAGTAGATCTACATTATCAACATTCACAACAGTAGCAGGGAATACACAATAAAGTTCCCAAACAAATGCATTTTAAACTCGGGGACCCACCCCATCATCGGCAATTTATTAATTTCATACAATACCAGGGGAACCAATCCCCATCACAGAAAAAACATGAAATATAAAATGTACCAGGGTGCCAAAAATAAACATCATCTCACACAGCATTGGTGACATATGTATTGTACATTTTTGATTTTGGGGGGGGGGGGAGGCATATTTACCGTCTGTTTTCCTGGCGCTCCATGATCCTGGCTGCGAGTCTCCGGTGGCTGAGGCGTCGGTGGCTGAGGCGTCGGTGGCTGAGGTCGGTGGTCTCGGTGGCTGCGTCTCCGGTGGCTGCGTCTCCGGTGGCTGCGTCTCCGGTGGCTGCGTGTGTGGCTCTGTGGCTTCTGTGGATGTGTCTGATGTCCCACAAATTTTTTTTTTTATATGTTTGCTGAGGGGTGGTATCTGTCTGGTATCTGTTTGTTGTGGGCTGGTATATCAATTAAAAAACCGGATGCGGCTACCGGATGCGGCTCAAGCCGGATGCGGCGCATTGCGGCGTCCATAGACTTTCATTGTAAAAAAAATTTTCGCCGCAGACAAAAAACGTTACATGCAACGTTTTTTCCAGACACCGGACGGTGACCAGACACCGCATCCGGCACCAACCGGACGCGCCGCAGTGACATGCGGCGCCATCCGGCGCTAATGAAAGTCTATGGGAAAAAAACGCATGCGGTGCATACGGTTTTGTGATGCGGCGCTGCTGAAAAATGCCGGGGGCGCCACAATGAGAAAAACGGATGTGTGAAAGAGGCCTTACTGTTATGATTCTCAGCTGCACATCCTACACAAGGGTACGTGCTGCTGACTAATAACTATTTCTGCACCCACACAAGAGATGCGATCAATGAGAAAGAAGCGTTTTCTTGTTTCTCATCAGATAACCCCTCAAATTTACACTGGACGGCAATGATCAGAATCGTATCTCTGTTGTTTGAGTATTATTAATATCAATATAAAAAATTTACTGTGTGAGTAACTAACATGTTCACAAAATCTTACAGTTTCTTTATAAGGATTTGCCAGTGGGGTCAACAGTGACTTCCCCGGCAGTCCAGGAGTAAAGGCCAAACTTTTCTTCATTCTAAGTAACCAATGTCGGGAAGAGACTTTCATGGGAAATAGAGTTAACGATGCACGAATGGATTTCTTCAAATCAGCCTTCACATCCCTTCTGGTGCATCACAACAAAACCAGACCCCAATCAGAGGGCAATAAAACTTTCACACTCCTTATCTATGAACTGTTCCAATATTTATGTTCTCCCATAATGACAGTTCTGCTTCACGTCACTTGTCTTACCTATTGCATTGTTTCTGTGCTGTGTTGTGTATAAATATGTGATTCTTCAGATTTTGTATTAGTCTTTGCCTGATGAAGAGACATGAGTAGTCTCGAAAGCTTGCAATTTGTTACTATCTTTTCAGTTAGCCATTAAAAGGTATCAACCACTGAGGACTCTCAATTCTAAATACTTTGGTATTGAAAGGTAACTTCACATCCGAGAGAGACAGAAGAATGTGGGAGTACAAACTTATGGTGACCTTTGCCACATTTGGAGCAGAAATGAATTTGTCACATTAATTTATGTCCTGTTACATCAATTAAGGAATGTGCTCCTCAGACTATTTGGGGGCATCACAACACAGAACCAGACCCTAATCAGAGGGCAATAAAACTTTCACACTTCTCATCTATAAACTGCTGCATTATTTACTGCTACAACTGTTTTCTCCCCTTCCCACATTAATAGTTCTGCTTTACTTCTTTGCTGCTTTATTCTGTGTCCTGTTGTGTATTATGTGATTCTTCAGATTTTTTTTTATGCCGGAGTCACACTTGCGATTGCAATGCGAGTCTCTCGCCTCAATACCCTGCGCTGCTGCCGGCACTCGGGACTGGAGCGTGCAGCTGCATAGAAATACATGCAGCCGTACACTCCGATCCCGAGTGAAGGTGGCAGTGCCGGGTATTGGGGCGAGAGACTCGCATTGCACTCGCAAGTGTGACCCCGGCCTTATTCTGAGCCTGATGAAGGGACCTGAGTAGTCTAAAAAGCTTGCTATTTATTACCACCTTTTCAGTTGGCCATTTAAAAGGTATCTGCCACTGAGGACTCAGATTTTATTTTTTTTGGGAAGAACTATAGACCTTTTTATGATTTGCCACAAGCAAAATTAAAGATGTTTAGCTATTTGGTTATACTATTTAGAACTATTGACTTTTATATTTTACTTCAGTTGCGGGATGTTTCTTCATCAATCCTAGTCTAAATTCTAAAAAGAAAAATTACATGACCATCTCTCTACGGCTGTAGTTTGCTTGTAAACCGTATTGCCAAACCTTATCCAGCCTATTGCTGGTATGTTGAAACCTTTCTACCTACAGCACTATCATAATGTTATACAATTTACATAGCACCTGGGCATTTTTCATACTGTCCAGAATTTTTTATTTTTTTTTATTCTATATAAACTGATTACCTTTTTTTTTTTTTTTTTAATTATCATTTTTTGCCCTCCAGGGTCGCATGGAGTATTTGGTGAAGTGGAAAGGCTGGTCTCAAAAGTAAGAGAATAAATTATTTTGATAGTTTATTGTTCATAAAACAAATGAAGGGTTCAACGTACCTTGTATTACCGTAACTAACCTTGACAATACTTGTATTTAAGAGTTAATTAATTTATAGTGTGCTATACATCTAATATATGCTGCCAATTGTCAACTAAAAACGTGATGCATCCATGCTCATTATCAGACACTTTGGACACTGAAAAGTTTAGTATTGTGAGTCACTTCATGCAGTTTGCATCAGTGTAGCGTATTCTTACTCAAAACACTTTTTTTTTTGCTATATAAATGAGCCACTCCTGAGATACAAATTACTATCTAAAAATATCTATTCATGTTGCTGTACATGCAAAGTGAATAAATCTTCTAAGACCAGTTTCACACATCAAGGAAACGCTAATCTGTTGCTCTGATGGCAAAACCTTGCACGACTAGCGGGTTATCTGACCCAACCTAACTGCCTCATGTGAGGTAGCCCAGGTCAGGAGACCCTCAAGTTAGGCCAGGTATAGCAATCGGAGCACAGGCTGTCTCTTGGATGTGTGAAACCAGTCTTGGGAGAATGATTAGACTTACAGCTCTTTCATCTCTACAGATAATTGGGGGGCAAATATCATGCACACCCACTTAGCAATGATAGAGCATATGTGCTGTCTAACATTTAAAGGGACTGCGTTCAATCAAAGTACAGGCACTCAGTGCATCATGAGTGACCAAAAGGTTAAGTACACCTTCTCACTTGCTTGTTTTCCATCTATGTCCTTCCTTCCCTGGCACTGTGAAGCCAGAGCTGTCAATCAAGGAAGAGGGAGCGGATATTGAGGGCAAACAAGCAAGTGTGAAGGTGTATTTGAATGATTGGTCACACCTTTGTGCATCTGGTGGTGGGACTTTGTCATCACAGAATGAGTGTTCAAACCTGAGTCTCTTTTACCTGGGGCAAAGTGGAATCCCACACAGAAAACTTGATTCTGATCTCTGAATATTGTACTTGTATCTTAAAGCCATAAATTGAAAGGGTAGTCCAGACTTGGGAGAATAGTTTGCAGACACTCCATGACTACTGAATCATGGATGCATGCAATGTGTACACAGTCATGGTGCACCAGTATTCCGGGTTCGAGCAGGTACTCATTTGCATACTTGCGGTCAGATGTCAGTTAGTCTTAGGCCGATGTCACACTTGCGTGTGTGATACAAGAAACTCCCACGAATCTCTCTTATCAACACCCGGCACTGCCGCCGGCACTCGGACCGGAACTTGCAGCTGCATGTATTTCGAAGCAGGCCGCATACTCCTTTCCGAGTGCCGGCGGCAGTGCCGAATGTTGATACGAGAGACTCTTGCGAGTTTCTCGCATCACACACGCAAGTGTGACACCGGCCTTATCCTGATTCTCTCGATTCACTTCTTTTGAGAAAAGCCGGACATGTCTAGTTGGCATGTGACTGCAGTTTGCATAAATGTGGTCTCTTGACCTTCCATTCACACCAGAGAAACTTGACAGATTGCGGTGCGCACACTATTGCAATTCTGCAGTCACATAGTGACGGCAGACTCTTGTCCCATGCCTGGACAAACCTTTTAAAGCGCTAAAACCATGTCATGGTTTAGACAGCGCCACATGGTGCAGTCATAAGGCAGTCCAACACTGTACAGTCATGGCCAAAAGTTTTGAGAATGACACAAATATTATATTTTCACATGATCTGCTGCCCTCTGGTTTTTATGTGTGTTTGACAGATGTTTTTATCACAGACAAAAATATAATTGCAAACATATGAGTAACGAAAGCTTATATTGACAGTTAGAATGAGTTAATGCAGCAAGTTAATATTTGCAGTGTTGACCCTTCTTCTTCAGGACCTCTGCAATTCTCCCTGGCATGCTCTCAATCAACTTCTGGACCAAATCCTGACTGATAGCAGTCCATTCTTGCACAATCAATGCTTTCATTTTGTCAGAATTTTTAGGTTTTTGTTTGTCCACCCGTCTCTTGAGGATTGACCACAAGTTCTCAATGGGATTAAGATCTGGGAGTTTCCAGGCCATGGACCCAAAATCTCTATGTTTTGTTCCCTGAGCCATTTAGTTATCACCTTTGCTTTATGGCAAGGTGCTCCATCATGCTGGAAAAGGCATTGTTGATCGCCAAACTGCTCTTGGAGGGTTGGGAGAAGTTGCTCTTGGAGGACATTCTGGTACCATTCTTTATTCATGGCTGTGTTTTTAGGCAAGACTGTGAGAGAGCCGATTCCCTTGGCTGAGAAGCAACCCCACACATGAATGGTTTCAGGATGCTTAACAGTTGGCATGAGACAAGACTGGTGGTAGCGCTCACCTTGTCTTCTCCGAATGAGGCGTTTTCCTGATGTCCCAAACAATCGAAAAGGGGATTCATCAGAGAAAATAACTTTACCCCAGTCCTCAGCAGTCCACTATAAGAAAAGAAAAATAGGAACAAGGTTCCAGCCAGCTCACCAACTTGGAGGATGCACGGAGGGAAATCCAGACCATGGACTTGAGACTTGGCAGACGAGGAAAAAAGGGGGACTCCAGCTTCCATAAAATGGATGAAACTTTATTCGTGTAAATTACACAAACTCCTGGTCAAGATAGAGTGCACTCATAGCGGCATAGCGACGTTACTAGATGCGTCTGTCACAGCACAGAGCTGTACAAGCCGCATCTAGGTTGAAACGCGTCGCTATTGCCCGTGCTATGTAGTGCACTCCTATCTTGAACCAGGAGGTTTTATGTGTAATTTACACGAATAAAGTTTCATCCATTTTATGGAAGCTGGAGTCCCCCTTTTTTCCTCGTCTGCTCAGCAGTCCACTGCCTGTACCTTTTGCAGAATATCAGTCTGTCCATGATGTTTTTTCTGGAGAGAAGTGGATTCTTTGCTGCCCTCCTTGAGACCAGGCCTTGCTCCAAGAGTCTCCGCCTCACAGTGCGTGCAGATGCACTCACACCTGCCTGCTGCCATTCCTGAGCAAGCTCTGCACTGCTGGTAGCCCGATCCCGCAGCTGAAACACTTTTAAGAGACGGTCCTGGCGCTTGCTGGTCTTTCTTGGGCGCCCTGGAGCCTTTTTTGGCAACAATGGAACCTCTCTCCTTGAAGTTCTTGATGATGCGATAGATTGTTGACTAGGTGCAATCATTCTAGCTGCGATACTCTTCCCTGTTAGGCCATTTTTGTGCATTGCAATGATGACTGCACGTGTTTCTTTAGAGATAACCATGGTTAACAGAAGAGAAACAATGATGCCAAGCACCAGCCTCCTTTTAAAGTGTCCAGTGGTGTCATTCTTACTTAATCATGACAGATTGATCTCCAGCCATGTCCTCATCAACACCCACACCTGTGTTAATGGAGCAATCACTGAAAAGAGGTTAGCTGGTCCTTTTAAGGCAGGGCTGCAATGATGTTGAAATGTGTTTTGGGGATAAAGTTCACTTTCTAGCCAAATATTGACTTTGCAAGTAATTGCTGTTAAGCTGATCACTCTTTATAACATTCTGGAATATATGCAAATTGCCATTAGAAAAAGTGAAGCAGTAGACTTTGTAAAAATTAATATTTGTGTCATTCTCAAAACTTTTGGCCATGACTGTAGTGTATGCACAAATATGCATAGTTTGCACAGTTTTGACTTCTTTTATTGGTCATCTTCCAGGTACAGCACATGGGAACCTGAAGAAAACATCTTGGATGCTAGATTAGTTGCAGCTTTTGAGGACAGGTAAAGAATACTTTCTTTTTTTTGTGTGTGTCTTAAATTTTAATAACCTGCCTAAGGTTGGTGATTCAAAGTGGCTATTTGTCTCTCACCACAGAGAGCGAGAGAGAGAATTGTATGGGCCAAAAAAAAGGGGTCCCAAGCCGAAGACTTTCCTTCGTAAGGTAACATTTGCATATCATTCATTTATGTTCTGACTGACACTGCACTTTGAGATCTTGCCCATTTTAGTTTTTGCGTTTCTGTTTTTCGCTCCCCTTCTTCCCAGAGCCATAACTTTTTATTTTTCGGTCAATATGGCCATGTGAGGGCTTGTATTTTGCGGCGAGTTGTACTTTTGAACGACACCATTGGTTTTACCATATCTTGTACTCGAAAATGTGGAAAAAAAAAGTGCAATTCCACAACGGTTTTCTCGATTATTTTTTTTTTTTTTTTACCATCTTCACCAAATGCTAAAACTGACCTGCCAATATGATTCTCCAGGTCATTACAAGTTCATGGACACCAAACAAGTCTAGGTTCTTTTTTATTCAAATGATGAAAAAAAAAAAATTCAAAATTTGTTAAAAAAAAAAAAATTGCTCCATTTTCCGAAACCTGTAGCGTCTCCATTTTTCATGATCTCGGGTTGGGTGAGAGCTTATTGTTTGCGTGCCAAGATGACGTTTTTAATTATACCATTTTGGTGCAGATACGATCTTTGATCGCCTGTTATTGTATTTTAATGCAATGTCATGGCGACCCAAAAAAACGTAATTCTGGCATTTTTACTTTTTTTCTCACTACGCCATTTTGCGATCAGGCAAATCCTTTTTTTTTTTTTTTTTTTTTTATTGATCGGGCGATTCTGAATGCGGCGATACTAAATATGTGTATATTTGATTTTTTTTTTAATTGTTTTATTTTTAACAAGGCGAAAGGGGGGGGATTTAAACTTTTATATATTTTTAAAAACTTTTTTTTTTTTTTTAAACTTTTGGCATGCTTCAATAGTCTCCATGGGAGACTAGATAGCTGCCATAACCCGATCGGCTCTGCTACATGCAGGTGATGATCAGATCAAGCTGGCAGTGACAACCATAGAGGTCTCCAGGAGACTTCTAGTTGTCATGCCAAACCATCAGTGACCTGCGATGGCCGAAGCGAACGCATTAAATGCCGCTGTCAAGAGTTTGACAGCGGCATTTACCGGGTTAATAGCCATGAGTGGATCGCGATTCCACCCACGGCTGTTCCACGCACATGTCAGCTGGTCAAAACAGCTTACATGTGCCGGGAAAGATGTGCACTCACTGCCGAAGCCCACATCAAAGGGAGAGAAGGACCTGCGAAGTACTAATATGGCACAGGTCGCGAAGGTGTTAAAGGGCCTCTGTCATCACACGATGACTGTGCAAACCAAGTTCATGCGTTCACCATCCAAACTGCTTGTTTTCCTTATATCTCCGTCCCCCACACCTCCTATCTTGATTGACAGCTTTATAAAGCCAGAAAAGGGCAGAGATGGTGGAAAGGTGCACTTAAATGTTTTTTTTTCTCGCCGAGGGTGCACCGAACGCCTGTACTTGGTTTGAACAGTCATTCTGTGCGAACAGACTCGTGTTAAGTTTCACTCAAGTTAAAGCAGCAGAAAACGGGAGAATGTTTTCATAGTAATTTTAAACTTTTCTTGTGGTCTAAGTAAATTAAATGGCTTTGTCAGTGTTTGGAAGAGCTAGTATAATTGATGTAAAACATTTACCGTATATACTCGTGTATAAGTCGAGATTTTCATCACATTTTTTTGTGCTGAAAATGCCCCCCTTGGATTATACACGAGTCATTGTGCAGAAACTAGTGGGGGAGGAGGTGCAGCAGCAGGAGCCGGTGGCTGGGACATCATACTCACCCTACCTGTGCAATCGCTGATCGTCCCTGCATTCTCCGTTGTCTCAGGGCTGGCAGCTTCTTCCTGTGTTGAGTGGTGACATGGTACCACTCATTAAAGTCATGAATATGGACGCAACTCCACGTCCTTAGGTGTGGCGTCCATATTCATGGCCTTAATAAGCGGTACCATGTGACCACTCGGCACAGGAGAGCTGCAGGATCCGGGACAACGGAGGATGCAGTGGACGTGCACAGGAAGGTGAGTATGATGGAGCAGGATGGGGGAGCATGGAGGAGGACGGGGGGGGAGCATGGAGGAGGACAGGTGGAAGCACGGAGCAGGATGGGGAGCACAGAGGACTGGGGAAGCACAGAGGGGAAGCATGGAAGAGGATGGGGGAGCACGGAGCAGGACCGGGGGAGCAGAGAGGAGGACGGGGGAGCCCTGAGGATGACAGGGGTGCACTGAGGAGCATGGAGGAGGACGGGGGAGCATGGGGGAGGACAAGGAGCTGAGCCATACATAGAAGAATGGGAAGGGGAGCCAAGCAATGCAATAATGTACACCCAGCTTATACTCGAGTCAATACGCTTACCCAGTTTTCCGTGGCAAAATTAGGGGCCTCGGCTTATACTCGGGTCGGCTTATACTCGAGTATATACGGTAAGTAAAATTCAATTCCACTTGAACATCCGGTAATAAAAATTGCATTCACCAAAATGAATTTTGTTTTGCAGTTTTTCTTCTTAGATTTAGCAAAATGGCAGCCTGTGGGGCCATTTCTCTAAGTTTTAAATGGCCATTACAGGGTTTTTTTTTTTCTTACTTTCCTTACTGCTAACTTCTTCTTCTCGTCTCCAATATCCCTTCTGGTCCACATTACTTCTTCTGATTGCTGCTGCAAGCGCTGAAATCTCTAGGCCTCTTTCACTAGGCCAGAGACTTGCAGCTCTGATGAGACCTGTAACTAGCTATGAATGCTGGGGAAAAACAAAGTTCTGGTGACTTTATTTAGCTCTCAGAGTTCATTGCTTTATTGTCAGGAGGCTGAAGCCAAAGTGCACTCTCCATTCTGATCGTATGGATTACTGCTGGTTGGGGAGTGCTAGAACTGTGCAGCTATGAGTTGCGGTAGAGTTATGGTATATATGGTTCCTTATTGACTGCAGGACCCTTGAAATCTGAATTTTATTTTGAGTAAAAATTTGGAATGAAACTAAAAAGACTGATATTCTTCATCAATTTGCCGAAAAGAAAATTGAACCAGTACTGGCTCTAGGATCAGAGATGGGCAACTATAAGAATTGGGAAGGTATCTGAATTAACCCACAGTAAGACAAATACTACTGTTGTTTTGCGATCGATCTCTGTAAATAGGTCTTTCCTAATCTTCCAAGCATATTCATGAGAATATTGGCCTGCTTAAATGTGCCCAACCAAGCCACATAATCACCGCCAAGTTTTTTGAGAAATTCCGAGACCCGTACCATTTCCATTTCTCCTTGATCTGGGGCTGGGTGAGAGCCTATATTTTTATTTATTTATTTATTTATTTATTTTGTGTGCCGAGGTGACGTTTTTATGCACACCGTTTTGGGGTAGATACAATGTTTGATCGCCTGTTATTGCATTTTATTGAAATGTTGCAGCGACCAAAAAAAAAAAACAACGTAATTCTAGCTTTTTTTTTCTCATTACGTCATTTACCAATCAGATTAATTCTTTTTTTTTTTTTTTTTTTTCATATTTTGTTTGGGCGTTTCTGAACTTGGCAATACCAATGTATGTTGGCAGTTTTTTTTTTTTTCATTGTTTTTTTTTTTGAATGGTGCAAAAGGGGGTTAATTTGAACTTATTTTTTTATTTTTAAATTTATTCTATTGTTTTTTTACACTTGTTACTTGCTTCAATAGTCTCCTTAGGAGACATAAAGCTGTGATCTTCTGATCACTTAAGCTACACATAGCAGGGGCGAAGCCCTGCTATGTATAGCCGAAATCATCAGCTATGAACGCCAGCCAGTGACGAGCACGGGTGTCTGCTGTAAACTTAAGGTACTGCCACACTACACGATCCCTCTAACGATCTCGTTAGCGTCGCATACTAATGAGATCGCTAGCGGGATCGTTTTAATATCGCTAGTAGTGGCCTAATTTAGCGATGTCGTTAAGGACGCTATCGCGGTTAGCGATCTCCTTAACGACTTTAGCGGTACAAAATACCGCTAAATCGCTAAAAAAAAGGTGCCACACTCAGCGATATATACTTACCAGCGGGACGCCGGCGATAAAAATAGGGTCCCGAACGATCGCTGAGATGAACGAGATCACAGCAGGATCTCAGCAGGGGCCACATCGTCGCTAGATGCCACACATAACAACGTCACTAACGAGATCGCTAAATAGTGACGTTTTTTAGCGATCTTGTTAGCGACGTTGTTTAGTGTGGCATACCCTTTAGAATGTCATGTTATCAGAAGAACATCCTGTTTATGTTTAAATCATCACTCCCAATGAACGAACAGTTTGTTCGTCCGGTAATTGCTGGCCTGTGTAGTCAAGAACGATCATTCGCACGAAAACCTATCATAGGCTCATCTATTCGTAGTCATAATTCGTGGTTGGGCAATAGAAGTCAACCCTGGTGAACTTGTCTTTTTCACATGATATTGTACTATGTATTTTTGGAGACCTTTTCATATTGTTTATTGTAGATGCTAGATGAACTTGAAATTATCATTGTTTTTTAATTTTACAGGCACAGGCCAAAGCAAATGCGAAGACCTATGAATTCCGCAGTGAGTCTGCGCGAAGTTTACGAGTTCCATATCCAGGGCATCCTTCTCCAGACATGCAGTCTAGGTCCAGAGAAGGCTTGAGAAGTATTCCTTCCTCTTCCCAGGAGAGTAGTGAAACTCAAGTTAACCTCTTTAATGAAAGGTTGGGAAATTCAGATATCGGAGAACATTATCCTTTAAAGATTAAAAAGAAAAAAAGTCACCATGCGAAACTCCTTCACAAGGCCAATGTTCAGACCTTGAGAATGCCACCTGCCAATCACACAAGTCAGACTGAGCAGGTAAATAATTCTGCCAAAGCAGATAATTCTAGACCGCTAGAGTATCATTCCACACATGGTGTCATACAGCTTGCAAGGCGTCAAAACTCTGATTTGGGATCTTCAAGTCAGATCGAACATTGTTTCATATCTAAAGAACATGGACTTGTGCAAACCACACAACATGGACTTGGAAAGTCAAGTACCGACACCTCTTTACATAGGACAAAGAACAAGGGTGACCTCTTCAAAGATGGTGTCATCCCTAGAACTAAGATCAACTCTCAATGCCAGGAACATGTGTCTGACTTCTACGGGAAAGCACTAATAAAACGTGGGAGGAAGCCTTCTCTTATTGCCCGTATTCCTGTAGCCAGGATTTTTGGAGAGCCGGAAGAAGAACCATGGCGACCCAGTGTGGACAACTTGGAGAAAGTAGTAGTGACAGATGTGACTTCTAACTTTCTGACTGTGACAATAAAAGAAAGCAACACAGACCAAGGCTTTTTTAAGGATAAACGATAAGTATTTGTATATAGTATGCGAGTTGCTGAATTTCCTGTTCATGTTTTATGTTTTGGTGATTAAAAAAAATCTATATATTTTGTTAGTTCTAACTAAAATATTCATTTTTTTTACTCCCTTACATTCATCCCGTGCATCCATCCAAAATCTGGGTTGGATATTCTAAAGTTCCAGTGCACGCCTGTTTTTTTTTGTTTTTTTTTACTTGAATTTTATTTATTTGTTGTTTTTTTTTTTATTTTACATTGTACAAATACAATTACACACACAGTGTATACACACTGCCAGTGGGAGGCAGTACCCACAGTTTGCTTTGTGCAACCATAAATCTTCTGTCTAATCAAGCTACTGAAACTCCTTGTTCATCCAGAATTCTGGCATAAGACACATTGAAATGTTGCATTTTTTTTTTTGCTTTGTGACTTTTGGTGTTTGTATGCCATTCCCAGCCAGCTACTGCCAACCTTTACAAAATAAGGTGGAGCTGCAGCAGAACCAGGCGTGACAGTTCGTGCCTCACCGAATTTATGATGATTAACGCCACTAAAGTGGCGTAAATTATGGCAGATATGTTCTTCTGTAACATTTTCTGGAGGCGGCGCATGGCAGTTGAAGCATAGTTCATTAAAAGGCACATGTGCTGCAGTAAGATGTACAAAATTCCAGTTTTGATGAATCGGCCCAAAACAGATTTTTAGCGGGAAATTATGTATACTTTTTTTTTTTTTTTTGTTATACCATGCAGCAGAAGCTTAGACAGTTAAAATCCCCAAACATCCAGTTTAGGGTGTGGATGCATGTTCTGTTCACAGTTGTCTCTTCCGAATCCCCCATATAAACGAACGTTGTATATTTTCAATGCAGAGGGGAGAAAGCCGCTGCCAGTGATTCAGACTGTGGCTTTTCTATTTTTGAGAGCAAAGGGATCTGGCCCTAAATTCTAAATTGCATGATCCTTCTATCCTCTGTCATCTGTTGGAAGAATTAGGAGGCCTTGTTATTTGTGGCCTATCCTACTGATTCGACTTACCGCTCACACACACTCGATTGTTTTCAATAGTTATGAACAGAATTCTTTCTTGAAATATAAGGAATAATAATAAAAAATATATATATATTTTGGATGGTAAGGTCCCTTGGGAGAGGATGCATTATAAGTTATTGGTAGAGCTAAATAATTTCTTTATGTTATGGTACCCAACCCCATTGATGTAGCCACCCAACGAAAAGCTCTTTTTTCTGTTTTTCTCTTTTCTTTTTGCACTTTAAAAGTATAAAGTTTTGTGACGTTCCTTTTCTGTGACCCAATAGAGTTCCTACAGCCGATGCTTTCCTTATGCAAATAGTGATGTCATTTATTCTCCTATAAAACAGTCATGTACAGAATGTTCGCAAAAATACTTGTGTAATTCTTGACTTGGTCATTTTTTTCTATTAGTGTTTTACACCTGTATAAATGTAACCATATAGATATTATACATATAGAAGCTAATTATTAAATCATTATTACAGTTATTGACTGCAATGATGTGCAATGGGCAATTCTAATACTAGCTGTGAAATCGGGTGTCTACGAAAAAAACTAACTTTTAAAAGAAATACAGAGAATATGTCTTTTTACACTACATCGTTATTGTTTTTATATTTGTACAGTTGCTTATTAAAAGGAAACTAAACATTCAGTCTATTCTATCTTCATCTGTTGCATGGTAGTAGCCATTTTGGAAGTGGCAGACTATAATGTCATAAAGGATGGCATATAAAGTCCAGAGAAGTTTCTAAAGTGGTTGTCCAACCTACTCCAAAAGTTACGAGTTGCAGTGATGAGTTAATAATCATGTGCTTTAACTTACACACGTGGTCAAAATTGTTGGTACCCCTCGTTTGACAGAAAAACCCACAATGGTGACAGAAATAACTTGAATCTGACGAGAGTAATAATAGATCAAAAATCTATGAAAATTAATAAATAAAAGTCAGACATTGCTTTTTAACCATGCTTCCACAGAATTAAAAAAAAATAAAAAATAAAACTCATGAAATAGGCCTGGACAGAAATGATGGTACCCTTAACTTAATATTTTGTTGCACAACCTTTTGAGGCAATCGCTGCAATCAAACGATTCCTGTAACTGTCAATGAGACTTCTGCACCTCTCGACAGGTATTTGGCCCACTCCTCAAGAGCAAACTGCTCCAGTAGTCTCGTGTTTGAAGGTTGCCTTTTCCAGACGGCATGTTTCAGCTCTTTCCAAAGATGCTCAATAGGATTTAGGTCAGGGTCATAGAAGGCCACTTCAGAATAGTCCAATGTTTTCCTCCTAGCCATTCTTGGGTGTTTTTAGCTGTATGTTTTGGATCATTATCCTGTTGCAAGACCCATGACCTGCGACTGAGACCAAGCTTTCTGACACTGGGCAGTACATTTCTCTCTAGAATCCCTTGATAGTCTTGAGATTTCATTGTACCCTGCACAGATTCTAGACACCCTGTGCCAGATGCGGCAAATTCCAGTCTGACTTTTCTATGATTTTTTTTTTCTTTCAACAATGGTGTCCTACTTGGTCGTCTCCCATGAAGTCCACTTTGGCTCATACAACGACGGATGGTGCGATCTGACACTGATGTTCCTTGAGCTTGAAGTTCACCTTTAATCTGTTTAGAAGTTTTTCTGGGCTCTTTTGTTACCATTCGTATTATCCGTCTCTTTTATTTTGTCATCAATTTTCTCCTGCGGCCACGTCCAAGGAGGTTGACTACAGTCCCATGGATCATATATTTCTGAATAATATGTGCAACTGTAGTCACATTAACATCAAGCTGCTTGGAGATGATCTTATAACATTTACCTTAAACATGTTTGTCTATAATTTTCTTTCTCATCTCCTGAGACAACACTTTCCTTCGCTTCCTCTGGTCCATGTTAAGTGATATACACACCATGTCACCAAACAGCACAGTGAGTATCTGTAGCCCTCTATACAGGCCCACTCACTGATTCCAAGATTGTAGCCACCCGTGATGCTAATTAGTGGACACACGTTGATTTAACATGTCCCTTTTGTCACATTATTTTCAGGGATACCATCATTTCTGTCCAGGCCTATTTCATGAGTTTTATTTTTTTTTAATTCCGTGGAAGAATGGTTGAAAAGCAATGTCTGACTTTCATTTGTTCATTTTCATAGATTTTTGATTTATTATTACTTTTGTCAGATTCAAGTTATTTCTGTGACCATTGTGGGTTTTTGTCATTAAACGAGGGGTACCAACAATTTTGACCACGTGTGTATGTCACATTTTTCCCCATTACACAAAGGAGACACAAAATGTTTTAAATTTACAGGAATTAAAAAAAAAAAAAATGTTCAAACCTGCTAGAGGGGGCGATTATAAAAAGGAAAATTCTCAGAAGAGAAACTTATTGGATATTCACATTACAATCTAGGATCCCACAGGGGATGAATATAACACAGGATTTGATACTGCAATATACTTTTTTGGATTTTTTTTTTTATATGGGTCTCCAGATATTTTTTGATGTCTGTACAAATGGTTATATTGTTTGTATATGCTCTTTTTTTTTTAATACACATCCACATGGGGTTAAACTTAGTGGGTAATGGTAATCACTTAATTGGCACATGTGCTGGAAAGAGAAGTTGAATAGGTTTGGTGAGTACTTACGTTCAGCAGACCATGAGTAAGGCGTATAGTCGAAACGCGTTAGTTTGCTTCGTGGGTACTAGGCGGTCTGCCAGCATGTCACATTTTTTATATGTAAGAAATAAACGTGAAGTTTTACTGTAACAAGTATCTTCGCTGGAGAAATTTTTTTTTTCTCCCAGTTATGGTGGTGCACAGTACATGTACAGGAGTCGCCTGTGTTTTACAGTTGATGCTCCACTATAACGGGATGTAGGGTGGGCCCCTAGGATTAATTCCCCTTGGGGGCCCCAGGGACCAAGTCTCTTTAAAAAAAAAAAAATAGCACAAAAAACAATTCTACCCTACCCTACAAGATTTTTTTTTTTAGGTGGACGGGCATGTCTTGGTAGGTTTGCAGTTGTGCCATACTTCTTCCATTTTTGGATGATGGATTAAACAGTGCTCTGTGAGATGTTCAACGCTTGGTCTATTTTTTTATAACCTAACCCTGCTTTACAATTCTCCATAACTTTGCTCCTTTTGTGAAACCATTCCCCTTACAATTTTACGCAGTTGTATTTATAATGTCATGGAGTTCCTCCAGGCTTTCAAGTTTCTTGTTATGCAAATGTCCTCTTCAGAGAAAAAGCAGACTAGAACTCTATAGCGCCACCTGTTGGAAGTAGCAATCCTACAAGTCACAATCAACCCTTTAACGAGTCTTGTAATATGACTTAGGATAAAAGTTTCTTGTTAGTCATTTTAATCTTTCTCCGCTAGGTGGCACAAATGTACTGATTTATTCAACTTTTTTTTTTTTTAATCAGAGATACTAAGTAGATAATAACCCTTTCTATTATCACATATCTATTATAATTCATGTATCGTTTTATGTAATGCCTAAGTCTCAATCGTTGTTCTTCATACACTCCTTAACATTTTAATTGCAAAACCAAGAGCGCAGAAATATGAAAATCGCAGGATTGATAGACATGTTAATGATATGCAAATTATGAAAAAATGGAAACAAATTTTTCATTGATTAAATCATTATCAAATATGAAGCACCTCACACAAAAGTACATGCACTTACACGTCTTATAATATTCACAGGAAACATAAAATAACCTGCTGGGAACACGTTGTAAGAACTTGAATAAAGTAAGAAATAAACGCTCAATGAATTACTACACTAGACAGGTCACAGACTGGAGTACCGATTTCACAATATAACCAGCTATCACATTTTATTAATGAAACAAATAACAAATTTGACAAAAAATACAAAAATTGTAAAAGGAGGTGAACAAAAGAAGATCTGAAAAAAGTTTCCAAGGATTAGAAGGCATAAATAAAAAATGGCATTGTTGTATTGAGGTAGAGAACATATCAAATACAGGATGTGAGAGCAAATTAAAGTGGTGACAAAAAGTAAGAAAGTATGCATTAAATAGTAACCAACTTATTAATTGTCCAACATTCAGTATATGACTGAACAGTGACGTATGTGTAAGCAAGGTACAATGCTGACAACCATTTATGATGTAAGGTGCTTACTAGTGATGAGCGAGTATGCGCGTTGCTCGGGTGTTATCCGAATATTTGGGCGTACTCGGAGATTTAGTTTCTGTCGCCGCAGCTGCATGATTTGCAGCTGCTTGACAGCCGGAATACATGTGAGGAATGCCTGTTTGTTAGGGAATCGCCACATGTATTCAGGCCATCAAATAGCCGCAAATCATGCAGCTGCGGCGACAGAAACTAAATCCCGAGCACTTCCAAATACTTGGAGAACACCCGAGCAACGAGCATACTCGCTCATCACTAGTGCTTACCTATAATAAAGTGCCTGTGCGAGATCCAGGGGAGAGCCCCAACTTTATTTCACCAGATTCTTGTTCTCCTGTGGCATCATTCATTCAGTCTATGGATATGCTCCTGATTGTCTCTGTAATTCATTTTTTTTTCTGGTTTTCTACTGATGTTGTTACATCATACATTGTTATATGCTACTAATAATAATAAGCATCTCATGTATATGAAAATACTGTGTAAAGAATGGAGAGGTCTGTAATTTTTATCGTAGGTACATTTCAACTGTGAGAGACAGAATCTTAAAATAAAGATCAGAAAATCACATTGTATGACTTTTACATAATTAATTTGCATTTTATTGCATGAAATAAGTATTTGATACAATAGAAAAGCAGAATTTAATATTTAGTACAGAAACCTTTGCGATTACAGAGGTCAGGTAATTTCCTGTAGTTCTTGACCAAGTTGACACACACTACAGCAGGGATTTTGGCCCACTCCTCCATACAGATCTTCTCCAGATCTTTCAGGTTTTGTGGGTGTCATTGGCAACATTGAGTTTCAACTCCCTCTAAAGATTTTCTATTGAGTTTAGGTCTGGAGACTGGCTAGGCCTCTCCAGGACCTTGAAATGCTTCTTCTGGAGCCACTCCTTAGTTGCCCTGACTGTGTGTTTTGGGTCATCGTCATGCTGGAAGACCCAGCCATGATCTATCTTCAATGTTCTTGTGGAAGGATGTTGGCCAAAATCTCAAGATACATGACCCTATCCTTCCTCCCTTCAATAAAGTGCAATTGTCCTGTCCCCTTTGCAGAAAAGTACCCCCAAAGTATGATTTTTCCCTGACCATGTTTCATGAGACGATGTTCTTAGGGTTGTACTCATCCTTCTTCCAAACACGGCAAGTGAAGTTGATGCCTAAAAGTTCTGTTTTGGTATTATGTAACCACATGACTTTCTCCCATGCCTAGTCTACATCATCCAAATGGTCACTGGCGAACTCCAAACGGGCCTGGCCATGGTCTGGCATGAGCAGAGGGACCTTGCGTGCCCTGCAGGATTTTAATCCATGACGGCGTAGTGTGTTACTAACAGTAATGTTTGTGACTGTGGTCCCAGCTCTCTTCAGGTCATTGACCAGGTTCTCCTGTGTAGTTTTGGGCTGATTCCTGACCTTTCTCAGAATCATCCTTGCCTTACAAGATATTGATTGCATAGAGCCCCAGACCGAGGAGGATTGACCGTCATCTTGTGTTTCTTCCATTTGAATGGTATAAGTTGAATGGAGCAGGTCAGACATGACCTTGGTCAGATGTGACATCATTTTAAGTGTGACATCTTCGAAGTGTTACATCAGAAATATATCCAGAATGATAGCGCATGGTATATTCCCCTTCATGCTGTCATGTCCTGATCCATCTACTTTCATCCACAGGTACGTCTGAACCATCTCTCTATCCAGAATACCCACTGCACCCCAGAATCCTATGTACTCCTCTTTTTCCGTTTTAACTTGTACGTCTGAACCATCTCTCTATCCAGAATACCCACATGCACCCCAGAATCATATGTACTCCTCTTTTTCCATTTTAACTGGTACGTCTGAACCATCTCTCTATCCAGAATACCCACTGCACCCCAGAATCCTATGTACTCCTCTTTTTCCGTTTTAACTGGTACGTCTGAACCATCTCTCTATCCAGAATACCCACTGCACCCCAGAATCCTATGTACTCCTCTTTTTCCGTTTTAACTTGTACGTCTGAACCATCTCTCTATCCAGAATACCCACTGCACCCCAGAATCCTATGTACTCCTCTTTTTCCGTTTTAACTGTACGTCTGAACCATCTCTCTATCCAGAATACCCACTGCACCCCAGAATCCTATGTACTCCTCTTTTTCCGTTTAACTGGTACGTCTGAACCATCACTATCCAGAATACCCACTGCACCCCAGAATCCTATGTACTCCTCTTTTTCCATTTTAACTGGTACGTCTGAACCATCTCTCTATCCAGAATACCCACTGCACCCCAGAATCCTATGTACTCCTCTTTTTCCGTTTTAACTGGTACACTGCTGCTTTTTCCCTGATTTTAATTCCATGTAGCATACTTCAGATTTACTGAATACATATTGATATGTCTGTGATCCTCACACCTAGCCCTATCCCGCCATCTTAATCTGTCTTTCTTCAGCTTTGATTTTAGGCAAATGTTCTATTAACTGCAATCTGTTAATTGCTCCCTGCAGTGAACTGGCCTCCTGCTCCTTTCTCTCACCTGGCTTCATTTCTTGGACATTTGAATGGTATAAGTTGAATGGAGCAGGTCAGACATGACCTTGGTCAGATGTGACATCTTTGAAGTGTTACATCAGAAATATATCCAGAAATAGTCCAGAAATCGGTCAGAAGGTAAGAATAATCACTGTCTTCTCATTTTACTTGCCTTTCTTTTACCCTGCTCTTTAACCATGCTCACATTTGCCCTCACCGTTTTTGCTCCACTAATCTTCACTCTCCTTCGCTATCCCCAAACCCCTGCAAGCTCGAACCAAATATCTCCCCCTCTCTCTTACCCCCCTACATCGCCTCATTTGCAGACCTGCTTCTTAACCTCAGATCTCTCCCACTAAAATATAATGTAAGCCGTTCACTCTCCTTCACCCATCTGCTTTCCCTTTCTCTGCTTCTCACTGCTGGTGACATCCCCCAATCCTGCCCCCCCTGCCTCATAATCCCACTAATCCTCACCCCTATACTTCTCACAGTAAGAGAAACTACCGCAATCCCTCACACTTAAAACCTGTGCCACTGACCCCTACCCCCCAGCTTTCTCTCTCTGGAGCACTCTGGAACGCCCGCTCCGTCTGCAACAAGCTCCACGTGATCCACGATCTCTTTACTTCCCGCAACCTCTCCTTCCTGGCCCTCACTGAGACCTGGCTGACGCCCCCTGACACAGCCTCCCCTGCTGCACTGAGTTACGGTGGCCTCCACTTCACCCACACTCCTCGCTCAGGCAACAGACATGGTGGAGGCATGGGTTTCCTTCTTTAAACCCCCACCCTCCCTCATCCTCCCTTCCTTTGAGGTCCACTCGGTCCGTATCTACTCTCCCTTTAATCTCCAAATGGCCTTCATATACCGACCACCGGGCTCAGCCACTGCCTTCATTGACCAATTCTCCAGCTGGCTTTTTCACTTTCTCTGCTGACATTCCCACCATCATCATGGGTGACTTTAATATCCCTATTGACACCCGCCAGCCAGCATCCTCCAAACTCCTGTCACTTACTTCATCCTTTGGACTTACTCAGTGGTCCTCCACAGCCACCCACACAGACAGACATACACTAGACCTCATCTTCACCTGCCTCTGTTCCCTATCTAATCTCACAATCTCTCCCCTTCCCCTATCAGACCACCACCTACTCACCTTCTCATCCCTGTCCTCTTCACCTGCCCCCTATGTCCAGCCACTGGCACATCCTTGCAGAAACCTCGCAAACCTAGACATTCACAGACTCTCTTCTACCTCTGTCCTCCATATCTTCACTCCACGACACAGACAGCGCCACCGCCTTCTATAACACCACCCTCACATCTGCCATAGACTCAGTCGCCCCTCTCACGCACGGCAAAGTGCGACGAATCAGTAGGCAACCCTGGCACAACAATCTCACCAAAAAACTTTGACAATCATTCAGGGTCGCGGAGCAGCGTTGGACGAAAACACGCCTGCCAGACGACTTCACTGCTTTCATACAAGCTACACTTGCCTTCAAAATAGCCCTCACCTCTGCTAAACAGACCTATTTCACAAACCTTGTATCTTCATTGTCCTACAACCCAAAACAACTGTTCAGCACATTCAACTCTCTCCTCCGCCCACCACTGCCACCTCCAACTCCCCTCATCTCTGCCGAGGACTTTGCTACCTACTTCAAAAATAAGATCGACCAAACAAGGCAAACCTTTACTGTTCCACCACCCCAACCACTCCATATACCAGACCTCTGCCCTTCCCTACTAACATCCCTCTCCATCATCACTGAAGGAGAGCTTACTCATCTCCTTTTCAAATCACCTCACCACCTGTGCACTTGACTCCATCCTTTCCCACCTGCTCCCCAACCTCACTAACACGCTCATCCAAGCCCTAACCCATCTCTTCAACCTATCGCTATCTTCTGGTACCTTTCCCTCTGCCTTCAAACATGCCACCATCACACCCATCCTCAAAAAAACAAACCTTGACCCAACTGCTATGCCCAGCTATCGCCCAATATCATTGATCCCGTTTGCTTCCAAACTCCTTGAGCAGCATGTCCACGCTCAACTTTCCTCCCACCTCTCATTTAACTTTCTCCTTGACAACCTCCAATCTGGCTTCCGCCCCCACCACTCCACTGAAACTGCCCTGACCAAAATTACTAATGACTTACTCACAGCCAAAGCTAACAGACAATTCTCCATCCTCCTCCTCCTTGACCTGTCCTCTGCCTTTGACACAGTCGACCACTGCCTACTGCTACAGATTCTTTCTTCCCATGGCATCAAAGACCTTGCCCTGTCCTGGATCGCCACTTAACTTTCCGACCGCACATTTAGCGTCTCCCACTCCCATACTAACTCCTCATCCTGCCCTCTCTCTGTTGGAGTCCCTCAAGGCTCTGTCCTGGGGCCCCTACTTTTTTCCATCTATACCCTTGGCCTAGGACAACTCATAAAGTCCCATGGCTTCCAGTACCACCTGTATGCGGACGACACTCAGATCAACCTCTCTGGCCCAGATGTCACCTCTCTGCTGTCCAGAATCCCGGAGTGTCTATCAGCCTTCACCTCTCGCTTCCTAAAACTCAATGTAGACAAAACCGAACTCATCGTCTTTCCTCCATCTAACGTATCTTCCCTACCTGATCTATCTATTATAGGTAAATGGCATCACGATCTCTCCCGCACCTGAAATCCACTGCCTCGGAGTAACTCTCGACTCTGCCCTGTCCTTCAAACCACACATCCAAACTCTTGCCACCTCCTGTCGCCTCCAACTCAAAAACATTTCCAGAATCCGTCCCTTCCTCAGCCCACAATCTACTAAAACTCTTGTGCATGCACTCATCATCTCCCGCCTTGATTACTGCAACACCCTCCTCTGTGGCCTCCCCGTCAACTCTCTTGCACCACTCCAGTCTGTCCTCAACTCTGCTGCCCGACTAATCCATCTCTCCCCTCGCTACTCCCCTCCTTCTCCCCTCTGCAAATCCCTCCACTGGCTCCCAATTCCCCAACGAATCCAGTTCAAACTACTAACACTGACCTACAAAGCCGTCCACAACCTGTCCCCTCCCTATATCTCTGAACTAATCTCCCAATATCTTCCTTCATGTAATCTTCGATCCTCCCAAGACCTCCTACTATCCTCCACACTTATTCGTTCCTCACACAACCGCCTCCAAGATTTCTCCCGAATATCCCCCATCCTCTGGAATTCCACGCCTCAACATGTACGATTATCCACCACCCTTGGATCCTTCAGACGGAACCTGAAAACCCATCTCTTCAGGAAAGCCTACAGCCTGAAATAACCATTCTGCCGCCTCGCCACCACCCGAGCTTCCGCCTCGCCGCCACCACCCAAGCTTCTGCTTCGCCGCCACCACCCGAGCTTCCGCTTCGCCGCCACCACCAGAGCTGCCGCCTCGCCGCCAACACCAGAGCTGCTACCTCGACACCACCATCCGAGCTTCTGCCTTGACGCCACCACCCTAGCTGCCACCACCAGGGCTGCCGCCACCACCAGAGCTGCCGCCAGCAACCGAGCTTCCGCCTCGCCGCCACCACCCTAGCTGCCACCACCAGAGCTGCCGCCACCACCCGAGCTTCCGCCTCACCGCCACCACCCTAGCTGCCACCACCAGAGCTGCCGCCACCACCCGAGCTTCCGCCTCGCCGCCACCACCCGAGCTTCCGCCTCGTCGCCACCACCCTCGCTGCCACCACCAGAGCTGCCGCCACCACCAGAGCTGCCGCCTTGCCGCACCCCCGACCTTGTTTCTTCCCCATTATCCCGTAGAATGTAAGTCCGCAAGGACAGGGTCTTCTCCCCTCTGTACCAGTCTGTCATTGTAAATTTGTTTACTGTAAACGATATCTATAACTTTGTATATAACCCCCTTCTCATGTACAGCACCATGGAATTAATGGCGCTATATAAATAAATAATAATAATTTTCTAATAATTGTGCCAACAGTTGTCTTCTCACCCAGCTGCTTGACTATTGTCCAGTAGCCCATCCAAGCCTTGTGGAGGTCCACAATTTTGTCCCACATGTCCTTGAATAGCTCTTTGGTCTTGCCCATGGTGGAGAGGTTGGAGTGTGATTGATTGTGTAGACAGGTGCCTTTTATATAGGTTATGAGTTCAAACAGGTGCAATTAACACAGGTAATGAGTGCAGAGTAGGTGGGCTTCTTAAAGAAAACTAACAGGTCTGTGAGAGCCAAAATTCTTGCTGGTTGCAATAAAATTAAATTTAATTATTTAAACATCATACAATGTGATTTTCTGTTTTTTATTTTTCGATTCTGTCTCACAGTTGGAGTGTATCTACGATACAAATTAACGAACTCAACAATCTTTGTAGGTGGGAAAATTTGCAAAAACGGCAGTGTATCAAATACTTACCGTATATACAGGGGCGTAACTAGGAACGGCAGGGCCTCACAGCAAACTTCACAATGGGCCCCCCCCCCCCGCACACGTTGCCAATCCCGGTCTACCCAAGTTGTGTTAAGAAAGATACCTTTATTTTCCAAAATTAGAGGTTTTTGGACTAATGATAGTGTGTAGCCCAGCTATGCAGGCACACATAAAGTCCAGGAGAGTGCACAGGAAGGTAACAGCAAAGCTTGATATCTATGCACTTCACTCACATTTTTAGACACACCCATCAGGGTACAAGAGGAAGTGACACTTAGCAATCAGAGTTCAGTCAGTTTCCTGTCTTCGGACAGTGCAGTTCAGTGCCAGTGGAGTCTGGACTTGGAAGGAGAGGAGAGAGGATTGAATCCTCGCAGAGCTAGCGTAGCTCACCTGACAAGCAAGTGAAGGCTAGTACGGGTGAAGTGGATCATCCTAGCCTAGTCAGAGCTACCCTTAATCAGTACCTCAACAGAAGCTGAAGGAAGGAGGATACTGAGAGCTGCTCAGCAAGCTCTAGAAGAAAGCTGACATTACCATCGAAGTTACAATTGCTTGTGCTAAGAGCGAGAGCAGGGCGAAGGGCAGTGGAGAAGATAGAGAAGTGCTTTAGGTATTGGATTGCCTGCACTAAATCACCGGACACCGGGGTCCGAAGTGTTGCTACTGTTTCAGGCATAGTAACAAGAAAACCGGAGGCATCTGGACTACAGGTCGCAGAGTGCAGCCTTAAGTGTCAATACGTAATCGGAGTCAGGAGGAACAAGGACTTTTAGCTAGGCCAAGCATAGAAGGACTCTGTTCTCACCACATAGAAGGCTCCACCACAATATTGGCCGGGCAGTACAGCTATTGAGAGAGCTGGGGATTCAGAATTAACTTCGCTTCAGGCAAGTTGGATTCACATGTACATTTTGAAGTAAAGGAGGCCTCTAACCTGCTCAGCTGTTACCCGAATGTGCACTCTCCACCCCAACCAGCTCCCCGGGATCTGCTTGAACCACCATCAGTAAAAGGTATGAAAAGAAGCTGCATTGTGTTTGGCTGAATTCTTACTACACCCTGCATTATCATCACCATAGACTTCCAGGGACCCGTCTCACCTGTGGGAGACTTACTACCAAGCTGCCCCATAACATCCCCTGTGAAAGTCCTTAGAGCAGCGCTGGTACAATTTACCAGAAACCGCAGGTGGCGTCACGAACTACCTATCCTAAATATCCCCTGTAAATATTCCCCATCGCATTGACTGCCAGGGCCACGGACCGAGCCACCGCTGCCAGTGACATCTCCCATGGAAATCGATGGGCTCGGCTCCGAGTACCCCATAGCCCTGGTATCCACAATTGTGGTGGGAGTCATTTAAAACTTGGCGTCACGAACCGGATACGAAACTTGCAATTGTGAGTCCTGTGTGCCTATATTGACTGTTTATGTGAAAAAGACTGTTTGCTGCATTTGGCGCCAAATACCGCTATCTTTACCGCAATATTCGCGCCCTCAGGCGCTGGTGAAGAAGGGGGGAGTACCTGAAAAAGCGCGCTGTTGCCTGGCTCCGCCCCCAGCTCTGACGCGGCGGCAGGTCCTGTGAAACAGGAAGTGAAGGCTCTGACATCAGAGTGCCTGCGACGAAGGTCCTCTCTCCACCGCTGTGCCTGCCACGAAGGTCCTCTCTCCACCGCTGTGCCTGCGACGCTGCAGCCTGCAAAAGAGGTAGGCTCAGATTAACCAAGGGGGCATAAATATGTCGCAGCAACCATCAGACGGAGCGGCCCCCGCCGGTGGCCCCAATAGCCCACCGCTTGGCGTTGCAGTGCAGGATGGAGGTGGGGGCCCCTCACCTGGTCCGGTGGTCCCGCTTATGCCCCTAGCGCTCCCATACATGCCAGGAGCGAAGTGGCTTCCCCAGTACAGCGGCGAGCCAGACACCCTGCCAGGGTTTAAATGGAAAATATGTAGCATCTTAGATATGTACTCCATGACTGAGAAGCAAAAAGCTGCTGTGGTAATAGGACAGTTAGCTGGTGCGGCTGAGAGAGAAGTAGAGACTTGGCCCATTGCAGACCAGGAGTCGGTACCTGCGATTCTCTTAAAGCTACAGGCCATCTTTGAGGACCGCACAGAAACGGATCTCCGGATGGCATTTTATCAGTGCTTCCAGAAATCGGGTGACAGTATAAGGGACTACGCCTGCCGACTACAGGGGGCCCTGCGAGCTCTTAAACAGGCTAACCCCACAAGTCCCATTGATGAGAGCCAAATGTTGAAGGAGCAATTTGTGCGGGACTGAGGTCTCCAGAGGAAGGCAGGACTGTAAACTGGTGGTCCTTAGATCATCCAGATGCCAGTTTTGATGCTCTAAAGGACATGGCAATAAAGGGACTGCGACCCCTGGAAAAGCCTGAGGTGGCAAATCAGTATCACCAGGGTGAAGCCACTCTTAAGCCGGCAGTACCCACCTTTTCTCCGCAGGTGGCGGAAGCTAAAACGCAGATGGCGCCCCCTAGTGAGTTGGAATGTCTGCGCTCAGAAGTGCGCCAGCTGACTAGGAACTTGGCCACTGTAATGGAGGCCCTGCAACTGCGGAAAGAGGAAGGAGGGAAGATCCTACTAGCCGACTGTCCGGAGGATGTCCCTTGGATGAACCGGAGGAAATGGAGGACGTCGCCACACCAGAGGAGGACCACGCCACCCCCAGGAGCGACTCCGGAGCAACACCATCCTCGCCGGGAGATCATCTGCTACCGCTGCAATCAAAAAGGTCATATGGCTCAGCAATGTCCTTTAAACGAGCCGATCCTGGGTCAGAGGGCCAACACCCAGGAGTAGACTCATCAGGCCCCTTAGACTGGAACCGCAGGTTCGTGGGTGGACGGCCCTACCTGTCCATGATTCTGGACGGGATTGCAATCCCTGCACTGCTGGACACGGGATCTCAGGTGACCATCATACCTGACGTCCTTTACAATAAATTTTGGTCCATGGACAGTCTCCAGCCCCCGAGCCCTGACTTGACAGTGTACGCCACCAATGGTCTCCCTGTTGAAGTAATTGGAGCCAAAAACGTGGACGTAAAAGTGGGCAGGGTGGAGCTGAAGGATCAGGGACTTTTAGTGGTAAAGACTGTAAATGAGAGAATGCCTTAAATGTGATACTAGGTACTAACATTATCAGTAACTGTCTGGGAGAAGTTGTGTTTTTGCTCCAACAGCTCGCTGAAATTGCCAGGCCAAAGCAGAAGGGAGTGATCCAGAGGGAGATCCGGGCCCTGATGTGCCAGCAGCAAGCGAAGCTTACAGATGGTGAAATCAGTAATGTACGGGTCACAGACTCGAACCCCATTGTAATACCCCCAATGAGCGAAATGTTAATATGGTGTAGAGCAGCCATGGGTCTGAGAGGACAGAACTACCAAGCAGTAGTAGAACCCCATCGCTCAGAACACAGACCTACACTCATGATTGCTAGAGGGTAGTGGAAGTAATAAATGGGAGAGTACCAGTACGGCTTCTCAACTGGGGGGACGATGAAGTAAATTTGCCACGTTATGCTACAGTTGCTAAATTACATGCCGTAGATAACAATTCTATCCTCACAACCGAGTCCTTAGCCTCCCGCCAACCAGCGGAGGATAATGATCCGGCAACCCCGGTAGCGGACTGGTGTCAGCAGCTTCATATTGGGACCGACACCACTACCGTCCACCAGAAACAGGGGGTACTACGGGTGGTACAAGAGTACGCACAAGTATTTAGCAAGCACCCACTTGATTTTGGGACCATTAAGGGAGTACAGCATCATATCCCTACAGGCAGTCATCCTCCCATCAAAGAGCGGTACAGGCCTATACCTCCAGCCCACTATCAGAAAGCTAAGGAAATGCTGCATGACATGAAGAAAGCCGGGGTGATAAGGGATAGTTGTAGCCCCTGGGCGGCACCTCTAGTGCTAGTTAAGAAGAAGGATGGTAGCATGCGAATGTGTGTAGATTATAGGCAAGTAAATCGTATAACACATAAAGATGCTTACCCATTACCACGCATAGAGGAATCCTTAGCTGCTCTGAAAACGGCTAACTACTTTTCTACCCTCGACCTTACTAGTGGATACTGGCAAGTAGCTGTGGCTGAGGAGGACCGGGAGAAAACTGCTTTCACCACCCCAATGGGACTCTGCGAGTTCGACAGAATGCCGTTTGGTCTCAGCAGTGCCCCCGGAACATTCCAGAGAGTGATGGAGAGCTGTCTAGGACATCTCAACTTCGAAACCGTGTTGCTGTATCTGGACGACGTGATTGTCTACTCCAAGACATATGAAGATCATCTGAAGCACCTGGCGGAGGTATTTGAGTCATTGTCCAAGTTTGGGATGAAATTAAAGCCCTCTAAATGCCACCTGCTCAAACGGAAGGTACAGTACTTGGGACATATTGTCAGTTCCGAAGGAGTAGCGCCGGATCCCGAGAAGGTCACAGCCATCCAGAAATGGCCGGAGCCGAAGAATCTAAAGGAGGTGCGTCAGTTCCTGAGATTAACAGGTTACTACAGGAGGTTCGTGAAAGATTACACTAAGAAAGCGGCGCCTTTACAGGATCTCCTGGTCGGACAACCTCTTAAGAGCAGAAACCTTCCATTCAATTGGGGAAAAGAACAAGCTGAGGCATTCAAAGAGATGAAAGAGATTCTGACAGGCGATGAAATCTTAGCCTACCCAGATTACAGCCAACCGTTCCTGCTATACACAGATGCCAGTAACGAGGGATTAGGAGCTGTCCTCAGTCAGAAGCAGAACGGCCAAGAAAAAGTCATCGCGTATGCCAGCAGAAAACTCAGGCCAACTGAGAGGAATCCGGAAAACTATAGTAGCTTCAAACTGGAGTTTCTGGCGCTGGTCTGGGCCATTACTGAAAGATTTAAACATTACCTTGCCTCCAACAAGTTCACTGCGTTTACAGACAACAACCCCTTGACGCATCTGGAAACAGCCAAGCTGGGAGCCATGGAGCAACGTTGGATGGCTCGGTTATCAAACTACCAGTTTACCATCAAGTACAGAGCGGGCCGTAAAAATGCTAACGCGGACGCCTTGTCCAGAATGCCGCATGAATCTGACACGGAGGAAGAATCAGACGATCTGGAAGAAATCGAGCTACCTGCGTTCCACCGAAATGGGATGGTCCAAGAGCAACGAGTCTACAGGAAGCGGTGTGGTGAGATGTTGAACCCTTTACCTCATCACAGCTGGAAGGAGACTCAGGACAGCGATCCCGTGGTCAGCCGTATCAAGGAGTTGATAAAGCAGGAAGGTTCCTCCTTGGAGAAAGATGCATCCATGTCAGCAAAGCTCCTGTGGAACGAGAGAAGCCGGTTGTTCATATACCGTGAGAAGTTGTGCAGGAGATACGTCGACCCAAGGACCCATGAGATGGTTTGGCAAATAGTGGTCCCGAGAGCAGACATCCAAATGGTGCTGGAAGCATACCACGATCAAGCAGGACACTTTGGCTGGAGAAAGCTGGAGACCCTGTTGAGGTGCCGGTTCTACTGGGTAGGGATGCGCAGCTCCATCGAGAAGTGGTGCCGGAACTGTGGGCCCTGTGGCCTCAGGCGAAAAGACTACAGTAGCCAGAAGGCACCCTTGCAGCCTATCCGGACGACTCGTCCCTTGGAGATCGTGGCATTGGATCACGTCAAGTTGTCCCCAAGCAGGTCAGGATACACATATGCCCTGACCATGGTGGATCACTATTCCCGGTTTCTGGTGGTCGCCCCTGTCAAAGATCTGACAGCAGAGACAGCAGCAAGAACCTTCCAAGCAAGTTTCTGCAGACCACACGGATATCCAGAGCAGGTACTGACTGATCGAGGTCCAGCCTTTGAAGCCGAACTGTTTCAGGAATTTTGTCAATTGTATGGATGTAAAAAGATCAGAACGACACCATACCACCCTCAGACCAACGGCCTTTGTGAAAAAATGAATCACATTGTCATCGACTTACTGAAAACTGTACCACTGGAAGAAAGAAATCGGTGGCCAGACTTGTTACCTGACCTGGTCGACTTGTACAACCATATCCCAGTAAGTTCCACCAACTGCACTCCAGCCTACCTTATGAGAGCAAGACCGGGAAGGCTGCCAATGGACTTAGAACTCGGTGTGGTAGAACCAGAGGCTGATAACAATGCTGAAGATTGGGACACAAATCGACAAGAACAGTACAAGAGAGTACAAGCCTGCGTAGAAGACAGTCTCAACAAAGTAAGAGAAAAGCAAGAGATGAATTATAACAAAAATGCTCCCGCTAAGCCTTTAATGCCTGGAGAAATGGTGCTCAAAAGGAAAAGAAGAACACACAAGTTGGATGATCAGTGGGAACAGGAGCCATATGTCGTGCAAAATTCCAATTTCGATAACAGCAAGGTCTGTACCATCAGCAAGGATGGAGGAAAAACGACGGCAACTGTGTCTAGAGATCATTTGAAGTTGTGTCCTGGCCCATTAAAGCTCCGTGAAGAAAACCCTGTTGTTCATCAAGAAGAGAGTGCTGAAGCGGTCATACACACGGATTTGGGAGATTTACCTGCAGATTGGCCCAGATTAGGAGACGCTGTAATTATTCCTGTGCTGCAGTTTTATCAACCGCAAGAGGAATCTCTACAACCGGTCATACCAATTGTGCCAGTAGAGCCAGTTCCAGAAGAACCTGTTCCGGCAGACCCTCAACCGTTAGAACCCCAAGAAGCGGACCCGCAAGAAGCAGCGCCACAAGAAGTGGAATCCCTTGGTGAAGCAGTACCGCCTCGTCCAGTCACTAGCACGCTTGCCAGATCCATAGAAAGGTTGAGACAGTATTATAGTTTGCCGTTACGCAGAACAGAAAGGTTAGAGAATACCATACCTGACGCTACCTCACGTAGGTCAGAACGTATCACTAAAGGTAAACTACCTATTCGCTATCAGGAGTAGTCCTATTAGACTAGTTAGCAAGACCCAGATAGGGTTTATTGCATCTGAAAAATTGTATAAAGTTTGAAAAAGTATTAATGTAATTATTTGAAATGTGTCTTTTGTCATAAATGGACTGCGTGGCTGTGGACTATGCCAGCCCAAAAACTTTCACTTGTAAATAGTTGCGCTTCGGTGCATTATATTGGTTTTACACGAAGCCACTATTACACAACTACCTCTGAAGAAAAACCCGTATGGTGGGCCTAGAGTGAGGTCTTCAGTCAGAAGTCCTGCAGCCCACCCAGGACCCACGTGGGAGGTTTTTGGTGCGGGTCCTCCACAAGTATCTTGTATATATGAAAATGTCTTGATATTTTGATACTTTTGTATTCTTCATTGTACATATTGAAACGTTCAAGAATTCGTACCTCCCGGATGGGATGAGTTTGAAATGTTTATGTTATTGCAAAACAAAATGTTTCTTTTTGTCTTTTACAGCCCGGGAGTGCTGTGTTTTACCAAGGGGGGATGTGTAACCCAGCTATGCAGGCACACATAAAGTCCAGGAGAGTGCACAGGAAGGTAACAGCAAAGCTTGATATCTATGCACTTCACTCACATTTTTAGACACACCCATCAGGGGCACAAGAGGAAGTGACACTTAGCAATCAGAGTTCAGTCAGTTTCCTGTCTTCGGACAGTGCAGTTCAGTGCCAGTGGAGTCTGGACTTGGAAGAAGAGGAGAGAGGATTGAATCCTCGCAGAGCTAGCGTAGCTCACCTGACAAGCAAGTGGAGGCTAGTACGGGTGAAGTGGATCATCCTAGCCTAGTCAGAGCTACCCTTAATCAGTACCTCAACAGAAGCTGAAGGAAGGAGGATACTGAGAGCTGCTCAGCAAGCTCTAGAAGAAAGCTGACATTACCATCGAAGTTACAATTGCTTGTGCTAAGAGCGAGAGCAGGGCGAAGGGCAGTGGAGAAGATAGAGAAGTGCTTTAGGTATTGGATTGCCTGCCCAAATCACCGGACACCGGGGTCCGAAGTGTTGCTACTGTTTCAGGCATAGTAACAAGAAAACCGGAGGCATCTGGACTACAGGTCGCAGAGTGCAGCCTTAAGTGTCAATACGTAATCGGAGTCAGGAGGAACAAGGACTTTTAGCTAGGCCAAGCATAGAAGGACTCTGTTCTCACCACATAGAAGGCTCCACCACAATATTGGCCGGGCAGTACAGCTATTGAGAGAGCTGGGGATTCAGAATTAACTTCGCTTCAGGCAAGTTGGATTCACATGTACATTTTGAAGTAAAGGAGGCCTCTAACCTGCTCAGCTGTTACCCGAATGTGCACTCTCCACCCCGACCAGCTCCCCGGGATCTGCTTGAACCACCATCAGTAAAAGGTATGAAAAGAAGCTGCATTGTGTTTGGCTGAATTCTTACTACACCCTGCATTATCATCACCATAGACTTCCAGGGACCCGTCTCACCTGTGGGAGACTTACTACCAAGCTGCCCCATAACATCCCCTGTGAAAGTCCTTAGAGCAGCGCTGGTACAATTTACCAGAAACCGCAGGTGGCGTCACGAACTACCTATCCTAAATATCCCCTGTAAATATTCCCCATCGCATTGACTGCCAGGGCCACGGACCGAGCCACCGCTGCCAGTGACATCTCCCATGGAAATCGATGGGCTCGGCTCCGAGTACCCCATAGCCCTGGTATCCACAATTGTGGTGCGAGTCAATAGTGAAATAACAGAAAAGAACCAACTCCCAGGAAGCAACTGAGGTAGTGACGAAGGTAGGCTTTCTCCAGAGTAAATGTGTGAAGAAACTTGTAATCCAGCCTGCAAATTGCTTTCAAAACAGATGATTTATTCAGTAGAACAACAGTCCGGTATACAGAATAATCTAAGATTGTTCTGTATACCGTACTTTTGTTCTACTAAATAAATCATCCATTTTGAAAGCAATTTATGGGCTAGATTACAAATTTCTTCTTCACAAGGATAATGCAACATAATTACCTTATTCAGCAGTTTCCTGGGACCTGCAGTTTCCTGGGGCCCTAGGCCCCTGATGGGGCCTGCAGTTTCCTGGGGCCAAGGCCCTTAATGGGGCCTGCTGCTTCCTTTGGACCTAGGCCCCTAATGGGGCCTGCTGCTTCCTTTGGACCTAGGCCCCTAATGGGGCCTGCTGTTTCCTAGGGCCCCAATAGGGGCCTGCTGCTTCCTGGGGCCTCTAATGTGGCCCGCTGTGTCCTGGGGCCTGAGGCCCCAGATACACACACACCTCCCCCCTCCGCTCTCACCCCTCTCCTCAAGTGCCGGGACGGGAAGCTGCGGCTGCCGTGTCCCTGTAAAAGAGAGTCAGACTCAGCAAGCATACTTACCAATCTGCCAATCCTCAGGTGACTGCGTCCTCCAGCTCTTCTGCTCCGCGCGCCGCTCCGTCCTCCACGCTCCAACGTCCACCACGCCAGCCTTGCATGTGACGTGAGAGCGCGCGCACGCCCCCACGTCACATGACGCGGAAGTGCCGGACTGCTCGGGGCCCGTCCCACCTCCTCTCATAGCGGCGCCGGAGATGGCGGCGGGCCCCATATCAGACTCACACCACCGGCAGCTTGCATGGGCGGACCCAGGATCAAAACTAGGGGGGGGGGCAAGCCAATGTCGCATTTTATACAGGTTACATCATATACACTGTACATTATACTGCATATTAGGTATGGAGCATTAGAACTGTTGTATATTGTATAATACAGCAGTGTATGCGACACTACGCTGTATATACCATATATTATACATGGCACACTAACCTCTATACAAAGAATAAGAGGCATTATAACCTGTATATGAAAAGTATAATACAGCAGTGTATATACACTCTATATACCGCACACGATGTGTATGACCCTGTATACACCATATACTGCACTCTATATACCGCACACGATATGTATGACCCTGTAAACACCATATACTGCACTCTATATACCGCACACGACGTGTATGACCCTGTATACACCATATACTACACTCTTATTTTGAAGTAAAAAAAAACAAAACAGGAACAAATACAATACTTAAAATAAAGAACAAGTAAAGTTAAAAATCAACAAACTTACTGGTATTTCAATGGGAACTATGGGCCTGCTTTTGGCTAATGAGATGGTCAATGTTCGGTTCCATATTTGTCACAAGTGAAGCAATTTTTCTCTTTCTTGATATCATTATTTCCTAGGGATTCCAAATTGCTATTAGTAAAATACCAATATATATACAGCGCTACAAAAACAATATACCAGCAATAAAACTGCCCACACAGAGACATACAGCCTGCGCTGCCCGTCACTGCAGCCTTGCCAATCCATATCATTTCATTCTCATCAGTGCACATATTGGCGCAACTCCGCTTTTAGCTCAGGCTCAGACTGGTGTGGTGCGAGAGTCCCTAATAGGCAGGTAAATGTCCCCAATATGCAGCATTGGTCCCCAATAGGCAGGTAAATGTCCCAATAGGCAGCATAGGTCCCCAATAGGCAGTATAGTCCTCAATAGGCAGCATATGTCCCCAATAGGCAGGTAAATGTCCTCAATAGACAGCATAGTCCCCAATAGGCAGGTATATGTCCCAATAGGCAGCATAGGTCCCCAATAGGCAGGTAAATGTCCCAATAGGCAGCATAGTCCCCAATAGGCAGCATAGTCCCCAATAGGCAGCATATGTCCTCAATAGGCAGGTAAATGTCCCAATAGGCAGCATAGGTCCCCAATAGGCAGGTAAATGTCCCAATAGGCAGCATAGTCCCCAATAGGCAGCATATGTCCTCAATAGGCAGGTAAATGTCCCAATACGCAGCATAGTCCCCAATAGGCAGCATATGTCCTCAATAGGCAGGTAAATGTCCCAATAGGCAGCATAGTCCCCAATAGGCAGCATAGGTCCCCAATAGGCAGGTAAATGTCCCAATAGGCAGCATAGTCCCCAATAGGCAGCATATGTCCTCAATAGGCAGCATAGTCCCCAATAGGCAGCATAGGTCCCCAATAGGCAGGTAAATGTACCAATAGGCATAATAGTCCCCAATAGGCAGCATAGTAATTTCCCCCCGGGATCAATAAAGTGTATCGTATAGTAGTAGTCCCCAGTAGGCAGCATAGTAGTCCCCCATAGGCAGCATAATCCCCCATAGGCAGCATAGTAATCCCCAATAGGCAGCATAATCCCCCATAGGCAGCATAATAGTCCCCAATATGCAGCATAATCCCACAATAGCCAGCATAATCCCCATAGCCAGCATAATCCCCCCATAGCCAGCATAATCCCCCCATAGCCAGCATAATCCCCATAGCCAGCATAATCCCCCCATAGGAAGCATAATCCCCCATAGGCAGCATAGTAATCCCACAATAGCCAGCATAATCCCCCATAGCCAGCATAATCCCCCATAGCCAGCATAGTCCCTCATAGCCAGCATAATCCCCCATAGGCAGCATAATCCCCCATAAGCAGCATAGGCCCCAATAGCCAGCATAATCCCCCATAGCCAGCATAATCCCCATAAGCAGCATAGGCCCCAATAGCCAGCAGAATCCCCATAGCCAGCAGAATCCCCATAGGCAGCAGAATCCCCCATAGGCAGCAGAATCCCCCATAGGCAGCATAATCCCCCATAGCCAGCAGAATCCCCCATAGGCCGGGCCCGGCGTTAAAAAAAAAAAAAAATACCAGTACTCACCTATCTCCCCCGCTGCTCTGAAGAAGCGCGCTCTGGACTCCGTCTTCTCCTGGCACAGGCGGCGTGACGTCATCAGGGCGCCTAGGCAGCGTGATGACGATCACGTCGCCTGTGCTGCATATGGAAGGCCGCAAGGCCTTCCTCACTCTGCACATTCCGCCCGCCGCGATTAAAGGGCCCGCCGGCAATGAACTGTCAGTTCATTGTCGGCGGGGCCGGTTCTTTCACTGTGCGGTATGCCCAGGGTGAACCTAGCCTCTCTGCTGCCTGAGGCAAACTGCAAAATGGCGCCCCCCATAGTAAATTTTTTAAATCAGTAAAAAATGGCCTGTCTTCTGCAACAGACCACGCCTCTTACCCCGAAACGCTTAGCCAATCACACGTGCTGCACACAGGGCTGTCCGGGGTAATGGCAGGGGCCTTCACATTGAGTTGAGCGAGGGATGTGTGAACGGGAAGGGGGACGAGCGCCACCAACCAACCACCACTTGGACGAAACATGGCTTGATGCCTGTATGTGCTGAGGGGTGACATTGGATGTGGTATGTAAGTTATGGGCAATAAGTCCTGCAGCAGAGCAGTATGTGAATGGTAAAATGCATCTTGCACCTGGGGCGTACATAGAAATTAAGGGGCCCATAGCAGAAGTTCTAAGTGCACCCCCCCACCAGACCACGTACCGTATTACGCCCCTCCAAATTTCTACATTCTAAAAAATGGTAACACCAGTACTTAAGAAGGAAGTCTGTCACCCCCAAGATGCATATTAAGCTAGCTATATAGTGGTATAAGGACTTAGCGCCTGTAAAATACTAGAACAGTACTATTTCCTGAGAAAATTATTTTAAATCTAAAGCAAATGAGGAGATTTTGGTGCACCCCTATGACAGGTCTATGGGGTTTTAGTCAATGAATGAAGGAGCCGCATATAAAATTTATTCTCCACTCTCTCCTCCTCTTTAGGCTATGTTCACACATGTAAGGTTTTGCTGCATTTTTACCTTGGTTTTATGCTAATCTAAACCTGCATTTTTTATTGTGATTCAGGGAAAAGCTGTGAACACACATTGGTTTTATTTATTTGCAGAAAGTGAAACTGCACAGGTTTTGCTGCGTTTTGGAAAGAATAAGCATCAATTCTTTTCTGGTTTTTGCAGCGTGCTATGGGCGAAAACACAGAAATGCAGTGTGTGAACATAGCCTTAGGGTATGTGCTCATCATCTGGAGGCGCTGCGTCTTAGAAGCAGTGTCTCTGGACCTGTGGGAACCTGCGGGTGAAGGCAGGGAGACCCAGCTGCCCTGTACTCACGATCTGCGGTGGCTGCAGGGCGGCTTCTCCCTGCGTTCACCCAATGGAGATCTCTTCTGACTCCGCAGCATGAAATGAACATGCTGCGGAGATGCGGAAGTCCCAAAACCCGCACTGCAGCTAAAATAATGCTGCAGAGAAGAGAAGCATAGTGAGATGAGATTTCTAGAAATCCCATCCATTATGCTGCTACTGTACAACGCAGCGTTTTGGACGCAGCGGTTTGAGATTGCGTCCAAAATGCTGCGTTCACTGATCGTAAGTATGCACCCTTAGAATGGGAGTAATGGTGATTGATCTCAAAGCCCCCTCATTTATATTTTAATTAAAAGTCATTTTCTTTGGCTCTGCACCACTATAATGTACTGTGCTGCTATGATCTTTATAGGAGCCAAGTCCCCTTTATAACTTAACATGAATTTTGGGGTGATCGACTCCCTATAAATATATAAACCACATCATCACCACAACAAGAAAAGTAAATATGGAACACTTAACCCCTTAACGAGCGCCGATACGCCTTTTAACGGCGGTCATTAAGGGTACTTAAACCACAGCGCCGTTAATTAACGGTGCTGTGGAAAAAGTGAATGGCGCCCCCCAGAGGCGCATTTTCTCCGGGTCTCGGCTACCGGGGTAGCCGAGACCCCAGAGAACATGAATCGGGTCAGTTTTTACCGACCCGATGTTGCGGTCGCCGTTATTAACCCTATAACGGCGATCGCAAAAAAAAAAAAAAAAAAAAATCTGATGTGCCGTTTCATTTCTCTGTCCTCTGATGTCATCGGACATCAGAGGACAAGAAAAAGGGTCCCCGGGACCCCCCTTGTGTCCCCCAATGTGCCCCTTGTGGCCCGCGGGCCCACCTGCTTCCTCCGGTGGGCGCCGCCATCTTGAATGGCGGGCGCATGCTCAGTGCACCCGCCGCGTTCTGCCGGGGGGTGGGCAATTTTCTCTGGGTCTCAGCTGCCGAGGGTAGCTGAGACCCCAGAGAACATGATCCGGGTCAGTAGATACCGACCCCGGTGTCGCGATCGCCGTTATACTAAGTATAACGGGACCGCAAAAAAAAAAAAAAATGATTTCTCTCCCCTCTGATGTAATCGCACATCAGAGGGGAGAGAATGAGGGTCCCCAGGTCCCCCGATCGCCCCCCTATACTTCCCGGTGTCCTCCGTCCTCCTCAAGGCCCCGGCGTCTTCTTCCTGTACAAAAAAAATGGCTGGCGCATGCGCAGTGCGCCCGCCAATCTGCTTGGCGGCAGATTCAAAAAAAGTTTCATTCATTCTCACAAAAGTACATTTTGATCACTGTGATAAACTATCACAGTGATCAAAATAAAAAAAACAGTACATAACCCCCCCATTTATCACCCCCTTAGTTAGGGACATATAATAAAATATAGAAATTTTTTTTTTTTTCATTTTTCTGTTAGGGTTAGGGTTATAATTAGGGTTAGGGTTATAATTAGGGTTAGGGTTAGGCTGGTTCATACTGCGTTATGGCAGTCCGTTAGACGGACTGCGTTACACCGCGGTTTAACGCGGTGTAACGCAGTCCGTTAACGCTGCCATTCACCCCCATTTGAGGGCGCATCGCGACGAATGCCGTAAAGCAGCATGCGTTCGCGATGTGCCATCATTCAGTGACGGAGCCTCGAACGCGGGCTGCAGCGTCTGGGCTCCGTCACCGCTAGCGCAGATGAATCATCTGCTGATTCCTCTGCGCTAGCGGGTATAGCATAACGCGATCGCGTTATGCTATATCGTTACCAGTCCGTCAATGCTATGTGTTGAACGGGCTGGTAAAACGCAAAATGAACCCAGGGTTAGGGTTATAATTAGGGTTAGGGTTACAATTAGGTTTAGGGTTACAATTAGGGTTAGGGCTACAATTAGGGTTAGGGTTACAATTAGGGTTGGAATTAGGGTTGGGATTAGGGTTAGGATTGGAATTAGGGGTGTGTTGGGGTTAGGGTTGGAGCTAGAATTGAGGGGTTTCCACTATTTAGGCACATCAGGGGTCTCCAAACATGACGTGGCGTTCAAAAAGTCAGATGGCACTCCCTCCCTTCCGAGCCCTGCCGTGCGCCCAAACAGTGGTTTACCCCAACATATGGGGTATCAGCGCACTCAGGACAAATTGCCCACCAATTTTGGGGTTCTAATTTCTCTTGTTACCCTTGGGAAAATAAAAAATAGCTGGCTAAAAAAATCATTTTTGAGGAAAAAATTTTTTTTTATTTTCACGGCTCTGCGTTTATAAATTTCTGTGAAGCACATTGGGTTCAAAGTGCTCACCACACATCTAGATAAGTTCCTTAGGGGTCTAGTTTCCAAAATGGGGTCACTTGTGGGGTTTTCCACTGTTTAGGCACATCTGGGGCACTGCAAACGGAACATGACCCCATCAACATCTGCATTCCAAAATGTTATTACTTCCTTTCCAAGCCCTGCTGTGCACCCAAACAGTTCCCCCCCCACATATTTGGTATCAGCGTACTCAGGACAAATTGGACAACAACTTTTGGGGTCCAATTTCCTTGTGAAAAATCAAAAATTTGGGACTAAAATATCATTTTTGTGGAAAATTGTTTTTTTTTTTTTTTTTCACGCCCAGGCATTATAAACCTTTGTGAAACACTTGGGGGTTCAAAGTGCTCACAACAGACACATCAGGGCCTCTACAAATGCGACATGGCGTCCAGCCAATTCCGCGTTGAAAAAGTCAAACGGAGCTCCTTCCCTTGCGACCTCTGCCGTGCGCCCAAAAAGTGGTTTACCCCAACATATGGGGTATCGGCATGCTCAGGACAAATTGCACAAAAACTTTTGGGATCTTGTTACCCTTGGGAAAATAAAAATTGGGGTGAAAAGATCATTTTTGTGGAAAAAAAATGATTTTTTATTTTCACGGCTCTACATTATAAACTTGTGTGAAGCACTTGGAGGTTCAAAGTCTAAATCAAAGTTCCTTAGGGGTCTGTTTCCAAAATGGGGTCACTTGTGGGAGTTTCCACTGTTTAGGCACATCAGGGGCTATCTAATTGCGACATGGCATTCAGCCAATTCTGCATTGAAAAAGTCAAACAGCGCTCCTTCCCTTGCGACCTCTGCCATGCGCCCAAAAAGTGGTTTACCCCCACATATGGGGTATCGGCGTATTCAGAAGAAATTGCAAAACAAATTTTGTGGTTCATTTTCTCTTTTAACACTTGTGAAAATAAAAAAAATTGGTTCCGAAGTAAAGCTTTTGCAAAAAAAGTTAAATGTCAATTTTTTCCTTCCACATTGCTTCAGCTCCTGTGAAGCACCTGAAGGGTTAATAAACTTCTTGAATGTGCTTTTGAGCACCTTGAGGGTGCGGTTTTTAGAATGGTGCCACTTTTGGGTATTTTCTATCATATAGACCCCTCAAAGTGACTTCAAATGTGATGTGGTCCCTAAAAAAAAATGGGAAATCGCTGGTCAACTTTTAACCCTTATAACTTCGTAACAAAAGAAAATTTTGTTCCCAAAATTGTGCTGATGTAAAGTAGACATGTGGGAAATGTTATTTATTAAGAAATTTGTGTGACATATCTCTCTGATTTAAGGGCATAAAAATTTAAAATTTGAAAATTGCTAAATTTTCAAATTTTTGCCATATTTTCCGTTTTTTCATAAATAAACACAAGTCATATCAAAGAAATTTTACCACTAACGTGAAGTACAATATGTCACGAAAAAACAGTCTCAGAATCAGCGGGATTCGTTAAAGCGTTCCAGAGTTATAACCTCGTAAAGTGACAGTGGTCAGAATTGTAAAAATTGGCCCGGTCATTAAGCTGCAAAATGGCTCTGTCACTAAGGGGTTAAAGTTTGTCATCTGGGGGCATTGTCGCAAAGGACGCCTGGGAAAGGGATTGGCCGGGAGCGTCGCTGAGAAGCAGGAAGGCTGCGGGGGACGCCGGAAGGCAGAATATCATTATTTTTATTTTAATTATTGCTTTTACAGGGATATGGTACCCAGGGTCTGGAGAGACTCCTCTCCTCCAGACGCTGGGTACCATCTGCACATGAACCGCTCACTTTGCATAATGGTGGGCATAGCCACATGCGGAAAGTAAGGCCTCTTTCACACACCCGTTTTTTGCCGTCAGGCCGATCCGGTGCATTTTTTAATAAAACGGATCCGGTTTTTTATATCGCCGTATGCGTTTTTTTGTCATTGACTATCATTAGCGGATGTCCTTGGTTGCGTCCTTTTTTGCCGGATCTGGGGAAATGTACATTCCGGCGCCGGACAAAACGGTCACTGCAACGTTTTTTTTTTCTGCCGCACCCACCTGATAGCGCCTCTCTCTCTCTCTCCTCGGTCCGGACATGCGTAACAAGCATTTACAGCTTCAAAAGTTCAGTACGGACCTGGCAAAAAACCTGAGCCGTTGCATCAGTTTTTTCAAAATCAGCGCCGGATCCGTCCTTTCCGGTTTTAGACAGATTGTGCCTGTTGGCAAAAAACGGATGTGTGAAAGAGGCCTAAGCGGTTCAATGCATTCCTATGGCGGGGAATCGCTGCGATTCCGGAAAAAGAATGAGCGTGCTGCGTTTTTTTCCGCATGCAGCATGTGCACAGCATTGCAGAATCCCATAGGATATAATGATTTGCGAAAAACCGCGGCAAAAACGCTAACAATCCGCAACGTTGCACATAGCCTTATGGCAAAATCAGAGAATATGTTATATAGCGCATGTCCTATACTTGTAAGTGCAGGTCCCACTGATGAAGGGAAAAAATAAAATACTGATCCAGCTAGAGGCGAACTACAACAGGTGCAGGGGTTGCAATCACACTCGGGGTCTGGAACTTAGGGGGCCCCAAAAGTACTTTTAGCCAATATGAAAAGACCAATGTTATTAAAGATTTCAATAATTGAGGGCCCGCTGGAATTTTTTCATTGCGGCCCATGAGCGTCAAGTTACAACACTATATCTTGTGATAGCTCCCAGAAAAAAAAAGCGGCTGCTCATGTGCGGCTCGCTCCATTTATTTCTGGGCAGTGCCGACTAGTGTCTTCTTCTCATACTGAATTGGCAGAGAGAAAAAAAAATTGCAGCATGCTGAGTAGCAGGGTATATTGGACGGCATGCAAACTGTCAAGTCAGTGAGTGCGGGCAGAACATTGGATTGCACTCAGATGACATCCGAGTGCAGTCCGATTTTCCGCAAAGTGATAAGATGGAGAAGATAGAGAATTTTTTCCTCCATCTTCTCCTCAGTGTGCTCCGATCCTCTCGTGAGATTATTGGATCATGTTAAGCTGACACTGTGATCAGAGGCATTAACTTAATCAATCCCATTATCCAACAGAGGAACTGCACAAGAGTCCACCACAGTCATTAGGTCATTTTGCTATGTCAGCAATACATATTGTTCTCAACAGACAAATCTGTGATATCCTATCTGTAATAGTTTAGTCAAAGAAAAAAAGAGGCTTTGGCCGCCCACACAGAACCGACAGGAACCTAAACCCAGACTCATCACTACATCTATATATTATAGGCCGGGGTCACACTTGCGGGAAACTCGCACGAGTCTCGCACCTCAATACCCGGCACTGCCGCCGGCACTCATAACGGAGCTTTCAGCTGCATAGAAATACTTGCAGCCACACACTCCGGTCCCGAGTGCCGGCGGCAGTGCCGGGTATTGAGGTGCGAGACTCGTGCGAGTTTCCCGCAAGTGTGACCCCGGCCATAGTGAAATAACTGTGGTCTCCACTGCCCGGTCTATTAGGTCCATTGCTAGAATGACCAGAACAATAAATATGTGACTGCAGAGCTCTGGAATCATGCACGAGCCTGTTAGGGTCCCGTCACACATAGCGACTCACCAGCGATCCCGACAACGATATGCACTTGTCAGGATCGCTGGTGTGTCGCTACATGATCACTGGTGAGCTGCCAAACAGGCAGATCTCAGCAGCGATCAGGACAGCGACTATGCGGGTAACAAGCGATGCACGTCACTTAGTTACCCGCAGTGTACATTAGATACCAGCGAACTGGTGCAGGGAGCTGGTAACCAAGGTAAGCAGCTGGTTTCTAAGCGCCACTCGGTGCTTATAAACCCGCTTTTTACCTTGGTTACCAGCTCCCTGCATCAGCACGCTGGTATCTAACATACACATTGGGTTTCTAGGCGCCGCGCAACGCCTAGAAACCCTATGTTTACCTTGGTTACCAGCTCCAGCTCGCTGATTGCTGGTCTGCCGCCTGTCACACGCAGCGATGCGTGCTGGCCAGCGGGAGACCAGCGATCAAAAAATGGTCCAGGACATTCACAACATCAGCGATTCACAGCAGGGGGCTGATCATCGCTGAATGTCACACACTAAGCGAGATCGCTGGCTAGGTCGCCATTGCATCACAAAATCGGTGACGTTTCAGCGATCTCGCTAGTGATCTCTCTTAGTGTAACGGGGCCCTTACACAGAGCGGACATTATAGCGGAGGTGTGATAAGGTGAAGGCTCAGCGGGCAATAACTGCAGAACATCCAGGTTTGGGTGCTGGGTACCACAGTGCACAGCGTTCATCTGCAGATACGGCCGGTCTGCACTGATAGCATCACATACACCAGCACTGCACCCGCACATTACTGGATAGGACTCCGGATACTCAGGGGACTTACAGGTTACACGGTGCAGGATATATGCAAGGGATTGTTATTGGGGGGATTTGTTATGTGGGATCCTGCCAAGCAGAGACAACTGTGGGTTCAGGCCTGATCATACTCCAGAATCAGAGGCAATATATACATATACACTCATATACTCAGAGAAACACATCTGTATACTACATACTACAGACACACTATTACATACATAAGAAACCTACGCATCCATTCACACACAGGAAAGCACACACTATACACACATACACTATACATTACATATACTCACTGCTTGCCCCATCCCAGGACCCCAGGGGCAGAGGTCAGTGCTCCATATGGGCCCCAGCACAGGAGGAAACAGGGAGCTGCCGCCTCCTCTGAGTCTGCAGACAGGATCTCCCCCTCCTCCTCCTCTCGGTCCGACTGCCTCCTGTGATCCCAGGACGGCAGCTGCAGAGGAAGGAGTTATGGAGGGGACAGTGTACAGAGGCACCAGCAGGACCTGTCAGCAGCTAGCCTCAGGAATGGTGGGGGCTGGGGCTCCTTCCAGCAGTGGAGAGAGCAGCACTACATCTGGAGCCAGGAGGGGGCAGCATCAATTTGTGACACTGCCACCTACAGGCCACTGTAATTGTCACACACCAAGGAGATTTCTGGCTCTAAGCTCCTCCTGCTTTATCCCTCACTGCCGTTGTCCTGATCAGCCTGAGGATGAGGGGGAGAGAAGATGGAGGAGGAGCCAGTGCTGGAGGCGGCACCCAGCTCTGCACAGGAGCAATGCTCAGGACTTTGTGCATCAGGTCTCCTGCACTGAGCGCTCCCACTGCCGCCCAGCAGGTGGCGCCGCCTGAGGCAACAAGCTCAAGTTGCCTCATTATAGGTGCGCCCATGGCAGCTTGCGGAACTACCGTGGTGGTAGGTGAAGCAGCTGCAGCAGGGACGGGCCCTGTTGTGAATAGGCTGGAAATGAGTTCTGAGCAGAAGCTCTCTCTGGTGGTTACAAGCGGTACTGGTCTGCCCAGTGAAGATATTGAGGACTGGGAATCAGGTGTTACTGACTGGTCTTATATAAGGGAGTCGCCTTCCCATCAGGGTTGCCGGTGATCAATTGTTCTGGTCTCTATCCTTGATTCCTGTTTCCTTGGTAGCCTGCTGTGTCGTGTCTGAATCTCCTGCTAACAGATAAGACATTTTCTTCTTTTTTGTGCTTGATTTTTGCATTTTGTCCTGCACTTCTGAGGGGGCCTTCAGGGTCCCCTCTGGGGGCTTTTGCCCTCTCAGTTCAGTTCAGCCACTGATGTTTGTACATTTGCTTTTTCCAGTTTTTTCAGTGGCTGCTGTTTTGTTTTTGGTTACACCAGAGAACTAATTTAGGTGGTAGAGGTCGTGTGATCTCAGGTGTTTTTGAAATTAGTAGAGTTGGTGCTTTTCAGGGTTTTTTGGGATTGCAGTAAGTGCCCTTCCTATCCTTTTCTATTTAGTAAGTTTGGGCCCCAACGTTTGCTCATACTATTTTCTGTCTGTGTCAGTATTTCTTCTTGTCTAACCGCCATTACATGTTTGGGGGCTTTCTATGTTCTTTGGGGATCTGCTCCGGGGCAGATAGCTTTCCTCTTTCTATCTTTAGGTGTAGTTAGTTTCTCAGGCTGTGACGAGGCGTCTAGGACCAACGTAGGAACGCTCCACGGCTGCCTCTAGTTGTGGTGGTTAGTCAGGGTACTGCAATCTCATAGTTTCCAACTACTCTGGTGTATTTCCTTTTTTGCCTGCTCTCCTCAGCTACCAAATCATAACAGTATCACCGGCCTAAACTGAAAATTTTATGGTACTCACAGAAGGGAAAAATATTGTGGAAAGAAAAAAGTTGTCAGAGTTGTCAGAGATTTTTTTTTTTTTTTTTTCTGTTTGTTGCATTTTTTTTTTTCCCTCTGTATCTCTGGGTGCTGAGGAGGATTTTTTTTCTCTCTCAATGGAGTTTGCACAGTTGTCTGGCCGTGTGGATCAGCTTGCCACTGAAGTTCGGAGTATTGCTACCTATCTTGCTAGGTTGCCTGTTGTGGAACCTAGGATTCCCATGCCAGATTTGTTTTTAGGGGATCGAGCTAAGTTTCTGAATTTCAAAAATAACTGTAAATTGTTTTTTGCCTTTGGCTGAGTTTGCTCTTAATAATAGGGCTAGCTCTGCCACTTTGATGTCTCCATTTTTCTGTAATTCTGGGTTTCACCCTCGATTTTCTTCAGGACAGACGGAGGCTTCTGTCTGTCCAGGTGTTGACTCTGTTGTGGAGCGTATGCAACAGATTTGGGACCAGGTAGTGGAGAGGTTGTCCCTCTCTCAGGAGAGGGCCCAGCGGTTTGCTAACCGGCATAGGACTGATGGTCCTCGGTTTAAAGTGGGGGACTTGGTCTGGTTGTCCTCAAGAAATATTCCTATGAGAGTGGCATCTCCTAAATTTAAGCCTAGGTTCATTGGACCTTATAAGATCATGGAGATTCTTAATCCTGTTTCTTTTCGTTTGCTTCTTCCAGGGACATTTAAGATCCATAACGTGTTCCACAAGTCCTTGTTGAAGAGGTTTGTTGAGCCAGTGGTTCCTACTACTGTGCCTCCTGACCCTGTTTTGGTTGAGGGCAATCTGGAGTATGTGGTTGAGAAAATATTGAATTCTCGTTTTTCTAGACGGAAACTCCAGTATTTGGTTAAATGGAGAGGTTATGGTCAGGAAGACAATTCTTGGGTGTTTGCTTCGGACATCCATGCTAGGAGACTCATCCGTGCGTATCATAGAACTCATCCTGACCGACCTGGTTGCTCAAATGAGGGTTCGGTGACCCCTCCTCAAGGGGGGGTACTGTTGTGAATAGGCTGGAAATGAGAAGAAGCTCCCTCTGGTGGTTACAAACGGTACTGGACTGTCCAGTGAAGATTGTGAGGATTGGGAATCAGGTGTTACTGACTGGTCTTATATAAGGGAGTCGCCTTCCCATCAGGGTTGCCGGTGATCAATTGTTCTGGTCTCAATCCTTGATTCCTGTTTCCTTGGTAGCCTGCTGTGTGTGTCTGAATCTCCTGCTAACAGATAAGACATTTTCTTCTTTTTGTTTTTGTGCTTGATTTTTGCATTTTGTCCTGCACTTCTGTGGGGGCCTTCAGGGTCCCCTCTGGGGGCTTTTGCCCTCTCAGTTCAGTTCAGCCACTGATGTTTGTACATTTGCTTTTTCCAGTTTTTTCAGTGGCTGCTGTTTTGTTTTTGGTTACACCAGAGAACTAATTTAGGTGGTAGAGGTCGTGTGATATCAGGTGTTTTTGAAATTAGTAGAGTTGGTGCTTTTCAGGGTTTTTTGGGATTGCAGTAAGTGCCCTTCCTATCCTTTTCTATTTAGTAAGTTTGGGCCCCAACGTTTGCTCATACTATTTTCTTTCTGTGTCAGTATTTCTTCTTGTCTAACCGCCATTACATGTTTGGGGGCTTTCTATGTTCTTTGGGGATCTGCTCCGGGCAGATAGCTTTCCTCTTTCTATCTTTAGGTGTAGTTAGTTTCTCAGGCTGTGACGAGGCGTCCAGGACCAACGTAGGAACGCTCCACGGCTGCCTCTAGTTGTGGTGGTTAGTCAGGGTACTGCAATCTCATAGTTTCCAACTGCTCTGGTGTATTTCCTTTTTTGCCTGCTCTCCTCAGCTACCAAATCATAACAGGGCCCCCTTCTAGCCCGAGCCCTGTGGCAGCTGCTTCCCCTGCTTCCACGATAGTTCCGCCCCTGCGTATATACTCGAATATAAGCCGAGATTTTCAGCCCATTTTTTAGGGCTGAAAGTCCCCCTCTCGGCTTATATTCGAGTCATATACCAGGGGGTCGGCGGAGGAGGGGGAGCGCAGCTGTCCTGTATACTCACCCCTCCGCCGGCCCGGTCTCTGCAGCCCCTGCTCTTCTCCCACGGTCCCGGCGCCAGTATTCAGCCATCAGTGGTACCGCTCATTAAAGTCATGAATATGCACATATTCATGACTTTAATGAGCAGTAACACGTGACCGCTGAACACAGGCGCCGGGACCGTGGGAGAAGAGCGGGCAGAGACGCGCCAGCGGAAGGGTAAGTATATGCGATATTTACCTGTCCCGTTCCGCTGTGTCCTCAGGTCCTCTTGCTGCGATGTTCAGGTAGAGGGCGCGATGACGTAGTTACTGTGCGCCGCGCCCTCTGCCTGATCATTGACTGCTGGAGGACCCGGAAGACGGCGGCGAGCAGCGGTGACAGGTAAATGTCTCAGGTGCTGGGGCTCTGAGCGAGCGGTGACACCGGCACCTGTCCCCCATAGCGCGCCGGTGTCCCCGCCTGCTCAGGACACCGGCACCTGGCCCTCAGCGACGAGAGGTGAGTATGTCTTTTTTTTTTTTTCGGTTGCAGCAGCAATTGAGGCCTATACTATGGAGCATCTATGGGGGAATAATCTATGGGGCATAATCTATGGGGGAATAATCTATGGGGGCATAATCTATGGGGGCATAATCTATGGGGGAATAATCTATGGGGGAATATTCTATGGGGGCATAATCTATGGGGGCATAATCTCTGGGGGAATAATCTATGGGGGCATAATCTATGGGGGAATAATCTATGGGGGCATAATCTATGGGGGTATAATCTATGGGGGCATAACCTATGGGGGAATAATCTATGGGGGCATAATCTATGGAGCATCTATGGGGGCATAATCTATGGAGCATCTATGGGGGCACTATCTATGGAGCATCTATGGGGGCATAATCTATGGATCATATATGGGGGCACAATCTATGGAGCATCTATGGGGGCATAATCTATGGATCATATATGGGGGCACAATCTATGGAGCATCTATGTGGGCATAATCTATGGATCATATATGGGGGCACAATCTATGGAGCATCTATGGGGGCATAATCTATGGATCGTAGATGGGGGCACAATCTATGGAGCATCTATGGGGGCATAATCTATGGAGCATCTATGGGGGCACAATCTATGGAGCATCTATGGGGGCATAATCTATGGAGCATCTATGGGGGCACAATCTATGGAGCATCTATGGGGGCATAATACATGGGCAGCATATAGGGCATAATCTCATTTTCCACCCTAGGCTTATACTCGAGTCAGTAAGTTCTCCCAGTTTTTTGTGGCAAAATTAGGGGGGTCGGCTTATACTCGGGTCGGCTTATACTCGAGTATATATTGTACTTTGCCCACTGTATGTAATATCCAATATGGCATCGCTTGTGGGACCATATAAAAAGGGCCGCTGGCATGTGCTCTGCTGTTTAGCACTGTTTTGTCTCTTACGGCCTACTAATTGGTAGTGCGCATGTCCGTGACATCATGCGTTTCCTCCCGGACATGCGCCTTCCCAGAGACGCCAAACATTATTTATATAGCGCCATTGATTCCATGGTGCTGTACATGAGAAGGGGTTACATATATCACTTGCAGTAAACAAACTAACAATGGCAGACTGGTACAGAGGGAAGAGGACCCTGCCCTTGCAGGCTTACATTCTACAGGACTATGGGGAAGGAGACAGTAGGTTGGGGGTTGCAGTAGCTCTGATAATGTTGAGGTGGCAGCGCGGTCATTACAGGTTGTAAGCTTTTTTGAAGAGATGGGTTTTCAGGTTCCGTCTGAAGGATCCATATGTGTATAACCGGACTGTTGGGGCACAGAATTCCTGAGGATGGGGTATTTTCAGGAGAAATCTTGGAGTGAGGAGGGATTAAGCATGGAGGAGAGAAGGAGGTCTTGGGAGCACCGGAGATTATGTAAGGGAAGATATTGGGAGATTAGTCTGGAGATATACGGAGAAAGGTTATGGATGGCTTTGTAGGTCAGTGTTCGTAGTTTAAATTGGATACACTGGGAAATTGGGAGCCAGTGAAGGGATTTGCAAAGAGGGGAAGCAGGAGTGTAGCGAGAAGAGAGATTAATTAGTCGGGCAGCAGAGTTAATTAAGGACGGACTGGAGAGGTACGAGAGTGTTAGAAGGTAGGCCACAGAGGAGGATGTTGCAGTAGTCGAGACGGGAGATGATTAGGGCATGCACAAGCATTTTGGTATAGTGAGGGTTGAGGAAAGGACGAATTCTGGAAATATTTTTGAGCTGGAGGCCACAGGAGGTGGCGAGAGCTTGATGTGCGGTTTGAAGGACAGAACAGAGTCAATTGTGACTCTGTGACAGATACTTTCGACGTAGACCACATGTCGCATACGCTGGCTGCAACTTACATTTCCGGATATATACCAGACAAGATACACATATAGCCACACCCCTTGAGAAAGCAAACGTGAAACGCGCGATGGTGCTCTCCTCTAGATCTTTCCCTGGCACTTTATTATGGGTAAGCATCTACTATTTAATGCAAACTTTTTCTTACTTTTTGTCACCACTTCAATTTGCTCCGGCAGTCAGTATTTGATATGTTCTAGAACTCAAAACATCCATGCCATTTTTACTTTGCCTGCTGATCCTCGTTATTATATTGTGAAGTTATAAAAGGTAATTGAACGGAGGTATCACTTATATGCTGCTGGGACAGAATAGTTCTTAAAATAAAAATATTTATTTAACCCCTTCATGACCCAGCCTATTTTGACCTTAAAGACCTTGCCATTTTTTGCAATTCTGACCAGTGTCCCTTTATGAGGTAATAACTCAGGAACGCTTCAACGGATCCTAGCGATTCTAAGATTGTTTTTTCGTGACATATTGGGCTTCATGATAGTGGTAAATTTAGGTTGATATGTTTTGCGTTTATTTGTGAAAAAAATGGAAATTTGGCGAAAATTTTGAAAATTTCGCAATTTTCAAATTTTGAATTTTTCTGTTAAACCAGAGAGTTACGTGACACAAAATAGTTAATAAATAACATTTCCCACATGTCTACTTTACATCAGCACAATGTTGGAAACAAAATTTTTTTTGTTAGGAAGTTATAAGGGTTAAAAGTTGACCAGCGATTTCTCATTTTTACAACAAAATTTACAAAATCATTTTTTTAGGGACCACCTCACATTTGAAGTCAGTTTGAGTGGTCTATATAAAGACATAGTTAGGAACATGGACAACCATCATCATTCATAAGAGATACCCTCCATAGACAGTATAAACATAAGAGAATGATATGAGGGCTTAAATCTAATGGTGTGTCAATAATAAGTCACATCCTGGAAGTATATTGAAAAATATAGAAAACCATTTTATTAGAAATTATTTATACAAAAAAAACAGGACACAATGACATGGAAACAATCACAAACATATAAAAATACAAAATGTAAAATACCAATTAGCAGCAGGAGGATAGTGATGTACCCACATGGGGTGGGTGCGAACACAAAATTTGTATAATTGTGAAAATAGTGATCCAAGGCGAGGATAACCAAATATATATAGAGAGACCAAATAATTAAAGAGCCTGGAACGCCCAAGATCAACAGGTTTGAACAATGAAATGTAGTTTGTAGCAGACAATGCTGCAATTACTACTAAAGCATGGCAGATCCACTATGCATCTGTGGCTACATCCACAAGCTATATTATCAAAACACGAGTGGTCTATATGTCTGAAAATACCCCAAAGTGAAATCATTCTAAAAACTGCACTCCTCAAGCTGATCAAAACCACATTCAAGAAGTTTATTAACCCTTCAGGTGCTTCACAGGAGCTGAAGCAACGCGGAAGGAAAAACTGAACATTTAACTTTTTAGTCACAAAAATGATCTCTTACAAACACTTTTTTTATTTTTACAAGGGTAAAAGGAGAAAATGGACAGATAAAGTTGTTGTGCAATTTCTCCTGAGTACACCGATACCCCATATGTGGGGGAAAAACTCTGGGTGCACGGCAGTGCTCGGAAGGGAAGGAGCGCCGTTTGACTTTTCAAACCAAAATTGGCTGGAATTGAGATTGGACGCAATGTCGCGGTTGGAGAGCCCCTGATGCACCTAAACAGTGGAAACCCCCAACAAATGACCCCATTCTGGAAACTAGACCCCCTAAGGAACTTATCTAGATCTGTTGTGAGCACTTTGTACCCCCAAGTGTTTCACTAATGTTTATAATGCCTGGGTGTGAAAAAAAAATTCCACAAAAATGTTTTTTTAGTCCCCAATTTTTGATTTTTCCCAGGAAATTGGACCCCAAAAGTTGCTGTCCAATTTGTCCTGAGTACGCTGATACCCCATATGTGGGGGAGAAATACTGTTTGGGAGCATGGCAGTGCTCGGAAAGGAAGCAATGATGTTTTGGGATGCAGACTTTGATGGGTGTCATGTTCAGTTTGCAGAGCCCCTGATGTGCCTAAACAGTGGAAACCCCCCACAAGTTACACCATTTTGGAAACTAGACCCCCTAAGGAATTATCTAGATCTGTGTTGAGCAATTTGAACCCCCAAGTGCTTCACACAAGTTTATTATGCCCGGGCATGAAAATAAAAAATCCTATTTTTTTTCCCACAAAAAAGATCTTTTAGTCACCAATTTTTTATTTTCCGAAGGATAACAGGAGAAATTGGACCACAAAAGTTGTTGTCCAATTTGTCCTGAGTACGCTGATACCCCATATGTGGGGGGTAACCACTGGTTTGGCGCATGGCAGAACTCAAAAGGGAAGGAGCGCCATTTGACTTTTTCAAACCAAAATTAGCTGGAATTGAGACTGGACGCCATGTCATGTTTGGAGAGTCCCTGATGTGCCTAAACAGTGGAAACCCCCTACAAGTGACCCCATTTTAGAAACTAGACCCCCTAAGGAACTTATCTAGATCTGTTGTGAGCACTTTGAACCACCAAGTGCTTCACACAAGTTTATAACGTAGAGCCGTAAAATGAAAAAATCATATTTTTTCCACAAAAATGATCTTTTCACCCCAATTTTTATTTTCCCAAGGGTAACAAGACTCCAAAAGTTATTGTGAAATTTGTCCTGAGTACGCTGATACCCCATATATGGGGGTAAACCACTGTTTAGGTGCATGGCAGAGCTTGGAAGGGAAGGAGCGCCATTAGACTTTTTCAACGCAGAATTGCCTGGACGCGATGTCGCGTTTGGAGAGCCCCTGATGTGCCTAAACAGTGGAAACCCCTACAGATTACATCATTTTGGAAACTAGACCCCTCAAGGAACTTATATAGATGTGTGGTGGGAACTTTGAACCCCCTGGTGTTTCACTAAAGTTTATAGCGCCCGAGCATGAAAATAAAAAAATAATTTTTTCCACAAACATGATCTTTTAGTCCCCAATTTTTTATTTTTCCAAGGGTAACAGGAGAAATTGGACCCCAAAAGTTGTTGTCCAATTTGTCCTGAGTACGCTGATACCCTATATGCGGGAGAAAACTACTGTGTGAGCACATGTAGGGGCTCGGAAGAGAAGTAGTGACGTTTTGTAATGCAGACTTTGATGGAAAGGTCTGCAGGTGTCATGTCGCGTTTGGAGACCCCCTGATGCCTAAACAGTGGAAACCCCACACAAGTGACCCCATTTTGGAAACTAGACCCCCAAAGGAACTTATCTAGATGTGTGGTGAGAACTTTGAACCCCCAAGTGCTTCACAGAAGTTTTTAACGTAGAGCCGTGAAAATAAAAAATCATTTTTTTTTCTTAAAAAATCATTTTTTAGCCCGCATATTTTTTATTTTCACAAGGGTAACAGGAGAAATTTGACCCCAAAAGTTGTTGTCCAGTTTGCCCTGAGTACGTTGGTACCTCATATGTGGGGGGAACCACTGTTTGGGCACACATCGGGGCTCAGAAGGGAAGTAGTGATGTTTTGAAATGCCGACTTTGATGGAATGGTCAGCGGCGTCATGTTACGTTTGCAGAGCCCATGATGTGGCTGAACAGTGGAAACCCCCCACATGACCCCATTTTGGAAACTAGACCCCCAAAGGAACTTATCTAGATGTGTGCTGAGCACTTTGAACCCCCAAGTGCTTCACAGAAGTTTGTAACGCAGAGCCGTGAAAATAAAAAAAAAATCATTTTTTTTTCCACAAAAATAATTTTTAGCCCCCAATTTTTTATTTTCCCAAAGGTAACAGGAGAAATTAGACCCCCAAAGTTGTAGTGCAATTTTTCTTGAGTACGCTGATACCCCATATGTTGGGGTAAACCACTGTTTGGGCACACATCAGGGCTTGGAAGTGAGGGATCACCGTTTGACTTTTTGAACGCAAAATTGGCTGGAATCAATGTTGGCACCATGTCACGTTTGGAGACCCCCTGATGTGCCTAAACTGTGGAAACCCCTCAATTCTAACTCCAACCCTAACCCCAACACACCCCTAACCCTTATTCCAACCCTAACCCGAACACACCCCTAACCCTAATCCCAACCATAACCCTAACCACAAGCATAACCCTAATCTCAACCCTAACCTCAACACCCCTAACCCTAATCTTAACCCTAATTCTAACCCAAACCCTAATTCTAACCCGAACCCTAATTCTGACCCTAACCCTAATTGCAACCCTAGCCCTAATACCAACCCTAATACCAACCCTAACCCTAAGGCCGGAGTCACACTACCGTATAATACGGACGAGTGCTAGGCGATAAAAAAATCGCCTAGCACTCGTCCCAATGTTATTCTATGGGGCAGGTCCCATCAGCCGATTTTTTCTCGCCCGTTTTATACGCGTGAGTGAAATCGCAGCATGCTGCGATTGTACGCGTATCTCGGCTCAGAATCGCCAATGCAAGTCTATGGGTGCGACAAAAAAATGGACATCACACGGACCATCAGTGTGACTTGCGAGAAATACGCACATATTTTACTCATTACAGCCCATTGAGCCATTAAATTCAAAGGGGAAAAGAAGTGAGAAATGAAATGCCATACGGATGCCATACGGATCCTGACATGCGAGGAAATCGCATCATCGCATTGAAAACGGATTACATACGGATCAACATACGGAGGACTGTTGTGCGATTATCGCATTACAAAATCGGACTGTTTTTTTAAACGTTCTGTGTGACTCCAGCCTAATGCTAACCCTAACCCTAGTCCTAACCCTAAACTAACCCTAAGGCTAGGTTCACATTACGTTTTACCAGCCCGTTCAACGCATAGCGTTGACGGGCTGGTAACGGTATAGCATAACGCGGAGTAACGCATTCCGCCTAACGGACTGCCAGAACGTAATGTGAACCCAGCCTAACTCTAGTCCCAACCCTAACCTAACCATAATTCTAACCCCAATGGAAAAATAAAAATATTTTCTTTATTTTATTATTGTTCCCTACCTATGGGGGGTGGTAAAGGTGGGTTATTTACTATTTTTTTTATTTTGATCACTGTGATGGGGTCTATCACAGTGATCAAAATGTACTCTCAGTAAATGAATGAATCTGCCGGCCGGCAGATTCGGCGGGCGCACTGCGTATGCGCCCGCCATTTTGGAAGATGGCGGCGCCCATGGACCGGGCAAGAGAGACACCGGGAGGAAGACGGAGACTCCGGCGGTACCTGGGGGGATCGGAGACCTGGGGGGGATCAGAGGCCGGGGGGTAGTATCAGAAGGCGGGGGGACCTAAATAAAGAGTAGGGGAGCAGATAGTGACGGCGGCAACCGATCGCCGCCAATCGGTGGCGGCGGCCGATCGCCGCCATCACTCGGTGTGGGGGGGGGGTCGGATCTCGGTCTCCAGCCATGGCAGATGGTACTGCAGCATCGGCCATGACTGGATTGTAATATTTCACCAAATTTCATTGGTGAAATATTACAAATCGCTCTGAATGGCTGTTTCACTTTTAACAGCCAATCATAGCGATCATAGCCACGTGGGGGTTAAGCCACCCCCTGTGGTGAAGCACAAAAGGTTTGTGCCTGAGGGTCAGGTGACCTTTCAGTGACCCCGGTCACCGACCCGCAAGAACGGGATTTATAGCATGATGCCTACATCGGCGTCATGGGTCGGGATGGCACAGGTTTCATGACGCCGACGTAGGCGTCATGGGTCGGGAAGGGGTTAAACAGGTTTAAACGTCAACGCGTTTCGAGGTCATGCAGGACCTTTTCATCAGAGGTTTGTCCTGATGAAGGTCCTGCATGACCTCAAAATGCGTTGACTTTTAAACTTGTTTAAATAAATATTTTTATTTTAAGAACTATTCCATCCCAGCAGCGCATAAGTGATACCTCCGTTAAGTTTCCTTTTATATCTTGGGTCGTTTTCTCGACCGGTATCTGTGCAGCAGCTGTTACATGTCGTTTGTGTTGCCATTAAGTAACTCAGCAAGGTGAGTGTATCTCCCCTTTTGCTTGACACCCCATTGTCATTGGATAAGACCCTATTGCGCTTTCTCTCTTCGAAGTTATTTTTGTATTATATTGTGAAGTTGGTACTCCTGTCTGTGTGACTTGTATAGGGTATCACTTACACATTTCTCTAAAGATAGAACCCGAAGCCTGTAATGGAGGTCTATCATCTCCAGCAATGAGCCCCACTTTCTTCTTGAATGCAATCCTAGATTAGTCTAGACACCATGTAGGCACTTCATGAGGGAACGTTACATCGGTCCTACTCCAGGGATTATGGTGTGTGATGGCATAATGCTAAACATCTTACCATGGTTTGTAGTATCTCCAGAATTGACTCATCGAGCACGTTTGGGACATCAAGGGTTGGCAATTGCAAAAGGAGCTGCTAGCAGCATATCTTGATATTTTGCATGCCTAAAATCATTCAGTATGACAGAACATTACACAGACAGCCATTAATCACATGTCATGGCATGTAAGTAATGTACTTCTGCACATGGTGCTAATAATCTATATTGAATAAGTTGAGATGTTTTGAAATTTTTATTGTACATTTTTTCATAATTTGTATATCATTATCATGTCTATCGACCCTGTGATTTCCACAATTCTAAGACCTTTCCCTCTTGGGTGTTGCAATTTCAATTGTTAAGGAGTGTAGAGCCTGATCTCAATGCAGAGGCACATAAATTAGGTACATGGAATAGCTGCTGACTGATAGAGAGAGTTGATAGTAGTATGGTCAGCAAAACAGGTAAATATGAGAGAGATTGGGACATTGACCAAAACATTGAACGAAAGGCAACAGATATGTCATACAGTCCAAAATCAATTCCAACAAGGCATCCAAGGGATTAATCAGCAGGGAAGTGGTAAAAAACAAGGTGAGATTTCAGCATGGCAATCAGAATTACATGTACAAGGACCAATACTACAATACATTAACTGGCATCAGACATGTGTCACATGGGGATTGAAATAGGCAGTACAGGAGTGTGGTGACACTAAATTATAGCATGCAATGCCAGTCTGCTGCCCCACATGCCTACAATCTATGTCTTGTATTAGCTTCTACAAAAGTATTTTACTGTATCTCTGTATAAAACACTAGTAAGAACGCATTTTGAGTAGGCAGGCTAGTTTGGGCAAAAATATATCAAAGAGCTGTAGTACTAAAACGTCACTGCTGAGTAGAGCATCTGCACGACATCATGCAGCTGTGAGCGCAGGAAACTGGTCCCAGTTACAGGGGAAATCAGATAAAAATAAAGTATATGAATGTGGAAATTCTCGCCAAAGGTCTTTTATTACGTTATCGGAGGCACAATATGTGAAATAAATGATAGCTAAATAAATGCATGCACGGCTACTCAGTATTAATGTACCATCACATATACTGTTCCATAATTCTGAGGTTTCTTTAATCTCACATCGTATTACACCATCTTAAGATTCAATTAAATCTTCAAGTTGTACATTTTTTTGAATGTTCATTATTCTTATTGCCACATGGGGCCAGGAATGAATTTGGAACACATATTCAATATGCCACATCACACATAGTCCACTGCTTCAGGGGTAAGTCACTGACACAGGCACCCTATAGTTTCCCATTATTTCTTTGGAAAGTCATATTCAGTTTTCTGATATGACTCATTGACAATGACAACTTATAGGTGTGATGTTAAAATGTAAAATGGCTTTCAGTATACCCTGTTCTGTATGTGTGTAGATATTGAATAACACTATTTCTGAACCTTATATGACTTGTATCCTGCATTTTCACCAGTTTTCCCCTATACAGGCTCTCTCTCTGAAGTTCAGTTTTCTCTTAGCTACTGGGTGAAGAATAGCTGTGATGTCTTCCATACACAGTCCAGACAGACAAGGGATTCCTGTCATCCTATATCTATAGCACTTACTCAAAGCAACATGGAAGACATTATATGTAACGGGCTGGATGGTGGAACCACTGTGCCAAAGCCCAAGGAAAATCTGGAGGGGCGTAACTAGGAGCCTAACCCAAGCTGACCATGGACATGCAGCAGCTAACGACACCGAGGTCCGTGGAGAGACAAGGAAGGTAATCCAGGTGCTACTCCATGACTGACCTTGGGTAGATGGCAGCTGACCCCTAGGAACAGGTAGCTTGGATGGCTCGGGGGAATGTCCAACAGATGCAGGCAGAGATGACAGGAACCACAGTTGCAGACAGGACAGTCTGACAGAGATGAGTACTGGCCGGTTCAGCTGGCTCGGCTGCTGTTGAGGTGAGCACTGGCGGGTGCAGCTGGCTCGGCTTCCATTGAGGCGAGCACTGGCAGGTGCAGCTGGCTCGGCTTCCGTTGAGGCGAGAACTGGCAGGTGCAGCTGGCTCGGCTGCCGTTGAGGCGAGCACTAGCAGGTGCATCAGGCTCGGCTGCCGTTGAAGAAAGTACTGGCAGGTCTAGCAGGCTAGGATACGCGTACTGGGACCTGAGAACTGAAAAGCATGTTAGAAACTCGCACGAGTCTCGCACCTCAATACCCGGCACTGCCGCCGGTACTCGGACCGGAGCGTTCAGCTGCACAGAAATACATGCAGCCGCACACTCCGGTCCCGAGTGTCGGCGGCAGTGCCGGGTATTGAGGTGAGAGACTCGTGCGTGTTTCTCACAAGTGTGACCCCGGTCTAACGAACAAACTCACAACATTGTGCAGGCACCTCCATGTTGGAGGAGGCGCTTTAAATAGTAAGAGACCTCCAGCTATTGGCTGGGGACACTTTAGAGGAACACGCACGGCTCCTTTAAGAAAGAGAAAGTGTGTGCGCGTGCTCTCTAAGCACAGTGCCCGGAGACCTGCTAGGAGTACACGCACCCCGGGCAGCAGGATGGGAGCCTCGGCGGTGAGTAAGCTGGTGACTCTGCAGGGAGAAAGGGTCTGCAGGCATAGATGGGGCGCTACATTATACATGAGGACTGAGCAGAGTAGCTGTGAATCTAACACTTCGATGAGATAAATCACTAGAAAGCAGCGGACTTAGAGGAGGAAAATTGCTATTGCACGCCTGGTATTCGCCACCAGGAAATTAATTGCTAAAAATTGAATCTCAGATAGGCCTCCATCCCGCAGGTAATACATCAAACATGTGAAATCTCTTACCTTGGTTGAAAAAGGGAGTTTATTTCAAAAGTAAAAGTGCATATTTTGACAAACTTTGGCCTCCTTGGGAGGACCGTGACTATTAATTTATTAATGTTGTACTAAAGATCATTAAAAGATACTCTATAATATGCCTGGACGGAATGCTGGTTAGCTGGCCCTGGCAAAAGTATGAAAAGACATGTTGTAGGTGTTTTGTACTTTAAATTCATATGTGCACTGTAGTTTGGATTCTGGTCGAGTATGACTGGTGTTTGAAAAGGTGGGTTGGGAGGTAGGGGGTAGAGTGTTATGAATGTGCTAGAGATGGTTTCTGAGCAGAGGCTCGCTCTGGTGGTTACAGACAGTACTGAAACTTTCAGCGAGGAATGGCAATCTGGGATCACGGACTGGACTGATATAAGGGAGGTTCCCTCCCATGATGGTCGCCGGTGATCAATTGTTCTTGTCTCAATTGTGGTTCCTGGTTCATTTGGAAGTTTGCTGGAGTCCTGCCTGCATCATCTGCTTTCAGATAAGATATTTTCTGCTTTTCTTTTTGTGCTTGCTTTTTGCATAGTTTTCTGCACTTTTGTGGAGGTTAGCCGGGTCCCCTCCTGGGGCCTGTGCTCCTCTCAGTTTATCTGTAGCCACTGTTATTTGTTCATTTGCTTTTTCCTGTTTTTTTCAGTGGCTGCGGCTTAGTTTTGTTACACCAGAGATCTGATTTAGGTGGTGATCGTGTGATCTCAGGTGTTTTTGCAATCAGAAGAGTTGGTATTTTTTAGGGTTTTTTGTTGGATTGCAGTCAGAATTCTTTCCTGTACTTTTCTTTCTAGACAGATTGGGCCCCAGCGTTTGCTCATTCTATTTTCTGTCTGTGTCCGTGCTCTCTTCTTGTCTAACCGCCATTACATGTTTGGGGGCTTCCTATTTTCTTTGGGGATCTGCTCCGGGGTAGATAGCTTTCATCTTTCTGCCTTTAGTTGTAGTTATCTCTCAGACTGTGACGAGGCGTCTAGGATCAACGTAGGAACGCTCCATGGCTACCTCTAGTTGTGTGGTTAGTTCAGGTTACTGCAATCCAATAGGTTCCAGCCTCTCTGGTGTATTGCCGTTTTTTGCTTTTTCTCCTCAGCTACCTAAACATAACAGTATCACCGGCCAAAACTGAAAATTATATGGTACTCATAGAAGGGAAAAATAGTTTGGAAAGAAAAAAGTTGTCAGAGTTGTCAGAGATTTTATTTTTTTTCTGTTTGTTGCATTTTTTCCCTCTTTTTCTCAGGGTGCTGAGGAGGATTTTTTTTTTCTCTCAATGGAGTTTGCACAGTTGTCTGGCCGTGTTGATCAGCTTGCCACTGAGGTTCGGAGTATTGCTACCTATCTTGCTAGGTTGCCGGTTGTGGAACCTAGGATTCCCATGCCAGATTTGTTTTTGGATGATCGGGCTAAATTTCTGAATTCAAAAATAACTGTAAGTTGTTTTTTGCCTTAAAACCTAAGTCCTCGGGGAGCGCAGCACAGCAGGTTCAAATTGTCATCTCCCTCCTGCGCGGCGACCCTCAGGATTGGGCTTTTTCCTTGACACCTGGGGATCCTGTTTTGAATGATGTTGATGTATTTTTTCAGGCTCTGGGGTTATTGTACGATGAACTTAATGTCACTTATCAAGCTGAAAAAACCTTGTTGGCATTAAATCAGGGTCTTGAAGACGCTGAGTTGTACTGTCAGAAATTCCGAAAGTGGGCAGTCCTAACCAAATGGAATGATTATGCTTTGACAGCCCTTTTTCGAAAGGGGCTGTCAGAGAATGTAAAGGATGTTATGGTGGGATTCCCTGTCCCCTCTGGTCTCAATGATTCTATGTCATTGGCTATTCAAATTGACAGACGTTTGCGTGAGCGCAGAGGTATGCGTGAGATGGTGTTGCCTTGTGTGCCAGCTCCTGGGCCCATGCAGTGTGATGGAGTGACTGCTGGGGCTCAGCGTCATGAGTTTCGAAAGCGCAATGGGTTATGTTTCTACTGTGGTGACGCCTCTCATGCTCTCTCCGTCTGCCCTAAGCGGGGAAGATGTTTTGCACGCTCAGTAGTCTTGGGTAGTGTTCAGACTAAATTTCTGTTGACTGTTACCCTGATTTGCTCCCTGTCCACATTTTCTGCTCAGGCTTTTGTTGATTCAGGAGCAGCTATTAACCTGATGGATTTTGACTTTGCCAAACGTGGGTTTCCCATGATACCCCTGCGGAAGTCTATTCCCCTACTGGGCATTGATTCTACCCCTTTGGCGGAGAATAAACCCCAGTTTTCTACTCAGGTGATAATGAGGGCAGATCATCAGGAGAGTTGCAAATTTCTGGTGCTGCATAATCTGCATGACATTATTGTACTAGGTTTCCCTTGGTTACAGTCTCATAATCCTGTTTTGGATTGGAAATCTGTGTCTGTGACCAGTTGGGGCTGCCAATGTGTTAATACTGACACTCCTATTTTTTCTGCCTCTCCCCAGTCTCAGGATGCTCCTGACTTTTTGACTGATTTTTCGGATGTATTTAGTGAAAGTAAATCTGCATCCTTGCCCCCTCACAGGAGCTATGATTGCGCTATTGAATTAGTGCCTGGTGGTAAATTTCCTAAAGGTCGCCTTTTTAACTTGTCTGTACCTGAACACGATGCTATGCGATCTTATATCAAGGAGTCATTGGAGAAGGGTCATATCAGACCATCCTCTTCACCCTTGGACACCAGTTTTTTCTTTGTGGCCAAAAAGGATGGTTCATTGAGGCCGTGTATTGATTATCGTCTCTTGAATAAGATCACTGTGAAGTATCAATATCCGTTACCCTTGATTTCTGACCTGTTTTCCAGAGTGAAAAGTACTAGTTGGTTTACCAAGCTTGACCTCAGGGGGGCGTATAACCTTATTAGCATTAAGCAGGGGGATGAATGGAAGACGGCGTTTAATACCCCAGAGGGGCATTTTGAGTACCTAGTGATGCCCTTTGGGCTCACTAATGCTCCTTCCGTCTTCCAATCCTTCATGAATGATATTTTTAGGGATTTTGTGGATAAATTTCTGATTGTTTATTTGGATGATATCTTGATTTTTTCCAATGACTGGGACTCTCATGTGAAACATGTTCGGACTGTGTTCCAGATTTTGATAGAGAATGCACTGTGTGAAGGGATCAGATGGGGCAGCACGGTGGCTCAGTGGATAGCACTACAGCCTTGCAGCGCTGGAGTCCTGGGTTCAAATCCCACCTAGGACAACATCTGCAAGGGACTGGGACTCTCATGTGAAACATGTTCGGACTGTGTTCCAGTTTGTATGTTCTCCCCGTGTTTGCGTGGGTTTCCTCCGGGTTCTCCGGTTTCCTCCCACACTCCAAAAACATACTGATAGGGAATCTAGAATGTGAGCCCATCGGGACAGCGACAATAATGTGTGCAAAACTGTAAAGCGCTGCGGAATATGTTAGCGCTATATAAAAAAAAAAAATAAAATAAAGAAGAAGAAGAAGGGATCAAAGTGTCTTTTTGGCGTACAGAAGGTCTCATTTCTGGGATTCATTTTGTCTCCGTCTGTTATTGAAATAGACCCGGTCAAGGTTCAGGCCATCTGTGATTGGGTCCAACCTACTTCATTAAAGGCTCTTCAGAGATTTTTGGGTTTTGCCAATTTTTATCGTAAATTTATTGGTAATTTCTCCGGTATTGTTAAACCATTGACTGATTTGACCAAAAAGGGTTCTGATGTGGTGAATTGGCCTCCTGAGGCAGTTTCTGCGTTTCAGGAACTTAAGCAGAGATTCACTTCTGCTCCTGTTCTACGGCAGCCTGATGTTTCTCTACCGTTTCAGGTGGAGGTTGATGCCTCTGAAATTGGGGCAGGTGCCGTTTTGTCCCAAAGAGATCCAGAGACCTCTAAGAGTAATCCTTGTGCCTTTTTCTCTCGAAAATTTTCTCCAACTGAACGTAATTATGACGTAGGTAATCGGGAGTTATTGGCCATGAAGTGGGCCTTTGAAGAGTGGAGACATTGGCTGGAAGGAGCCAAACATCAGGTGGTGGTCCTCATGGACCATAAGAACCTGGTTTATCTCGAATCAGCCAAGCGACTTAATCCTAGACAGGCCAGGTGGGCCTTGTTTTTCACACGTTTTAATTTTGTGGTTTCTTTTCTTCCTGGCACTAAGAATGTTAAGGCGGATGCCCTCTCGAGGAGTTTCTTTGCGGACTCTCCTGAGTTATCTGATCCTGCTGTTATTTTGAAAGAGGGTGTAGTACTTTCCGCCATCTCGCCCAATTTGAGACTGGCTCTGGAAGGGTGTCAGGAGGATAAACCTGAGCGCTGCCCTATTGGGAAATTGTTTGTCCCAGACCAGTGGAAGAAGAGTGTGATGTCTGAGATTCATTGTTCCGCGTTGGCTGGTCATCCCGGGATTTTTGGTACCAGAGACTTGGTGAGTCGGTCCTTTTGGTGGCCTACTTTGTCTCGTGATGTCAGGGAATTTGTACAGTCCTGTGGGACTTGCTCTCGTTCCAAGCCTTGCTCTCGCTCTAGTGGTTTGTTAATGCCATTACCTGTGCCCAAGAGGCCATGGACCCATATTTCTATGGATTTTATTTCCGACCTCCGTTTCTCAGAAAATGACCGTTATCTGGGTAATCTGTGATAGGTTTTCCAAGATGATACATCTTGTGCCATTACTAAAGTTACCTTCCTCCTCCGAATTGGTGCCTTTGTTCCTTCAGTACGTGGTTCGGTTACATGGCATTCCGGAGAACATTGTGTCTGACAGAGGAGTCCAGTTTGTTTCCAGATTTTGGAGGACATTTTGTTCTAAACTTGGTGTTCAATTATCTTTCTCCTCTGCATTTCATCCTCAGACCAATGGACAAACCGAGAGAACAAACCAGACCTTGGAGACTTATTTGAGATGTTTTGTGTCTGCTGATCAAGATGACTGGGTCTCTTTTTTGCCTTTGGCTGAGCTTGCTCTTAATAATAGGGCTAGCTCTGCCAACTTGATGTCTCCATTTTTCTGCAATTCTGGTTTCACCCTCGATTTTTTTCGGGACAAGCGGAGGCTTCTGTCTGTCCGGGTGTTGACTCTGTTGTGGAGCGTATGCAGCAGATTTGGGACCAGGTAGTGGAGAGGTTGTCTCTCTCTCAGGAGAAGGCCCAGCGGTTTGCCAACCGGCATAGGACTGATGGTCCTCGGTTTAAAGTGGGGGACTTGGTTTGGTTGTCCTCAAGAAATATCCCTATGAGGTTTGCATCTCCAAAGTTTAAGCCTAGGTTCATTGGACCTTATAAGATCATGGAGATTCTTAATCCTGTTTCCTTCCGTTTACTTCTTCCAGGGACATTTAAGATCCATAACGTGTTCCACAAGTCCTTATTGAAGAGGTTTGTCGAGCCAGTGGTTCCTTGGCTGCGCCTCCTGACCCTGTTTTGGTTGAGGGCAATCTGGAGTATGTGGTTGAGAAAATATTGGATTCTCGTTTTTCTAGACGGAAACTCCAGTATTTGGTTAAGTGGAGAGGTTATGGTCAGGAGGACAATTCTTGGGTGTTTGCTTCGGACATCCATGCTAGGAGACTGATCCGTGCCTATCACCGAGCTCATCCTGATCGGCCTGGTTGCACAGGTGAGGGTTCGGTGACCCCTCCTCAAGGGGGGTACTGTTATGAATGTGCTAGAAATAGTTTCTGAGCAGAGGCTCCCTCTGGTGGTTACAGACAGTACTGAACCTTTCAGCGAGGAATGGCAACCTGGGATCACGGACTGGACTGATATAAGGAAGGTTCCCTCCCATGATGGTCGCCGGTGATCAATTGTTCTTGTTTCAATTGTGGTTCCTGGTTCATTTGGAAGTTTGCTGGAGTCCTGCCTGCATCATCTGCTTTCAGATAAGATATTTTCTGCTTTTCTTTTTGTGCTTGCTTTTTGCATAGTTTTCTGCACTTTTGTGGAGGTCAGCTGGGTCCCCTCCTGGGACCTGTGCTCCTCTCAGTTTATCTGTAGCCACTGTTATTTGTTCATTTGCTTTTTCCTGTTTTTTCAGTGGCTGTGGCTTAGTTTTGTTACACCAGAGATCTGATTTAGGTGGTGGAGATCGTGTGATCTCAGGTGTTTTTGCAATCAGAAGAGTTGGTATTTTTTAGGGTTTTTTGTTGGATTGCAGTCAGAATTCTTTCCTGTACTTTTCTTTCTAGACAGATTGGGCCCCAGCGTTTGCTCATTCTATTTTCTGTCTGTGTCCATGCTCTCTTCTTGTCTAACCGCCATTACATGTTTGGGGATCTGCTCCGGGTAGATATTATTCTGTCTTCATTCATTTTTTCTCGCCCTTTGTTGTAGATAGTTTATCTCTCCAGTACTGTGACGAGGCGTCTAGGATCAACGTAGGAACGCTCCACGGCTACCTCTAGTTGTGTGGTTAGTTCAGGTTACTGCAATCCAATAGGTTCCAGCCTCTCTGGTGTATTGCCGTTTTTTGCTTTTTCTCCTCAGCTACCTAAACATAACAGTAGAGGTAGGATTCAAATGTTCTGATTTGGATATTCTGTTTTTCCTTTCTGTAAAATGGTTTAAAAATCAAGAAAGATTTACCGTACTTGATTTTAAAAAATAAAGCAACTGATCTGCCTCTCACTCATTCTATTTTTCTCACCCTCTTACATAGACTTCAATAAGCAGCTGTAATATAATCCCTCAGTGAACGGACAGTCCATCTTTTTTAACAATTTTCAAGTTAAAGATAAGTTTAGCAGGGAAGGAGAAAAAATGGCACAGAACGTCTCCGTTGAGATACAGTTGGGCTCAAAAGTTTACATACCCCGGCAAAATCTTTGCTTTCTTGGCCTTTCTTCAGAGAATATGAATGATAACACCCAAACTTTTTCTCCACTCATGGTTAGTGGTTGGGTGAAGCCATTTATTGTCAAACTACAGTGTTTTCTCTTTTTAAATCATAATGACCACCCAACATATCCAAATGACCCTGATCAAAAGTATACATACCCTGGTGATTTTTGCTTGATAACATGCACAGAAGTTGACACAAATGGGTTTGACTGGCTACTAAAGGTAACATCCCCATCTGTGACCTGTTTGATTGTAATCAATGTGTGTGCATAAATGCTGAGTACGTTTCTGACGTTTCTGGATTGTGAATCATGGGGAAAGCAAAAGAATTGTCAATGGATCTGTGGGAAAAGGTAGTTGAACTGTATAAAACAGGAAAGGGATACAAAAAGATAACCATGGAAATAATAATACAAGACAGCAGCGTTCAACCTGTGATTAACAAATGGAAAATCAGGGCTCTGTAAAAGCAAAACCACGGTCAGGTAGTGCAACAAAAATTTTGTCCACAACTGCCAGGAAAATTGTTTGGGATGCAAAGAAAAACCCACAAATAAAAAGGAGGCACTTGAAGAAAAATGGGCTGCATGGTCGAGTCGCCAGAAGAAAGCCATTACTGCGCAAATGCCACAAAGTATCTCGTCTACAATACACAAAACAGCACAGAAAGAAGCCTCAAAACCTCTGGAACAAGGTAATTTGGAGTGATGAGACCAAAAGTGAACTTTTTGGCCACAACCAGAAACGTTACATTTGTAGAGAGGTCAACAAGGCCTATGATGAAAGGAACACCATTCCTAATGTAAAGCACAGAGGTAGATCGCTGATGTTTTGGGGATGTGTGAGCTACAAAGACAAAGGAAACTTGGTCAAAATTGAAGGAAAGATGAATGCAGCACATTATCAGCAAATACTGGAGGCAAATTTGCAATCATCACCCTGGAAGTTGCGCATGGGACGCACTTGGACACTACAACATTACAACGATTTAAAACACAAGGCCAAGTTCGACCTGTCATTGGCTACAGCAGAACAAGGTGAAAGTTCTGGAGTGGCCATCACAGTCTCCTGACCTCAATATCATTGAGCCACTCTGGGGAGATCTCAAGCGCGCAGTTCTTGCTAGACAGCCCAGGAATTTACAGGAACTGGAGGATTTTTGCCAAGAAGAGTGGGCAACTGTCATGGGTGCATCGCCACGAAGATTGTCGCGATTGCACATTCTGACTTCTCGCAGCTGAGTTGCTGTTTCTTTGTGTTTGGTAATGAGGGAGTTAATTTTACCTAGCTCTTTGCTAAGACTAGGTCCAGCCTCGCCCGGCTGCTTTTGATTATGTTCTAATTAGCTTCCTTTATATAGCTGCCAGTCTGCTGGTTAGATGCCGGTGAAAGCATTCATACAGACTGCAGATAGGATCGGTTCTGAGAAGACTTAAGCTAAAGGGTATGCCACACTAAACAACATCGCTAACGGGATCGCTAAAAAACGTCACTATTTAGCGATCCCGTTAGCGATGTTGTTGTGTGCGGCATCTGCCAGCGACGAGCTTCCTGCTGTGATCTCGCTCGTCGCTGGAATCGTTCCGGACCCTATTTTATCGTCGGCGCTCCCGCTGGGTAAGTATATATCGCTGAGTGTGGCACCTTTTTTAGCGATTTAGCGGTACTTTTGTACCGCTAAAGTCGTTAAGGAGATCGCTAACCGCGATAGCGTCCTTAACGATATCGCTAAATGTGGCCGACACTAGCGATATAGAAACAATCCCGCTAGCGATCTCATTAGTATGCGACGCTAACGAGATCGCTAGCGGGATTGTGTAGTGTGGCAGTACCTTAAGAGCTCTTTTGTTGTTTCTCCTCACCTTGCTTATAGTTTATCTCCTAGACCTTTGGTGTTCCCTCTGTGTTTTAATGTTGTATGCAAGACAGTATTTACTTTATCCCCTGTCTGTCTCGTTTGTCTATACTGTTTGTTAACCTTTACCTGTCCATTCCCTTTGGTGGTAATCAGGGTCCTTCTAAGGACTAGATTACAGTGGTCAGGGATTTATAGGAGACAGGGTTTACGCTGGTGGCCTGGACCTCTGTACCATTAACAGTACCTCCAGGTAGAGGGACTAGTCAGGACCCCAGTTTAGGGTCAGCATAGACCCCGGTCCACCTCTAGCCAGAGACAGCGTGAAAAGGATTCAGTATTGACCCACAGGATATTATGTCAGGTAATACTATGCTATATATACATGTTAATGTTACCTACTTATATGTTATATAGAATGTTGTCCCACTTGATAGATTACTGACATTATATATTTATACATCTGCTAGACAGCGTGACATTTTCACCGGCCAAACTATAGATTCTCCCCAGCTACAATGGATCCAGTAGCCCAGCTTGCCCTGCAGTTGCAGAAATTGTCCATGGAGTTTACGGACATTAAGTCCAAGGTTTTGTCCCCCCGGAGCCAACAAGATCTGAACCTAAGGTTGCTCTCCCGGACAGGTTCACTGGTGGGCGGGACAAATTTTTTACCTTCCGGGAGGCATGTAAATTGTACTTTCGGCTACGGCCTCGGTCATCGGGGAGTGAGGAGCAGAGGGTGGGAATTGTCATCTCGCTCTTACAAGGGGACCCTCAATCCTGGGCGTTCTCTCTTCCTCCGGGCTCCCCGGCCCTCCAGTCAGTAGATCGATTTTTTGCTGCCCTGGGGCTGGTGTATGATGACCCGGATCGGGTCTCCCTTGCTGAAACAAAGTTACGTAGGATACAGCAGGGAGATCGTCCGGCGGAGGAATTTTCTTCTGAGTTCCGTAGATGGGCAACAGATACTCAGTGGAATGACCCAGCTCTTAGGAGCCAGTTTTGTCAAGGGTTGTCTGACAAATTAAAAGATGTTTTGGCTCAGTATGATTCTCCTCCGTCACTGGAGGCTGCTATGGCCCTTGCTATTCGTATTGATAGACGGCTTCGGGGGAGGTGTGAGGTTACTCCGCCCCCTGTTATTACTCCACCCACTACTAAAGTCCCTTATATGGAGGTTCCCCTGGTCTGTTCTGAGGAACCTATGCAGTTGGGTGGGACATCATTTTGTAGGAGGGAATCGGCGGTGCGCCGCAAGACAAGAAGGTGTTTCTTCTGCGGGAGAGAGGGACATTTTGTTGGGGGGTGTCCCTCCCGTGCCTCATTGAGCAAAAAAGTCACCGAAAAACTGTTAATCCCAGGTTGTGTGGTGGACGACAACCTGGGAGTAGGTATTTCGTCCCCAGGTCCGTCTCAATTTCTCGTGCCTGCGGAGGTGGTGGTTGGTGCGAGAGTTGAGAGGATTTCTGTTCTTCTTGATAGTGGGTCTGGGGCTAATATGGTGGACGCTCGGTTTGCCCAGGTGCAAGGTATGCAACTGAGTGTACTGGCCAAACCGATCCTATACTTTCTATTGACGCCAGACCTCTCGGTCAAGGTAGCTTTGTACAAGCTGTTCATAACATAGACCTTCGAGTAGGGGCAATACATAAAGAACAGTTGTCTTGTTATGTGTTGGAGGGTCTTCCTACTCCTATTGTGTTGGGACTTCCCTGGTTGGCTAAACATAACCCAGTGATTGAATTGGCAATCCAGAAAGATAAGCCAGTGGGGTGAGTTTTGCAAGAATAACTGCATGAACACGGTCATCGGTGCGGTCGTGCCTAGGACTTTGCCTCCTTTTCTGGAGGACTTTGGGGAGATGTTCTCAGAGGAGGGGTGTCAAAAGTTACCTCCTCATCGCACGTATGACTGCTCAATAAAATTGCTTCCTGATGCCTTATCTCGTAGTTTCCCAGGGGCCGGAAAGACGGATGACCCGGTTCCTATCCTTCAGGAAGGAGTGGTGGTGTCGGCTGTGTGCTCTGAGCTTGAGGAGGAGGTGTTGGAGGCTCAGGGGGGCGCCCCTGTAGGACCTCCAGGGAAACTGTTTGTTCCTAATCAGTTAAGACAAAAAGTTATCGAGGCACATCATAGTTCTGCTTTAGCAGGACATCCAGGGAGTAAAGCAACTGTGGATCTCCTTTCTCGCCGGTTTTGGTGGCCTAACTTAAATAAAGAGGTAATAACTTTTGTCGCGTCCTGTGGAGTTTGTGCTCGCTCTAAGACCCCACATACCCGTCCATCTGGGGTTCCTGAGGAGGAACGATTCTCGTCGTCACTTGCTTCAGTTTGGAGAGGAGTGCTGAATGGTCTGAGTGCTATGGGGAACTGTTTCAAGCGGAGGTCTGATAGGAGGAGATTGTCTGGTCCGGACCTAGGTGTGAACGATCTTGTGTGGTTGTCTACCAAGAATATAAAACGCAAAGTTCCCTCCTGGAAACTGGGTCCCAGGTTCATCGGTCCATACAGGATCAGTTCTATAATTAATCCTGTGGCATTTCGTCTGGACCTCCCTCCTACGTTTAAAATCCATAATGTATTCCACAAATCGTTGCTTAAGAGGTACGTGGCGCCAGTTATACCGTCACTTCTACCTCCTCCTCCAGTGGTGGTCAATGGTAACTTAGAATTTCAAGTGTTGAAGATCATTGACTCACGTCTGAATCGCCGGTCCCTTCAGTATTTGGTTCATTGGAAGGGATATGGTCCTGAGGAGAGGACGTGGGTCTCTGCGTCTGAGATTAACGCAGATCGATTGGTTCGGACCTTCCACACGACTTACCCGGACAGACCTGGCCCTGAGGGTCCGGAGGCCCCTCGTAGAAGGGGGGGGTACTGTCATGGGTGCATCGCCACGAAGATTGTCGCGATTGCACATTCTGACTTCTCGCAGCTGAGTTGCTGTTTCTTTGTGTTTGGTAATGAGGGAGTTAATTTTACCTAGCTCTTTGCTAAGACTAGGTCCAGCCTCGCCCGGCTGCTTTTGATTATGTTCTAATTAGCTTCCTTTATATAGCTGCCAGTCTGCTGGTTAGATGCCGGTGAAAGCATTCATACAGACTGCAGATAGGATCGATTCTGAGAAGACTTAAGCTAAGAGCTCTTTTGTTGTTTCTCCTCACCTTGCTTATAGTTTATCTCCTAGACCTTTGGTGTTCCCTCTGTGTTTTAATGTTGTATGCAAGACAGTATTTACTTTATCCCCTGTCTGTCTCGTTTGTCTATACTGTTTGTTAACCTTTACCTGTCCATTCCCTTTGGTGGTAATCAGGGTCCTTCTAAGGACTAGATTACAGTGGTCAGGGATTTATAGGAGACAGGGTTTACGCTGGTGGCCTGGACCTCTGTACCATTAACAGTACCTCCAGGTAGAGGGACTAGTCAGGACCCCAGTTTAGGGTCAGCATAGACCCTGGTCCACCTCTAGCCAGAGACAGCGTGAAAAGGATTCAGTATTGACCCACAGGATATTTGTCAGGTAATACTATGCTATATATACATGTTAATGTTACCTATTTATATGTTATATAGAATGTTGTCCCACTTGATAGATTACTGACATTATATATTTATACATCTGCTAGACAGCGTGACAGCAACTTTACCATCTGAGAAAATAAAGAACCTCATCCACAACTACCATAAGACTTCAAGATGTCATTGAAGTTAGAGGGGGGCAATACACGGTATTAAGAAAAGGGGTATGTGATCTTTTAATCAGGGTCATTTGGATATTTTGGGTTGTCATTATGATTTAAAAAGAGAAAACACAGTAGTTTGACAATAAATGGCTTCACTCAACCACTAACCATGAGTGGAGAAAAAGTTTTGGTGTTATCATTCATATTCTCAGAAAAAAGGCCAAGAAAGCAAAAAATTCTGCCGGGGTATGTAAACTTTTGAGGACAACTGTATGTCACAAAGTTTAGTACATATTTCCCTGCAGTACTGATTTATGAAAAACTTGTTGAAACTTTAGTGATAGTATGGCATGTCTATGTGGATTTTGTTACTTTTTTTTTTCAGAAAAAATGATTTAAATATAAACAAAAAAAACTTTAATTAAAAGTGACAAGATGAAGTCTTTAAAACAATTTTTCAATATGGCACATCTCTGTATTTACATCGTTATCAGGCTGTATGTTCTTTGTGTTTTCAGAACACAGTTCTGTAGAAAGTCATTCACGTGGCCACCAATCATTTCACTGCAGTCCACGTTTGTTCTTTTTTCCCCAACATTTCTTCAATACTTCAGCTCAATGGGATGGAAAGGAATTTCCATAACCAAGTGAAATTGGATTAAGAGCCTGAACTTTCATCATGATCGGGGAAACACTTGTTAGGACTTTCTCACCTCAGATGAAACTTTGGGAGCATTGTTGAGTAAGGGCTCTAAGCTTTCATCGTCGTATAGATCATTTGCTGTGAATATTAAAAAGATGTAATTGTGGATTATTAACATGTGCACAGACGGAGTGTCAAAAAGATAAATAATCATGCAGAACAAGTAATAATCCATTCATTTATACAACATATAAAAAACAACAAAAAACAACATATTTCTCAGTTGCCCAGGTTCTTCCTATAATGTTTTTGTCCTATCCATTTTGAACCTTGAACATTGTATGTACTTTGCATACATGGACTGGATGCCAGTAGATAGTTAACCAGACACAACACTTATGTTTGGACTTTGAACTTGAAATGATAGCTGCAATCCTTAGAAGTGTTCTGTCTCAATGTAGCCAGAACCCTATGTTACTACTTACAGTGGTTAGAAGAGATACTGGTGAGGTCACCTAAAGAGTAAATACATTTTTTTTTGAGAGGGAGGGATGTAATATGACCTTATTTTCCCTCCAATTTAGTTTACTGAAGTGTCAAGTTCAAGCTCTTTTAGAAGCTCCTTTCAACTGCTGCTCAGCAAGGGCCGTACATTGCGTTCAAACAACCTGTGTTAGGGACTTTCTGCCTTTCAACACCGGCTTGTAGACCAGAGAAGCTCAGGGAAGAGAAGTCATGTTCACAGATTATTTGAATGCAGTGTACGGATCTTACGGAGCAGAGGATGAAAGGAGAATGAACTGGCCTTCTGAAACATGTGCAGGATAGTGTTTGGAAGAGGAGGTGGCAAAATAAGCTTATGAATATTATTACAAAAATTCAGAACTTTGCAAAGGCTGGTCTCTTGTTGTACAATGGTCACTAAATGCTCTTTTAGTGTCTGAATGGAAAAATATTAAATCCACATAATCACTGCCATTTAAGGGTAAAGCCCCCGTCACACTAAGCAAGATCGCTGAAGCGTCACCGATTTTGTGACGCAACACCGACTTAGCCTGCGATCTCGCTTAGTGTGACACGCAGCGACGACCAGCCCCCCTGCTGGGTATCGCTGATCGTCGTCGAATGGCCTGGACCATTTTTTCATCGTTGGTCTCCTGCTGACCAGCGCGCATCACTGCGTGTGACAGCGGGAGACCAAGGATCAGCGAGCACCCAGCGCGTACAGCAGAAGCTGGTATCTAGGGTACACATCGGGTAACTAAGCGAGGCGCAGCGCCTAGTTACCCGATGTGTACACTGGATACCGGCTCCCAGTGCGTACAGCAGAAGCTGGGAGCTGCTATCTAGGCTACACATCAGGTAACTAAGCGCGACACAGCGCTTAGTTACCCGATGTGTACACTGGATACCAGCGTGCTCGCTGGTCCTGATCGCTGGTGAGTCTGCCCATGTGACAGCTCACCAGCGATCAGCTAACGATGTCCCAGCGATCCCATCCACGTTGGATCGTTGGTGGGATCGCTGGGCATTGAAGAGTGTGACGGAACCCTAACATGCAGAGACTTCTTATGTTCGCCTGGTCACTATCAGTGAAAAGATCCCTCAATCAGATTGTAGGAGCTTTGACAAGTATATCCAGTGGGGTCAGTTTGAAGTTACTAAAGGCTGACTTATATCCTAATCCACTGCGGCAAGGCCTGCTACCTACAGTCATGGAATAAGAAAGCACACCCTTCAGCTCTATGATCTTTCTTAGTAGAGACTAACCAACTGTGTGCTCCCCATCCGTTTCATCAGTTTCTCACATTGCTTTGGAAAGCGCCCGTGGGCTTGAGATCTGGACGTTTTTGACATGGTCATTCCAAAACTTGTGATTTTCTTTCTTCAGCACTTCAGATATGAATTTGATGCTACGTCTTATTCTGCTGCATGACCCAATTTCAGTCCAGTATAAATTGCTGGAGAAATGCTCTGGTATTTCCTCAAGTTTATGTCAATTTTAAAGAGGCATTCTTCATTTTCTCATTGATTACATAGGTCATTTAGCAGCAAAACATGCCTAAATAAGTCATCCACCACCATGTTTCACAGTTGGTAAGAGGTTTGTGGTGATAAGCTGTGCAATAACTGAACATCACCAAAAGGATATTGTTCCAGAATGTGTGCTTAGCTCAGGTGTAAATTTGCAAACATAGAAGGTATAGTCCACCAATTAGCTATTGATGATCTATCCATAGGATACTAGTTGGGGTCTGACACCTGGAAACCCAACCGATTAGCTGTTTGCCACACCAGAGGTACACAACAAACAGAGCAAAGCTCCATACACTACGTAATGACCATTTTTGCAGGCCACCTTTTATTCACTTTAAGAGGATCTGATGAGCCCCAATCTCTACACAGTGTATGAAGCCAGAAAAGCACGGCTCCAACACCATGTAGATCTGGTCAAGGGCAGTGCTGAAAACAGCCAAATGGTGATGGTGTTTGATGTCGAAGGCCTACTCTTAAGGCATGTCATCAGAGTAGTTTGCAACCCCTTTAAGTTGTGCTGCCATTTATAGCCAACCTCCCATGAAAGCAATTCACTTAAGGACATAATTGTAAAAAATATCACAAAATAAAGCAGTTACACTTAGCAATATCAGGTCACAATACAATACACTACGGGATGCAGCAGGCCCCACAAACGTACTATCTATGGGGGGATTGCCTTGTATTATAAATGCACGTGGATAACATTTGCATAAAGTGCCTGTCACACAGATACGTGTAGTGCACCATGACAGTTTACAGCCTATTTAAGTCACGGCCGTACTATTAGATTAGGTGAGATATCTAGCATTATATAAGTGCACCCCACAGGGACAGACCCCTTTTCCTCCAACCACTGGCATTTCTAATCCCTCCATAACTGGTGTGTGTGGTTGTGCATCAGTATTTTGCACCTTTGCTGGGTTCACCCTTTATCACGGGATCTGCTGCATCCTTTGCTGCATTAGTATTGTGAGCTGATACTAGTAAGTATGGCAGCTTTTGTCTGATATTGCTTCACCGTCCATGAAAGCCCTAGTTGTTCAGTCATTTTCCTTACTGACAAAAACATGAACATAGTCATAATGACCCCGATTCTTTAAGACGGGCATTTTGTGTGCAAGTCTTAATGAAGCAAAACCACACGAGAAAACAGCCTTAAAGTCTCAAAAATACATCTTTATTAATTAGGCAAAATACATAAGAATAAAAACAAGGACAAGTATGGTGCAGGGAGAAGACATCCAAAGTGGTGACAACCACGTGGAGGTGGAAAAAATGGCCAGACAGCAAGAGAAAAAAAGAAGACTGCTCACCAAATGTATATACACACACAGTAAAATAACCGGTGCAGCAGCTCAAATAATGCAGATAATTAAACTATGGGTGCTATGCGCATAACATATAAATGAGAAGGATGGAATAATAGCATATATTATATATTGAAGGCAATATATGAATGTAGGTACATACAGAGAGTGGGACACATCTGCCCATATTAGGGTACAGTATATGATGGTTAAAATTAGATGCAGCCCAATCAGGATGATGCCAGCAAAAATATATCTAAAGGCTATATGGATTAAACATCACAAACTCATAGGTGCAAGCGATGCATAACACAGCACAATGCAGATGACATGTATAAAAAACAACCATAGCACCATAGTAGCAGACAGCGGTACAGGATAATCATATGAAGATCGCCGACATGTGGGTAAAGTGAGACCTGGGGAGGGCTGGACGGCTTGTCTGAGGTAATGCTGCGGTTATCTTGTACCGCTGTCTGCTACCATGGTGCTATGGTTGTTTTTTATACATGTCATCTGCATTGTGCTGTGTTATGCATCGCTTGCACCTATGAGTTTGTGATGTTTAATCCATATAGCCTTTAGATATATTTTTGCTGGCATCATCCTGATTGGGCTGCATCTAATTTTAACCATCATATACTGTACCCTAATATGGGCAGATGTGTCCCACTCTCTGTATGTACCTACATTCATATATTGCCTTCAATATATAATATATGCTATTATTCCATCCTTCTCATTTATATGTTATGCGCATAGCACCCATAGTTTAATTATCTGCATTATTTGAGCTGCTGCACCGGTTATTTTACTGTGTGTGTATATACATTTGGTGAGCAGTCTTCTTTTTTTCTCTTGCTGTCTGGCCATTTTTTCCACCTCCACGTGGTTGTCACCACTTTGGATGTCTTCTCCCTGCACCATACTTGTCCTTGTTTTTATTCTTATGTATTTTGCCTAATTAATAAAGATGTATTTTTGAGACTTTAAGGCTGTTTTCTCGTGTGGTTTTGCTGTATTTGGTACAGCTTGTCTCAGTACTAGGTCCATTACTCACATGTTTTAATATACATCCACCGTGCTTATTTGATAAATTCTATTTGCATGTGATATGTTGGTTACTAACCATTTTTACATAAGTCTTAATGAAGGTAGCCCTAGAATGAAATGTGCCAAATTCGTTATAGAAGCGTGCACCTTTTTAATTAATCTGGTGTATCTTTTAACAGTCATTCATCACCAGGAAAAACATGGAAGAAGAAATTATGCTGAATTTGTTGGATGCACTTGGCCACACCACACTTTTTAAAAATTTGATGGAGCTGGAAAGAGGTGGCGTAAAAACTTCAAAAATTGATGAAAAATTTTCAACATTTCAAGCAGTTTTACTCCAGCATTCTGGTAAAAACTGCTTGATGACTCCACCCCAGTGTGTTTACAAATGCCTGTCAGTTGCATAATGTAGCCCTTAGATTTTTATCATATTTTTGAGCATTATGTGGTCTCCATATGGTCTGTAGAACAAAGATCTGAATAAGACAACCCATTTTTAAGCAGAAATCAGCTCAGTGATCAGCTGTTATCGCCAGGGACATACTTTTCTGATGCTTTCAAATGAATTATTTAATTAATAAAGAGGGCCTGGCCAATGCATAATGGGGGTAATCTCTTTGTGATGTCTATATGCCCTTATATAATCCTGATAGAAGAACAGTAATGGTGTTTTCCTAATTAAAGAGAACTATTCTGTTTAAAAAAAAAATCAGAACCAAGTATATCGGGTGCCCAGGCCCATCCAAAGAAAAGAAAATTGATTGAACATCTCAAGAAGCTAATGAATAGCGCGGGGTTCTTGTACATTCTTTACAGTAAACATTACCTGCGGTCTTGCCCTGTGGATGCTGAAAGTCTTTCAAACTTGCTGCCAATAAGATTTGAAGGATATCCGGCTACAAGATAGAAAAGGAAAATCTAAGAACTATAATGAAAGTTATACTGAAGCTATTAATAAATGATAAACTTCTTCGGTGCACTTCAAATACCTGCAATCCTGAAAATAGCAGAGATCTCCCTTGAGACTGGAACTCCTGTTGTAGTTCACGTAGACCGATCACTACAGTATAATCCAGTACATTTACATGGGTAAAATCCAGGACTACAGACTGCGGCAAGGAATCTGTACAAAGGGAAAAATATTTAAATGTATAAATGCATCTAGCTAACAAAAAGTGACATAACATGTTCATAATGGAGCAATGTCATCTTTGACAGATCACTTTCATACTAATTCTTATGGATCACACTGACTTACAATAGTGAGCATTCCAGTATTTTTGAGTATAATATTATTATTATTAAGATCTAAAGGGGTAACGTTTTTCCTTGTGGAGAGTGACATGCCTGGCAGGACAATGTGAGGAGGCTTATAAGAAAATGTATATTAAATGGAAATAGAGGGGCATATCTAAAGAAGAATAGAATGCTCTCTTTGCAGGGAATGCAGGGCAAGCGTTAGAAGACCTAAAGCTAGTAATTAAGTAAGGCTTGAAAAGGAGACCAAAAGCACTAAAAAGGATTTTGGAGTTATGTCAAAAGCAAAAGAAAAGTTAAAGATGCTATAGGATTTTTACAGGATGAAAAGGGTGAAGTGGTCAAAAATTATGTTGAGAAGGTCGAACTTTTAAATTCCTATTTTGCATCTGTGTTCTCTAAGAAAGCAATTGTAACATCAACCAATCTTCACGGTGCCATCGAAGGAATAAAAGAATCCTCACTATCAACATCTATAAACAGCGAGATGGTCAGGGAACACTTAACTAATTTAAATGAATATAAATCTCTTGGTCCAGATGAATTACATCCCAGAGTACTCTACGAGTTAGCAGAGGAAATTGCAGAACCACTAGCCAGAATCTTTGAAAAATCCTGGAGAACAGGAGAAGTCCCAGAAGATTGGAGAAGGGCAAATGTTGTCCCCATCTTTAAAAAAAGGAAAGAAGCCGAAGCCAGGAAATTACAGGCCAGTGAGCCTTACTTCTATATCAGGGAAGATCTTTGAGCAAATTATTAAACAGCATGTATGTAAGTATTGCATAAGGATACAGTAATTAACCAGCGCAAGCATGGGTTTCTGGCAAACAAGTCATGGCAGACTAATCTAATTTCCTGATTCCATGATGGATTTCCTGTTTCCATGATGGAATCACTTATTGGGTGGATCAAGAAAATGCAGTAGATATAATATATGTCGACTTTAGCAAAGCGTTTGATAAAGTATCTCATACTATCCTTATTGAAAAAATGACAAAGTATGGGATTGTGGGATTGACAAGGCTACCGTTAGGTGGATTCATAACCGGCTCAGAGATTGTACTCAAAGAGTGGTAATAAATGGTTGCACATCCAATTGGAAGAGTGTTTCAAGTGATGTACCACAAGGCTCTGTCCTAGCACCAGTGTTGTTCAACATTTTAATAAATGATCTAGATATTGGAACTGAAGGTAAACTAATCAAATTTGCAGATGATGTAAAGCTAGGAGGGATAACTAACATTAGAGAAGATACAAAAAGGATTCAGAAGGATCTAGATAAGCTTGAACAATGGGCAGCAACTAACAGAAACAAATAGGAAAGAAAAACAAAAATTACATCTGGGAGGAATTGAACCAAGCAACAGACCATGTGAAAAAGACCTGGGTATATTAAAAGATCACAGACCGCACATGAGTCAATGTGTTGCACCAGAAAAAAAGGCAAACAAAAGGTATAGGATGTATTAAAAGAAGCATAGAGTCTAGATCATGTGAAGTAATTATCCCCTCTACTACTCCTTGGTCAGACCTCATCTGGAATACTGTGTCCAGTTCTGGGCACCACATTTTAAAAAACACATTGAAAAACTGAAGCAAGTACAGAGGAGAGCTACCAGGATGGTGAGTGGACTGCAAAGTATGTCATGCAAGGAAAAGATGAAGGATCTGGGAATAATTTGTTTGCAAAAAAAGGCTAAGAGGAGACTTTGTACCTGTCTACAAATATCTGAAGGGATGTGACAGTGTAGAGGAATCATCCTAATTCTAATTTGCAAATGAAAAAACGAGAAGCAATGGAATGAAACTGAAAAAGACAAGTTACAGAATAGATAATAGAAAAAACTTTCTGACAGTGAGGATGATCAATGAGTGGAACAGGCTGCCATGAGAGGTGACAAGTTTTCCTTCAATGGAAGTCTTCAAACATCTGTCTGAGGTGGTTTAGTGAATCCTGCATTGAGCACGTGGTTGGACACGATGACCCTGGAGGTCCCTTCCAACTCTAACATTCTATAATGCTTTAGTAACTTTTTTTTCTACTACATACATGTAAAAGTGCTCACAGAAAGATACTGGAGCCTTGTCTCCTAAGCAGAATATGATTGGTAACTGACATCAGTCCCTGTCCACAATGGGCATCACAAGCTTTCAGTCTTAAGGGTATGCCACACTAAGTGAGATCGCAAGCGAGATCGCTAACGAGATCACTACTGCGTCACCATTTATGACGCAGTAGCGATCTCGTTAGCGACTTAACTGTGTGTGACATGTAGCAGCGATGTGGCCCTGCTGAGATGTCGTTGATCGTTAATGAACGTTCTGAGCCGTTTTTTGGTCGTTGGTGTCCCGCTGGTGAGCCTGAATCGCTGAGTGTGACACCCTTTATGAACGACTTCACCAGCATCGCAGGTGGGACTAGGTTTTCCCAACGACCGCAGAGGTCGTTATACAGATCGCTGATGAGATGTGTTTGGAATCACAGATCGCTGATGAGTTGTGTTTGGAATCTTAACAGCTAAGTCGCTAACGAGATCGCTACTGCGTCATAAATGGTGACGCAGTAGCGATCTCGCTTAGTGTGGCATACCCCTTTAGACACACCCACGTTAGGGTTAATGAAAGGGCAAAACTAGGGTCTTACATATGAAATAAAGGGTAAACAAATCTAAGTGTTAAAATTTGTACGAAAAGAATGCAAGTATTGTCAATATAAAACCTCTGGGCCCATACATTGTCTCCAGTTTT
>JARQOD010000003.1:234502782-234583840 GCA_033576555.1 Oophaga sylvatica
GGACAGCCAGGTCTAGGAAGATTTCTGGTGGTCCCAAACTTCTCCCTTTAAAAATTATGGATGCCACTGTGCTCTTAGGAACCTTGAGTACAGTAGAAATTATTTTGTAGCCTTGGCCAGATCTGTTCCTTGCCACAATTCTGTCTTTGAGCTTCTTGGCCAGTTCCTTTGACCTCATGATTCTCATTTGGTCTGACATGCACTGTGAGCTGTGAGGTCTTATATAGACAGGTGTGTGCCTTTACAAATCAAGTCCTATCAGTTTAATTAAACACAGCTGGACTCCAATGATGGAGTAAAACCATCTCAAGGAGGATCACAAGGAAATGGACAGCATCTGACTTAAATATGAATGTCTGAGCAAAGGGTCTGAATACTTATGGACATGTGATATTTCAGGGTTTTTTTTTATAAATTTGCAAAAATTTCTACATTTGTTTTTTTTTCAGTCAAAATGGGGTGCAGAGTGTACATTAATGGGGAAAATGAACTTTTTTGAATTTACCAAATAGCTGCACTGAAACAAAGAGTGAAAAATTTAAAGAGGTCTGAATACTTTCCGCACCCACTGTATGTTATGTTAAAAAAGCAATTAAAGTAGTGAAATGTGCTTGCTTTGCTGTAGGGGTAAGATATGTTGACTAGCTTCTAGTAGATATTATTAAGCTTAGTGTAACCTGTATTTTTACCCGTATATACACTGCTCAAAAAAATAAAGGGATCACTTAAACAACAGAATATAACTTCAAGTAAATCAAACTTCTGTGAAATCAAACTGTCCACTTAGGAAGCAACACTAATTGACAATCAATTTCACATGAAGTTGTGCAAATGGAATAGACAACAGATGGAAATTATTGGCAATTATCAAGACACTCAATAAAGAAGTGGTTCTGCAGGTGGGGACCACAGACCACATCTCAGTACCAATGCTTTCTGGCTGATGTTTTGGTCACATTTGAAAGTTGGTTGTGCTTTCACACTCGTGGTAGCGTGACGGACTCTACAACCCACACAAGTGGCTCAGTTAGTGCAGCTCATCCAGGATGGCATATCAATGCGAGCTGTGGCAAGAAGGTTTGCTGTGTCTGTCAGCATAGTGTCCAGAGCCTGGAGGAGCTACCAGGAGACAGGCCAGTACACCAGGAGATGTGGAGGGGGCCGTAGGAGGGCAACAACCCAGCAGCAGGACCGCTACCTCCGCCGTTGTGCAAGGAGGAACAGGAGGAGCACTGCCAGAGCCCTGCAAAATGACCTCCAGCAGGCCACAAATGTGCATGTGTCTGCACAAATGGTTAGAAACCAACTCCATGAGGATGGTCTGAGTGCCCGACATCCACAGTGGGGGCTTGTGCTCACAGCCCAACACCGTGCAGGACGCTTGGTATTTGCCACAGAACACCAGGATTGGCAAATTTGCCACTGAGCACATGTGACAAACGTGACAGAGTCTGGAGAAGCCGTAACATCCTTCAGCATGACCGGTTTGGCAGTGGGTCAGTAATGGTGTGGGGTGGCATTTCTTTGGAGGGCCGCACAGCCCTCCATGTGCTCGCCAGAGGTAGCCTGACTGCCATTAGGTACCGAGATGAGATCCTCAGACCTCTTGTGAGACCATAGGCTGGTGCGGTTGGCCCTGGGTTCCTCCTAATGCAGGACAATGCCAGACCTCATGTGGCTGGAATGTGTAAGCAGTTCCTGCAAGATGAAGGCATTGAATCTATGGACTGGCTCGCCCGTTCCCCAGACCTGAATCCGATTGAGCACATCTGGGACATCATGTCTCGCTCCATCCACCAACATCACGTTGCACCACAGACTGTCCAGGAGTTGGCGGATGCTTTAGTCCAGGTCTGGGAGGAGATCCCTCAGGAGACCATCTGCCGCTTCATTAAGAGCGTGCCAAGCGTTGTGGGGAGGTCATACAGGCACGTGGAGGCCACACACACTACTGAGCATCATTTTGACTTGTTTTAAGGACATTACATTCCACTTTAATTTTGTGGGTGACTCCAAATCCATGCCTCCATTGGTTAATAAATTTGATTTCCATTGATGATTTTTGTGTGATTTTGTTGTCAGCACATTCAACTTTGTACAGAACAAAGTATTCAATAAGAATATTTCATTCATTCAGATCTAGGATGTGTTATTTGAATGTTCCCTTTATTTTTATTTTTTTGAGCAGTGTACATCTAATTAAAACCGTATTTTCAAAAACAATAAAATATTGAGCAAAATTAAGTTCAGCCGATTGGTTCGGCCCTCCATAACAGTCCCAGTTTCTCATGTGAGCCCTTGGAAAAATGAATTGCCCACCCCTGGTCTAGCTCATCAATACCAGATAGGAGGGGATCTGACACCTGGCTGATCAGCCGTTATCAGGATGTAAACATTGAGTGGAGCTATAGTTATTCTCGAACTCTGCTTCACGTGAATATGCGATAGAAGCTACTGCGTATGCGCCGGCGCCATTTTGCTGAAGCAAATTTTTTTTTTCAAAGCCAACACTATTATATTTAGTATGTAAAATAGGGGGATGTCACTGAGGGATCAGTCACTTGTCATAAACCATACAGATGAATATGTAAGCAGAGCATACATAAAGCCCCACTCACAGGCCGCCCCGAAGAACGAGAATCCCATTAACTAAAAACTACAAATAAAGATTAAACAACAACCACAAAACGGATTTCATCAACCAAGGTATCATTTTAATCGGTATAACGGTGCTGACCTGACAGTGTCTGTAGCTTACTCAGCACAATTCTGCTGACAGGTTCCCTCTAAGTAACAATCCTGATTAAGATGGGTATGTAATTCAAGAAAACCTGCAGCATTATACACAGATAAGTCATATGTCAGCTGCAACGAATTAATTTTAATCTCTATTATTTCAGCATACTTTCACTATTCTATAATCATCCATAAAACCATTCACATTAAAGGGGTTTTCTGGTTTTAGGTGAATACAGCTTTTTACTGTATACATGAAAAGTTATACAATTTTCTACATACTGTAGCTGTTGTCTGCCTCTGCCCACAGTGGTGTAACTAATCGAAGGGAGGACAAAGAGGGGGCAGTTGGGTAACTGGAGTTAAGGTACAGGTCAGAATTTGATAGCACATGGCAGCATCGCTCCACTCACAGGGTGTGCATGCTCCCACCTCCCTCACTGGTGATTGACAGTGTTGGCTTGCCTGAGCATTCGATGCAGGTTACTTGCTCCAGGCAAGCTACCTCTGTCAATCACCAGTATGGGAGGTTGGACCATGCACGCCCAGTGGGTGGAGCAATGTGCTGAACCTCATGGCTACACCAAGGGTGCACTGAGCACATTCAAACTAAAGTGTATAGGAGAGACAGCCAACAGCCATCTAATAGAGTACAGCAGGCTTAAGGGAGTGATTTTTATAGGGGGCATTTTTTCTTTTTAAGTGCTGCCATGGACGTGACAATCTGTGCTAACATCTCACTGATTGCTAATGCCAAGATGATTTTGCAGGCAAGCAGGTTCTACACACAAAACCTTGCAAGCACAAAAATCAATGTGAAAACTGCCCAGATTTGTGGCATTACTGGACACAATGGCTACTTTCACCCACATAACAGTCCCTTCTCTTAAAACAAGGAGGGGCTGTAGAGAAGATCTATACAGAGTTATATGAATATATAGCATAGATATCCTGCTTTATCTAAGCCACTAGCAAAGTAAAATTTCCGAGCAGAAAAACAGCTGGGGGAAAGTCTTTGCGCCAGTCCCAACTGAGAGAAATATCAATGCCAAACAGCTCTCTTCTAGGATGGAGAAAATGGCTCTAGTACCACTGTTAGGTGGCGGCCCTTTTTATTACTTACTTTTAACTTTCCACAAGGTTTTGCAGATCGTCAGGTCAAACATTGGAGCAACTGCACAGATGATAACTGCCGCAAGAGCAGCTTTGGGAATGTAGAAGAATAGAGGAGTGAGGTATCCAAGTGAAAATAACACTACAGCCCTGTAAAGACAAGGGACACGCTGGGTGTAAGTTCTACAAGTTTATCTTTTTGCATGCATTTCTATAATAAGGTTTATTCATGTATATTCAAATTTAATCGCTGATTACACTACAGATGGATGGTAAAAAATGCTTTTAAACCTTTTTGCTGTGCTTTTTAGACTGCTTCTGCAGTGACAAGAGCCCGATCATAGGGTCCTCACTGAACTCTGTCCCATGGATCAGAGTCAGATGACTTAAATCTTGGCAAATGCCAAAACTGGAATAAGTGAAGAGCACACAGAGTGCAAACACATCCAGGAGTAACATGGCCGGACCTTTACACCTTTGTGTAAATTTGACTTAAAAAGGAACCTATCTGATCGGTGGACATGATGGTATAGAGGAGAAGCAGAGCAGAATGATATATAGGTTTGTTGGAAGAGATTCAGTATAACTTTTAATTTATTGACTTCCCTGCTGTCTGTATACATGCGAGTCCAGTGAATGGTCCTACTTAGTGACTGATAGTTATCTCTGCATGCAGTCATACAGGGAAGACTGTCAATCACTGTGTAGGACCGCCCCGGACTCATAGGTATACAAACATCAGGGATTTCAATAAAATACAAGGTTTATTTTGACACATCAATGTACAGTATGTGAATCTGATCAGCTCCAACAGCTCTAAAACATCCTGCCAGCAGATCAGATACTATTATTTAACAAGACAGGTTCCCTTTAAGTCAGAAATTAATTACAGATGCAAGGCAGAAAAAAAAAAGCAAAAACAATCATGCACAGACACCTTTTTGGAAACTTTTAGCCTTAAAAAGATCCTCTATGAATTCAGAAAGTGCTAGTTTATCATTGGGGTTTATCATGATGAAGAAGTAGGTTTTACTTCGAAACGCATTGACAAATAAAACCGCATGTCAACTATTCCAGTCTCTTACTTCTTCCTAGACCATTGGCAGCACAGATTTTTACCCACTTATTTCCAGCCTCACAGATAGTCCTACCCAACAGCATATGTAGCTAAAAAGTAAGATTCATGAGACACGGGTTCTTGCGTTATGTGCGCTCACCTGTAAGGATGCCGCCTGCGGGGGTACAGGCTCCAGTCTGTGAATTAAGTGCTGTTCTAAATACAAGAACAAAATCAGGATGAGGAATATCTGTTTAGGATGACTTTTTAATCATTTATGATTTTCTCACCTCCCAAAGCTTCCTGTTACAGGATACGCGGAGAGGAAAGAGCCTAAAAAATTTGTCATTCCTATAAAAAGAAAAAAAAAGAAAATTTACTGATATGCCTTCCACCGAAAGTAGTTATAAACCAAACATTTAGTTAGATTCACGGAGTAACGTTTCTCCTTTCGGAGATTGACATGTCAAGCATGACATGCCAAGGTGAGGAGACATTTAAGGCCCAATGCTCCTCAGGGAAATATGCAAATTGTCTCCTCAGAGAGGAAGAGGACTAGAACTCTAGTGCCACCTATAGGAAGTAGCAATCCTAAAAAAGTATAGGACTTTTTCGGATTGCTACTTGTTATAGGCGGCACTAGAGTTTTAGTCCTCTTCCTCTCTGAGGAGACAATTTGCAGTCAGATCCACAAAATAAATATAGAAAAGTCAGTCTGATCTATTGTGATAAACATATGGAACTTTTCTAAATATGCATGCATGTCTTTAAAGCTAGTCATGGCAAAAACAGAGCATCATTAGAATAAACTATCACTATCTGCGATGGTGGGTATCTGGCACACTCAGTCATTGATGTGACAAAGAGGGCTGGCTGTATGGCTCAATTCAATAGCAAAGCCAGCCCTCTTCTCTGCAACCGCCAAGATGAAGAAGGAGGCTGGCTTGGCTAATCAACTGAGCCACAAGGCCAGCTCCTTCACACATATTACCGGCACAGAGGGAAGGGTAATAAGCTCTCTGCCTGTGTTGGAATACATATGGAAGAGGAGTTTCTGGGGCCATGACAGTGGTCCAATACATCAGAACAGATTTCCAAATTATATGTACATTAGTAAGTTCCGTTATTTTACCTTTGCCAAACAACCCTCTTGATCCCATCAACCTTTTATTTTATAACTGGAATGTAGTATATATGTAGTATATATGAGCACAATGAATTATGGAGGTTACCTATTGCAAGCAACTCCTGGTTTGTGTTGATTCTGTAGCTATTCTGAGATGCTGCACAAACAGAAAAAGAATAAATGCAATAAAAAAACAACAAGAAAAATGTACATATACGCATAAAGTGTAAAACGACTTAGTTTTCATTTGGTTTTATTTATTTCAATACAAAAAAAAAAAAAGAAAACAATACATTAATAGCAATAAAAGGACGAAATACAAGAGACGAAGGAGGGAACCCCATCTTATGTAACAGAAGGGAAGTACTAATAATTCTGCTAGATGGTGATGGTGCACATCGAAAGAGGACCTTTCACTGCATTTATTATTTGAGTATCTCCTCAAACAGCCACTATTTCACTGATTCTGAAACAGTTTTAGGTTTTCCTTTGTGCCACTGCTTTCCAAAGTTATGCCGTCTGGTAATAATGGTGCAAATTTTCCCTTCTACCAACTGGGCATATACCAAAGACCTTCTCTAAGGGCAGCATGTTGGCTCAGTGGTTAGCACTGTTTGCAGCGATGGGGTCCTGGGTTCAAATCCCACCAAGGACAACATATTCAAGCAGTTTGGAGTGCGTCAGGAATCACACACAAACACATACAAAGACATACAGGTTGGGAATTTAGATTGTGAGGCCCAATGGGGACAGGCATGTCTGTACAGCACTGCGGAATATGATGGTGCTATATAAACAAAACATACATAAAAAAAAAAATTCAGCAGCTTCTAATGTTACTTCGACAGAGCAACGACCTCTCATCTGTTCTACTGTGTTTATGCATTGTGACTGCTGAGGTCATGTTGACTGACAGCCGACACTCTGCTGCCCAATTGCAGGAAGCCCGTTGTCAATCAGCATGAGGTAGTGTCACCCTACCAACAGAGTAGCCCGGAAGAGCAGCTGAATCGCCGGCATGAGCGGTCAGTGACCGCTCTGAGCCAGTGCCAGGTAGAACAGAGGAGGGTAGTTGCTTCTATTAACAATTACCTGCCTGTTATTTTTTTTATTACTATATGCCTAAAAATATGTCCTGGACAACTCCTTTAAGGAATTTTGAACCAATATTGGGGGATACTTATCCATTAGCTGTAGTGAATGCAGAGTGTGCCTCGTTCCGGTAGACCGTTTCATGTATTGAGTGCTAGATATTTCAGATTTTCAGGCAGTTTCGTATATTTAGTCTTAGATGATGTTTGCAAGATGTTATAGTATTGAACCAATTTCAATAAGATTTTTGATACAGTTTCCCTTTTACAGTTACATGATTGAAAATCCTATGATACTTACCAAATGCTCGTGCGATGGCCACACTTTCCAATAATCCCATCAGCGGAATGATAAAAAGTCCAGGTCCGATATCCTGTTAGAGAGATTCTCCCTGATTATGTATACATGTAAGATATAACTTGAGAACACATGATGTACTCATTCATATTATTATTACATTTTGGACAAATTAGCCCCGATTCAACAAGGCTAGGGTTTTGAGCACCACTTTTGGCTAAAGAAGCATTCCTCCTCCCATCAAAATTTTTATCTTCTTAATATTGCAGTCATCATATTATAGAGCACTGTGTACTTAAAATTGCTCATTTTGACATCACATGATTAAAAACTGACTAACAATGCTTCTAAGTTCTATGTAGGAGCAGGAGGTCAATTTTCCCTGTACGAGTCATGAGTCACTGCAAAAGTCTCTGGTAGCGGGAAGGAGGGAGTAGCTGGGTCAGGGGATCAAGAGGGGGATGATAAATGCAGGGAAAATAAGTCATAGTCTGGAGTATATTTATGTATATCACTTTTGTGGCATAAGTTAAGGCAAATTTGTTGGCTGTGCTTGGCTGCGTCAGCTCCCAGTTAAGTTCTGCCCACTGTTCAAAACGTTGATGGCACTAGCTGGGACTGGCATACAAACATCACAGAACTTTTGTGAAATTATGAGTTTCACTAAAATTATTTCAAAACAGCTTTACACCAGAATTCTGGCTAACACGTTTTGATGAATCAGCCCAAGGACATTTCTTCATGTAGAAATCAAATCTCACGGACCTGAACCATTTCACTGAAGGAGATGGTCTGGTTGTCAGTCTTCTCAGAGAAAGGAGGCAGCTGGAACTGGGGGAGACCTTCTGCAGACTTTCCAGTTAGGATGAAAGGATGTAAACCCATAACCTGAAATGAGTAGGCCACAAGACCTGCAGCCACGACCACAATTGCATTTCGAGCTGTAACATATGAAGACTTATTAGTGTTGGATAAAGCGATGGTCAGACGTCAGGTCAGCTATCTCCACTGATATACCTGTTGTAGTCACCCAGACAATGATGTAGCAGATACGATAACATCTTGGCATTCCTCTATACACCCTTGGAAAATGTTCTTTCATGAATTTCAATGCCAGGAGAATAGCAATGCAAAGAAAACCAAGAACAGCATCACCAAGTCTAAGAAGTAGAAACACAATATTTGTACAACTACATAGAAAAACACAAAACATTACAGAAACTAGGATATAAAATGATGGTGCTAACTTGATGGTGGGAAGCTTGTGAAAGGTTTCATACACTTGGAAGATGAACTGACGAGGAATATCCTTCAAACCTAGAAGATTCTGAAAGAAATAAGAAAAATGCTAATCTCTTTATACATCTATACCAACCAGGTAGAAACATGGCTATCACCTGAACATGGACTCAAATTGGTTCTTAAACTTCATACATCGCCTGGTCAGCCTGAACTGGCACCAAAAAGTCCATATTAAAAAAAAATTGTAATTTTTCACTCCGATTTCTATGTCTAGTTGATAACAAATGCAAAACAGTGTGATTTGGTGCAGTTCCCTACACAACGAGTAGACACAGGGCAGAGAAAAAGCTAAAGAGACAGGTGGTGGGGAGTACTAGTGGTCGGACAGTAATATGTAATATAAAAACATGCCATTGCATTTTAAAATGAAAATACCCTATTAAAGGCTGTCCGGGGTTGTGCACAGCCGATATTGAGATCTATACATCTCCACAGAGACAGTAGAAATAAATCCTGTATATAATTGTATATAGCAGATGGGGCAGATGACAGGGCATAGCACATGACTACACAGAGGGAATGTTTGTAGTCTGTTACCGTGGAGACACACAGGTCGGCATGAAGCTGTATAAATAAATTAGTAGGATAAGAAATCAAGACATATTGACGTGCAGATATGGGCTTGTCCAGTGGATAAAAATAATTTTTCAAAGAGAGTTTAGACTGGTTAAAAAGAAAATAAAAAATGAAGGGACCTTTACTGATCTCCTACTTTCCTGTTGTACACACTATCTCTGCTGATCTTAACTTCCTGCTCCTGGAAATTACAGGAAATTCTAGTCAATCACTGGCTGAGGTGGGCCATGCCATGTACACCGCTTTAAAGGATGGAAGGAAAGGTTTGTGGATGGTTTATGCGCTTTCCAACAGTTAATGAGACGTATATCCCAGGATATAAAACGAAATAGTGGTTTATTCTACGCGTTTCAAAGTACAAATGACTTCTTCATCAGGTATACAGTGGGTTCGGAAAGTATTCAGACCCCTTTAAATTTTTCACTCTTTGTTTCATTGCAGCCATTTGGTAAATGCAAAAAAGTTATTTTTTTCTAATTAATGTACACTCTGCACCCCATCTTGACTGAAAAAAATTTTAAATGTAGAAATTTTGGAAATTTATTAAAAAAGAAAAACTGAAATATCACATAGTTATAAGTATTCAGACCCTTTGCTCAGTATTAAGTAGAAGCACCCTTTTGAGCTAGTACAGCCATCCATAAGTCTTCTTGGGAAAGATGCAACAAGTTTTTCACACCTGGATTTGGGGATCCTCTGCCATTCTTCCTTGCAGATCCTCTCCAGTTCCATCAGGTTGGATGGTGAACATTGGTGAACAGCCATTTTCAAGTCTCTCCAGAGATACTCAATTGGATTTAGGTCACGGCTTTGGCTGGGCCAGTCAAGAATGGTCACAGAATTGTTCTGAAGCCACTCCTTTGTTATTTTAGCTGTGTGCTTAGGGTCATTGTCTTGTTGGAAGGTGAACCTTCGGCCAAGTATGAAGTCCAGAGCACTCTGGAAGAGGTTTTCATCCAGAATATCTCTGTACTTGGCCGCATTCATGTTTCCTTCACTTGCAACAAGTCGTCCTGTCCCTGCAGCTGAAAGCACCATCATAGCATGATGCAGCCACCACCATGTTTCACTGTTGGGATTGTACTAGGCAAATGAAGAGCAGTGCCTGGTTTTCTCCACACATACCGCTTAGAATTATCACCAAAAAGTTTTATCTTCGTCTCATCAGACCAGAGAATCTTATTTCTCATAGTCTGGGAGTCCTTCATGTGTTTTTTAGCAAACTCTATGCTGGCTTTCATATGTCTTGCACTGAGGAGAGGCTTCCGTTGGGCCACTCTGCCATAAAGGCCCGACTGGTGGAGGGCTGCAGTGATAGTTGACTTTGTGGAACTTTCTCTCATCTCCCTACTGAATCTGTGGAGCTCAGCCACAGTGATCTTGGGGTTCTTCTTTACCTCTCTCACCAAGGCTCTTCTCCCACAATTGATCAGTTTGGCTGGACGGCCAAGTCTAGGAAGACTTCTGGTGGTCCCAAACTTCTTCCATTTAAGGATTATGGAGGCCACTGTGCTCTTAGGAACCTTGGGTACTGCAGAAACTCTTTTGTAACCTTGGCCAGATCTGTGCCTTGCCACAATTCAGTCTCTGAGCTCCTTGGCCAGTTCCTTTGACCTCACAATTCTCATTTGGTCTGACATGCACTGTGAGCTGTGAGGTCTTATATAGACAGGTGTGTGCCTTTGCAAATCAAGTCCTATCAGTTCATTTAAACACAGCTGGACTCCAAGAAGGAGTACAACCATCTCAAGGAGGATCACAAGGAAATGCACAGCATGTGACTTAAATATGAGTGTCTGAGCAAAGGGTCTGAATACTTATGACCATGTGATATTCCAGTGTTTCTTTTTTAATAAATTTGCAAAAATTTCTACATTTCTGGTTTTTATCAGTCAAGATGGAGTGCAGAGTGTATATTAATGAGGAAAAAAAATGAACTTTTTTGCATTTACCAAATGGTTGCAATGAAACAAAGAGTGAAAAATTTAAAGGGGTCAGAAACTTTCAGAACCCACTGTACGTGTGGTATTTCCTGATGAAGAAGTAATTTGTACTTTGAAACGCATAGAATAAACCACCATTTTGTTTTATATCCTGGGATATTTGTCTCATTAATTGTCGGCAAGCGCAGAAACCGTTCACAAACCTTTCCTTCCATCCTTTGATGTCTTATGGTCAATTGTTGATCCGTGGATCTGCTGTAGCTGAAATTCCATTTGACATGCTTTTAGAATATGTCTAGAAGGTGAGTGTAATCTGATTTTACCGCCTGTCATATCTCTCGGATAAGACCCTATTTTTGCGCTGATCTCTCCTACAGCTCTTTGATTACATACACCACTTTCCTTCCATTTCTGGTGTCTCAATATGGGATCAAGAATTAAACACCAGGGCGGACTGGAAAAGCAAAAGACCTGTCATCAGGTGAAAAGTGGACAGTTATTTACTTTATTTTATTGCCAGCACTCCCTTGAGTATTTTGTGTTTTTCTTTTTAAAGAGTTATGGTGCTTTTTTAGTCAGTGCTAATGTTTATGGTCTTTACAAAGGGGTCTGGCTCCTAGGATTCTCTGGGAAGGTGGTTTCTTTAGATTGCTCTGCCTTATTACCTTGTAAGCAATGCCCCCTTGTGAAGACCAAAAAAGTAGCACAAAGTAAAAAAGAAGCCGATATCTCGGAAACTGAATGGCAGATTTAAAAAAAAAAAAAGGATATATGGAATACTTAGGGGAACAGTGGAAATAAAATAAGAGCAAAAACTGTCTGTTTTTAATCTGGTGAAAGGTCCTCTTTAACCCCTTTCCGACGTTGGGCATAATAATACGCCCACGTCAGACTCCCATTCTTTGATGTGGGCTCCAGCGCTGAGCCAACATCTTTCCTGGCACAGGTTAGCTGTTTTGAACAGCTGACATGTGTCTCTAACAGCCACAGGTGGAATCACGATCCACCCGTGAATGGTAACCCGTTAAATGCTGCTGTCAATCTTTGACAGCGGCATTTAACTTGCGCTTTTGGTTGGCCCTGCCACGTGATCGCGGGTCACCGATGGTATGACAACCAGAGGTCTCCAGCAAACCTCTATGGTTGTCACTGCCTTATTGCTATGAGCGCCACCTGCCTTTCTCTGTACATAGTGATTCAAGTATATTGTGCCAAGTACTGCTCATACAAGAGGGTGGTGGCCCACTCTTGCACTGGGGCCCACCAGAGGATTTTCCTGTTCTCCTGTGGGCCAGTCCAAGCCATTTACTAGTGGACACAGGCCATGTTGCATACAGTAATTGCCATTTCTGAAAACAATATGTAAAAGGCAAGCAGAGACTGAGAAAGCAAAGTAAAAGAAGCAGATAGGGATCGGTGAAAGTGGGTAATATCATTTTTAGTTAAAAAAACACAAAAAAACAACAGTCTGAGCCCTGTTAAAAATATTTTCCCGCTTCATAAGTCTTGGATCAGAAATATTTTAAATAATAATGACATAGTGTCATTTCCTATCTACCCTGGGTGTGCTGCAATTTCCCATTCATTCTTGTAAGAAAAAGATGAAGAACAGCATGAATGCACAAAAAAAACAGAATACTGTGATACAGCAAAATTAGTGGAGAGCTATCAAAGGGAGGTCTAAAAAAATAAAATAAATCAGCACACTGAGCATTTGCGTTTTTAACTTACCTTAACTTGGCTAAAGCCGATAGTGACCGCTGCAGCTGAAGTAAAGGCTTTGATGACAGGGTATGAAATAAATTCCAAAAGGAAACCTAAAGCAAAATACGGTGCAGTTACATACATGTGTGTCTGCTTACAGTAAGACTGAATAAATAGTATATTAATCAATGACAAATCTTTACCAAACTTCAACAGTCCCATTGCCAATTGTATGCAACCAGACAGGAAAGTTAAAAGAATGGCCAGCGACACGTCTCCAGAGGTGTAGATAGACACGAGGAGGGACATAATGGCAGTGGGGCCTAATGTTACATCTTTGGATGTCCCAAACAGGCAATAAATAAAGCAGCCGACATATGAAGAATACAGTCCAAACTGCCAAGAGTAAGAAAAGAGGAGGTTAATTCATTGATAAATCCCGTAAAATCATTCTGACTGCACCTTTTACAGTGATGTTAAAGGGAACCTGTCAGCAAGATTGTGCACAGTAACCTACACACAGTGTCAGGTCATGCAATTATACTGAATAAAATGATACCTTGGTTGATGAAATCCGTCTTGTGGCTGTTTCTTAATCTTTATTTTCAGTTTTGTGTTAATGAGATTCTCATGTCCTAAGGCGGGGTTGGTGTATGTGGTGCACTGATTAGATATTCATAATGCAGACTGCTGACATGTCATTGATCCCTCACTGACCTGCCTCCTAGCTTACATATTGAATACTGTCACATACTGAATAATAAAAAAAAAAAAAACGCTTCTGCAGGCAGGTGCTGGCCGTGGCACCAGCGCTACAGCATAATTGCATCGTTAATGTGCACTTAATACCTTTAACAGATTTACTTGAGCAAGGAGTAAAAAAAAAAAAAAAAAGTCATTTTCAAATGGCGCTCGGGGCGCCTGAGCAGTAGCCAGCTATCGGTTTGTATGGAGATCCGATAGCTGCTGTTGCGAAGGTGCTGTCGTCATCTTGCTGGAGAAGAAAAAAAAATGTCCTCCACCAAGATGGTGGCGCCCGCGCATGCGCAATAACAGCTGCTACTGCGCGGGCGGCGCCATCTTGGTGAAAGACTTTTTTTTTTTCTCCAGCAAGATGGCGCCACCGGAGCTATCGGATCTCTATACAAACCGATGGGCGAGTGCACAGGCGCCCTGGGCGCCATTTCAAAATGATTTTTTTTTTTCTTGCTCAAGTAAATCTGCAAAAGGTATTAAGTGCACAGTAACCATGCGATTGTGCTGCAGCGCAGTTGCCACGGCCAGCACGTGCCTGCAGTAGCATTTTTTTTTTTTGTTATTCAGTATGTGATGGTATTCATTACAGTGGGGAACTGTTGGCAGAGCGCAGGCGCTGGATATATAAGGAGCAGAGGAGGCGGCGCAACAACGCAATGATTGACGGCTCTAAGACGCTTGACACCGGGGGGAAGACATACCTACCGGATACAAAAGAGGTATGGCGGGGAATTTATAAAAGTATGTATTTCAGCATTAATAGGGATCAGAAACATAAGAGCCACCTGCACAGAATGCAGCCTTAGTGCTGCTGAAGGTGGCTCTTTTACTGAAAAACGGCCTGGGGGGTGACAGGTTCCCTTTAACACAAAACTGAAAATAAAGATTAAGAAACAGCCACAAGATGGATTTCATCAATCAAGGCATCATTTTATTCAGTATAACGACGCCAGCCTGACACGGTGTGTAGGTTACAATGCACAATCCTGTTGACAGGTTCCCTTTAATAATAAATGGCATCATACACCAAAAATCATTTTCTATTGTCTCAAAGTTGGAAAATGTAAGAATTGTAATAAATTGCTTCATGAGCTACCGGTCAATGGGAGCCTGTTCTACTTCCAACTGTCATCCAGCCAATCATGGACCGCCACAGTGATGAGCGGTCCATTGTCATGTCATAGCTGTGGCCAGAGAGTGACTATGTGACACTTTGGGCCTCCCTCTATAAACTGTGGCAGAGTAAATGAGCATCTGACAAGAACGTCTTCCAGCAAAATCATCTAGTGTCTCAGAGGTGGGGAAGTGGGGATGGGGGGTCTCGTCATAAGCTACCTTGTACTTTAATAATGTATCTGTGAATTCCTTCAAATGTTAAAGGGGTACTCCAGTTGGAAAAAGTTATCACGCATTTAAAGGGTAGACAACTTTTAGATCGGTGGGGGTACGACCACTGTGATCTCCACTGATCGCCAAGCAGGACTCTTTTTACCCCTATTAGAACTTAGCAGCAGTGCCCATGCTCAACCACTACTCCATTCATTCCCTTTAGGACTGCTGGAGCGCTGTATTCCGCTTTCTCATACAGTCCATAGGGAATGAATGGATCATTGATTGAGAAGGCGTATTAGTGCTCCATTCTAATGGGGATAGGACCCACACTGATCATAAAGTTATCACTTATTCTGTGGAAAGTGAAGAACTTCAATCTACCAAAATATCTGCATAAAAGAGTTGTCTGGTCTTCTGATTAAAGTCTACTATAACTTTGTGACTGCAGACTTCTGAGTCTTAACAGTGTGCGTGCTGTCAGGATTCACCAGTATTGCCTGAAAGAGCGGGCGGGTACGTCACAGCATGTATGTGATTAACATAGGTGTCACGGGTGTGTCAGGTGTGACAGACAGTCATCCTATATCCAGCTGTAGAAGGTCTTTGCGATTAGCTCTACAAGCACCTTCTTGATATTTGCATCTTTGTTATGGAGTGATACCCTTCTCCTTCTAGGACCCAACAGTTGGGTCACGGTTAGCAGTGGGGTACCACAGGGGTCAGTATTGGGGCCGCTTCTCTTTAACATATTTATTAATGACCTTGTAGGGGGCATACAGAGTAGTATTTCAATATTTGCAGATGACACTAAACTCTGCAGGGTAATAAATACAGAGGAGGATAATTTTATATTACAGGAGGATTTATGTAAACTAGAAGCTTGGGCTGATAAATGGCAAATGAGCTTTAATGGGGATAAATGTAAGGTCATGCACTTGGGTAGAACAAATAAGATGTATAATTATGTGCTTAATTGTAAAACACTGGGCAAAACTGTCACTGAAAAAGACTTGGGTGTATGGGTGGACGACAAACTCACATTTAGTGGCCAATGTCAGGCAGCTGCTGCCAAGGCAAATAAAATAATGGGATGCATTAGACGAGGCATAGATGCTCATGAGGAGAACATAATTTTACCTCTATACAAGTCACTGGTGCGACCACACTTAGAATACTGTGTGCAGTTCTGGTCTCCGGTGTATAAGAAAGACATAGCTGAACTGGAGCGGGTGCAGAGAAGAGCGACCAAGGTTATTAGAGAACTGGGGGGTCTGCAATACCAAGACAGGTTATTACACTTGGGGTTATTTAGTTTGGAAAAACGAAGGCTTAGGGGTGATCTTATTACAATGTATAAATATATGAGGGGACAGTACAAAGACCTTTCTAATGATCTTTTTACTCTTAGACCTGTGACGGGGACAAGGGGGCATCCTCTACGTCTGGAGGAAAGAAGGTTTAGCCATAATCACAGACGCAGATTCTTTACTGTAAGAGCAGTGAGACTATGGAACTCTCTGCCGTCTAATGTTGTAATGAGTGATTCCTTACTAAAATTTAAGAGGGGACTGGATGCCTTTCTTGAAAAGTATAATATTACAGGCTATATTCACTAGTTTCCTAGATACAGCGTTGATCCAGGGAGCTAGTCTGATTGCCGTATGTGGAGTCGGGAAGGAATTTTTTTCCCCAATGTGAAGCTTACTGTTTGCCACTTGGTTTTTTTTTTGCCTTCCTCTGGATCAACATGTTAGGGCAGGTTAGGATAGGATATGGGTTGAACTAGATGGACTTAAAGTCTTCCTTCAACCTTAATAACTATGTTACTATGTTACCTCCACCTTCTGCTGCTAATTAACACATACTTGCTGAAGGTTTAAATACCTGCAGTTGCTTCAGCAGGGTTCTGGTGTTAGCTCAATTTCCCTCTGTTTGGTTGGAGGTACTAGCAGTTGGCTAGGTCATCTTGGAGGATTGCTGGCGTGATAGCTTGAGAAGACTACCAAGATAGGTGTATCCCCTCGTTCATCCACCCTCTCTGTATTTAGTTGTAGTGGGGGCTGACTAGCGCCTCACCTCATCCCCTCCCTGTCCAGGGCCTATCGCTAGGGTCAGGCAGATATTAGCTTCGGTCAGGTGATAGATGCGGAACCTGATTAGGGCAGACAGGGTGTTAGGTCTGCCTAGGGGTCTACACTCCCCCGCTTCCCTAGTGTTTGAGCTTCCCATCCCCTCCCCAATGTTGAGCACCTTGGTTCTCCCTTACCCAGAGTGACAATAGGTGTGCTCGGCTTCTCTCAATTCTCTTGTAGTGAGAGAGGCTGAGCACATCTAGTTGGAATGTGACTTGAAGTATGAAAATCATATACTTGTGGTTCCACTCTCACTGGCAGTACCAAAGAATCCTAACAGTGTGCGCTCTGTATATAGTGACTGCAGATTTTTCAGAAGACAGGACAACCTCTTTAGCTCATTTTCCTGCCAGGTTGCAACCAAGTCTCTACTTCTTCAGAAGATACAGATTAGATATTAGAAAAAATGTTTTGACAGTGAGGATTATCAATGAGTGGAACAGGCAGCCACGAGCGGTGGCGAGTTCTCCTTTAATGGAAGTCTTCAAACAGAGGCTGGACAGACATCTGTCTGAGATGGTTTAGTGAATCCTGCATTGAGCAGGGGGTCGGACACAATGACCTTGGACGTCCCTTCCAACTCGAACATTCTAGAATATATATCACCTACCTCTACGGGTAACCCAGCCACCTCTGCATAAGCAAGAGCCTGAGGAATCACTGTCAGTCCGACTGTAAATCCAGCAATCATGTCAAGTTGCATCCATTGTAGAGAATACTGTGGTAACCAGCACAGAAATGGGAATGTCCTCTTTAATGCTACCCAGGAGCAGCAACTGGATAATATCCTGGTGCCAGCACTCCTGTCCTGCCGATTTCCCGGCCACTCCATAACTGCAGATGTCAGTCACATCATGTTCCTACTGAGAAAGAAAGAGAATAAAATAGAAATGCATGTGGTAAGTAATGGGCTGATCTCTACTGCAGATTGATTCCGTCATTTCCATGTACTTTTAAAGCCCGAGAAGTACAGTCATGGCCAAAAGTTTTGAGAATGACACAAATATTATATTTTCACATGATCTGCTGCCCTCTGGTTTTTATGTGTGTTTGACAGATGTTTTTATCACAGACAGAAATATAATTGCAAACATATGAGTAACAAAAGCTTATATTGACAGAATGAGTTAATGCAGCAAGTGTTATGTTTCGATAGCTGAGGAGTGCAGGTAAAAAAGGCAATACACCAGAGCAGTTGGAATCTATGAGATTGCAGTACCCTGACTAACCACCACAACTAAAGGCAGCCGTGGAGCGTTCCTACGTTGGTCCTAGACGCCTCGTCACAGCCTGAGAAACTAACTACACCTAAAGATAGAAAGAGGAAAGCTATCTGCCCCGGAGCAGATCCCCAAAGAACATAGAAAGCCCCCAAACATGTAATGGCGTTTAGACAAGAAGAAATACTGACACAGACAGAAAATAGTAAGAGCAAACGTTGGGGCCCAAACTACCTAAATAGAAAAGGATAGGAAGGACACTTACTGCAATCCCAAAAAACACTGAAAAGCACCAACTCTACTAATTTCAAAAACACCTGAGATCACACGACCTCTACCACCTAAATTAGTTCTCTGGTGTAACAAAATCAAAACAGCAGCCACTGAAAAAACTGGAAAAAGCAAATGTACAAACATCAGTGGCTGAACTAAACTGAGAGGGCAAAAGCCCCCGAAGGGGACCCTGAAGGCCCCCACAGAAGTGCAGGACAAAATGCAAAAATCAAGCACAAAAACAAAAAGAAGAAAATGTCTTATCTGATAGCAGGAGATGCAGACACGACACAGCAGGCTACAAAGGAAGCAGGAATCAAGGATTGAGACCAGAACAATTGATCACCGGCAACCCTGATGGGAAGGCGACTCCCTTATATAAGACCAGTCAGTAACACCTGATTCCCAATCCTCACAATCTTCACTGGACAGTCCAGTACCGCTTGTAACCACCAGAGGGAGCCTCTGCTCAGAACTCATTTCAAGTCCATTCACAACAGTACACCCCCCTTGAGGAGGGGTCACCGAACCCTCATTTGAGCAACCAGGTGGGTCAGGATGAGTTCAATGATACGCACGGATAAGTCTCCTAGCATGGATGTCCGAAGCAAACACCCAAGAATTGTCTTCCTGACCATAACCTCTCCATTTAACCAAATACTGGAGTCTTCGTCTAGAAAAACGAGAATCCAATATTTTCTCAACCACATACTCCAGATTGCCCTCAACCAAAACAGGGTCAGGAGGCACAGCAGCAGGAACCACTGGCTCAACAAACCTCTTCAACAAGGACTTGTGGAACACGTTATGGATCTTAAATGTCCCTGGAAGAAGCAAACGAAAAGAAACAGGATTAATAATCTCCATGATCTTATAAGGTCCAATGAACATAGGCTTAAATTTAGGAGATGCTACTCTCATAGGAATATTCTTTGAGGACAACCAGACCAAGTCCCCCACTTTAAACCGAGGACCATCAGTCCTATGCCGGTTAGCAAACCGCTGGGCCTTCTCCTGAGAGAGGGACAACCTCTCCACTACCTGGTCCCAAATCTGCTGCATACGCTCAACAACAGAGTCAACACCTGGACAGACAGAAGCCTCCGTCTGTCCTGAAGAAAATCGAGGGTGAAACCCAGAATTACAGAAAAACGGAGACATCAAAGTGGCAGAGCTAGCCCTATTATTAAGAGCAAACTCAGCCAAAGGCAAAAAAGAGACCCAGTCATCCTGATCAGCAGACACAAAGCATCTTAGATAAGTCTCCAATGTCTGGTTTGTTCTCTCAGTTTGACCATTGGTCTGAGGATGAAATGCCGAGGAGAAAGACAATTGAACACCCAGTTTAGAACAAAAAGTCCTCCAAAATCTGGAAACAAACTGGACTCCTCTGTCAGACACAATGTTCTCAGGAATGCCGTGTAAACGAACCACGTGCTGAAGGAACAACGGCACCAATTCAGAGGAGGAAGGCAACTTAGGTAATGGCACAAGATGTATCATTTTGGAAAACCTATCACAAATTACCCAGATGGTGGTCATTCTCTGAGAAACAGGAAGATCGGAAATGAAATCCATAGAGATATGGGTCCATGGTCTCTTGGGCACAGGCAATGGCATCAACAAACCACTAGAGCGAGAGCAAGGCTTGGAGCGAGAGCAAGTCCCGCAGGACTGCACAAATTCCCTGACATCGCGAGACAAGGTAGGCCACCAAAAGGACCGACTAACCAAGTCTCTGGTACCAAAAATTCCGGGATGCCCAGCCAATGCGGAACAATGAATCTCAGACATCACACTCTTTTTCCATTGGTCCGGGACAAACAATTTTCCAACAGGGCAGCGCTCGGGCCTATCCTCCTGACACCCCTCCAGAGCAAGTCTCAAATTGGGCGAGATGGCGGAAAGAACTACACCCTCCTTCAAAATAACAGAGGGATCAGATAGCTCAGGAGAGTCCGCAAGGAAACTCCTCGAGAGGGCATCCGCCTTAACATTCTTAGTGCCAGGAAGAAAGGAAACCACAAAATTAAAACGTGTGAAAAACAAGGCCCACCTGGCCTGTCTAGGATTGAGTCGCTTGGCAGATTCCAGATAGACCAGATTCTTATGGTCCGTAAGGACCACCACCTGATGTTTGGCTCCCTCCAGCCAATGTCTCCACTCTTCAAAAGCCCACTTCATGGCCAATAACTCCCGATTACCCACGTCATAATTACGTTCAGTAGGAGAAAATTTTCGAGAGAAAAAGGCACAAGGGTTACTTTTAGAGGTCTCTGGATCTTTTTGGGACAAAACGGCACCTGCCCCAATTTCAGAGGCATCAACCTCCACCTGAAATGGCAGAGAAACATCAGGCTGCCGTAGAACAGGAGCAGAAGTGAATCTCTGCTTAAGTTCCTGAAACGCAGAGACTGCCTCAGGAGGCCAATTCACCACATCAGAACCCGTTCTGGTCAAATCAGTTAATGGTTTAACAATAACCGAGAAATTACCAATAAATTTACGATAAAAATTGGCAAAACCCAAAAATCTCTGAAGAGCCTTTAATGAAGTAGGTTGGACCCAATCACAGATGGCCTGAACCTTGACCGGGTCCATTTCAATAACAGATGGGGACAAAATGAATCCCAGAAATGAGATCTTCTGTACGCCAAAAAGACACTTTGATCCCTTCACATACAGAGCATTCTCTCTCAAAATCTGGAATACAGTTCGAACATGTTTCACATGAGAGTCCCAGTCATTAGAAAAAATCAAGATATCATCCAAATAAACAATCAGAAACTTGTCCACAAAATCCCTGAAAATGTCATTCATGAAGGACTGGAAGACGGAAGGAGCATTAGTGAGCCCAAAGGGCATCACAAGGTACTCAAAATGCCCTTCGGGGGTGTTAAATGCCGTCTTCCATTCATCCCCGTGCTTAATGCGAATAAGGTTATACGCCCCCCTGAGGTCAAGCTTGGTAAACCAAGTAGCGTTTTTCACCCTGGAAAACAGGTCAGAAATCAAGGGTAACGGGTATTGATATTTCACAGTAATATTGTTCAAGAGACGATAATCAATACACGGCCTTAATGAACCATCTTTTTTGGCCACAAAGAAAAAACCGGCACCTAAGGGTAAAGAGGATGGTCTGATATGACCCTTCTCCAATGATTCCTTGATATAAGACCGCATAGCGTCATGTTCAGGTACAGACAAGTTAAAAAGGCGACCTTTAGGGAATTTACTACCTGGCACTAATTCAATAGCGCAGTCATAGCTCCTATGGGGAGGTAAGGATGCAGATTTACTTTCGCTAAACACATCAGAAAAATCAAACAAAAAGTCAGGAACATCCTCAGCCTGGGGGGAGGCAGAAAAAACAGGAGTGTTGGTATTAACACATTGGCAGCCCCAACTGGTTACAGACACAGATTTCCAATCCAAAACAGGATTATGAGACTGTAACCAAGGGAAACCCAGCACTATAATGTCATGCAGATTATATAGAACCAAAAATTTGCAGCACTCCTGGTGATCAGGTTCAACCCTCATTATCACCTGAGTAGAAAACTGGGGTTTATTCTCAGCCAAAGGGGTAGAATCGATCCCCAGTAAAGGAATAGACTTCTGTAGGGGTATCAAGGGAAACCCACAACGTTTAGCAAAATCATAATCCATCAGGTTAATAGCTGCTCCAGAATCAACGAAAGCCTGAGCAGAAAATGAGGACAGAGAGCATATCAGAGTGACAGTTAATAAAAACTTAGTCTGAACACTACCCAAGACAACTGAGCGTGCAAAACGTCTTCCCCGCTTAGGGCAGACTGAAATAGCATGAGAGGCATCACCACAGTAGAAACATAACCCATTGTGCTTTCGAAACTCATGACGCTGTGCCCCAGACACCACTCCATCACACTGCATGGGCTCAGCAGCTGGCTCACAAGGCAACACCACTCCACGCATACTTCTCCGCTCACGCAAACGTCTGTCAATTTGAATCGCTAATGACATAGAATCATTGAGACCAGAGGGGACAGGGAATCCCACCATAACATCCTTTACATTATCCGACAGACCCTTCCGGAAAAGGGCCGCCAAAGCGTCGTCATTCCACTTGGTCAGGACTGCCCACCTACGGAATCTCTGACAGTATAACTCAGCGTCATCAAGCCCCTGATTTAATGCCAACAAGGCTTTTTCAGCTTGATCAGTGACATTAGGCTCATCGTACAATAACCCCAAAGCCTGAAAAAATGCATCAACATCACTCAAAACAGGATCCCCAGGTATCAGGGAAAAAGCCCAATCCTGAGGATCGCCGCGCAGGAGAGAGATGATAATTTGAACCTGCTGCGCTGCGTTTCCTGAGGACTTAGATTTTAAGGCAAGAAACAATTTACAATTATTTTTGAAATTCTGAAACTAAGCTCGATCTCCTAAAAACAAATCTGGCATGGGGATCCTAGGTTCCACAACAGGCAACCTAGCAAGATATGCAGCAATACTCTGAACCTCAGTGGCAAGCTGATCCACACGGCCAGACAACTGTGCAAACTCCATTGGGAGAAAAGATCCTCCCCAGCACCCAGAGATACAGAGGGAAAAAAAAAAAAAATGCAACAAACAGAAAAATATCTCTGACAACTTTTCTTCCTTCAAAATATTTTTTCCCTTCTGTGAGTACCATACAATTTTTATGGCCGGTGATACTGTTATGTTACGGTAGCTGAGGAGTGCAGGTAAAAAGGAAATACACCAGAGCAGTTGGAATCTATGAGATTGCAGTACCCTGACTAACCACCGCAACTAGAGGCAGCCGTGGAGCGTTCCTACGTTGGTCCTAGACGCCTCGTCACAGCCTGAGAAACTAACTACACCTAAAGATAGAAATAGGAAAGCTATCTGCCCCGGAGCAGAACCCCAAAGATAATAGAAAGCCCCCAAACATGTAATGGCGGTTAGACAAGAGGAAATACTGACACAGAAAGAAAATAGTATGAGCAAACGCTGGGGCCCAAACTATCTAAATAGAAAAGGACAGGAAGGGTACTTACTGCAATCTCAGAAAACCCTGAAAAACACCAACTCTACTAATTTCAAAATCACCTGAGATCACACGACCTCTACCACCTAAATCAGTTCCCTGGTGCAACAAAAACAAAACAGCAGCCACTGAAAAAAAACTGGAAAAAGCAAAAGTACAAAACACAGTGGCTGGACTAAACTGAGAGGGCAAAAGCCCCCGGGGGGACCCTGAAGGCCCCCACAGAAGTGCAGGACAAAATGCAAAAATATAGCAAAAACACAAAATAAGAAATTGTCTTATCTGATAGCAGGAGATGCAGACACGACACAGCAGGCTACAAGGGAAACTGGAAAGAAGGATTCAGACCAGAACAATTGTTCACCGGCAACCCTGATGGGAAAATGACTCCCTTATACAAGACCAATCAGTAACACCTGATTCCCAGTCCTCACAATCCTCACTAGTACCGCTTGTAACCACCAGAGGGAGCCTCTGCTCAGAACTCATCTCAAACCCATTCACAACAGATGACGGTCATTCTCTGAGAAACAGGGAGGTCGGAAATGAAATCCATAGAGATATGGGTCCATGGTCTCTTGGGCACAGGCAATGGCATCAACAAACCACTAGAGCGAGAGCAAGGCTTGGAGCGAGAGCAAGTCCCGCAGGACTGCACAAATTCCCTGACATCACGAGACAAGGTAGGCCACCAAAAGGACCGACTAACCAAGTCTCTGGTACCAAAAATTCCGGGATGACCGGCCAACGCGGAACAATGAATCTCAGACATCACACTCTTTTTCCAGTGGTCCGGGACAAACAATTTCCCAACAGGGCAGCGCTCGGGCCTATCCTCCTGACACCCCTCCAGAGCCAGTCTCAAATTGGGCGAGATGGCGGAAAGAACTACCCCTTCTTTCAAAATAACAGAAGGATCAGATAACTCAGGAGAGTCCGCAAGGAAACTCCTCGAAAGGGCATCCGCCTTAACATTCTTAGTGCCAGGAAGAAAGGAAACCACAAAATTAAAACGTGTGAAAAACAAGGCCCACCTGGCCTGTCTAGGATTAAGTCGCTTGGCAGATTCCAGATAAACCAGATTCTTATGGTCAGTAAGGACCACCACCTGATGTTTGGCTCCCTCCAGCCAATGTCTCCACTCTTCAAAAGCCCACTTCATGGCCAATAACTCCCGATTACCCACGTCATAATTACGTTCAGTAGGAGAAAATTTTCGAGAGAAAAAGGCACAAGGGTTACTTTTAGAGGTCTCAGGATCTCTTTGGGACAAAACGGCACCTGCCCCAATTTCAGAGGCATCAACCTCCACCTGAAATGGCAGAGAAACATCAGGCTGCCGTAGAACAGGAGCAGAAGTGACTCTCTGCTTAAGTTCCTGAAATGCAGAGACTGCCTCAGGAGGTCAATTCACCACATCAGAACCCTTTTTGGTCAAATCAGTTAATGGTTTAACAATAACCGAGAAATTACCAATAAATTTACGATAAAAATTGGCAAAACCCAAAAATCTTTGAAGAGCCTTTAATGAAGTAGGTTGGACCCAATCACAGATGGCCTGAACCTTGACCGGGTCCATTTCAATAACAGATGGGGACAAAATGAATCCCAGAAATGAGATCTTCTGTACGCCAAAAAGACACTTTGATCCCTTCACATACAGAGCATTCTCTCTCAAAATCTGGAATACAGTTCGAACATGTTTCACATGAGAGTCCCAGTCATTAGAAAAAATCAAGATATCATCCAAATAAACAATCAGAAACTTGTCCACAAAATCCCTGAAAATGTCATTCATGAAGGACTGGAAGACGGAAGGAGCATTAGTGAGCCCAAAGGGCATCACAAGGTACTCAAAATGCCCTTCAGGGGTGTTAAATGCCGTCTTCCATTCATCCCCGTGCTTAATGCGAATAAGGTTATACGCCCCCCTGAGGTCAAGCTTGGTAAACCAAGTAGCGTTTTTCACCCTGGAAAACAGGTCAGAAATCAAGGGTAACGGGTATTGATATTTCACAGTAATATTGTTCAAGAGACGATAATCAATACACGGCCTTAATGAACCATCTTTTTTGGCCACAAAGAAAAAACCGGCACCTAAGGGTAAAGAGGATGGTCTGATATGACCCTTCTCCAATGATTCCTTGATATAAGACCGCATAGCGTCATGTTCAGGTACAGACAAGTTAAAAAGGCGACCTTTAGGGAATTTACTACCTGGCACTAATTCAATAGCGCAGTCATAGCTCCTATGGGGAGGTAAGGATGCAGATTTACTTTCGCTAAACACATCAGAAAAATCAAACAAAAAGTCAGGAACATCCTCAGCCTGGGGGGAGGCAGAAAAAACAGGAGTGTTGGTATTAACACATTGGCAGCCCCAACTGGTTACAGACACAGATTTCCAATCCAAAACAGGATTATGAGACTGTAACCAAGGGAAACCCAGCACTATAATGTCATGCAGATTATATAGAACCAAAAATTTGCAGCACTCCTGGTGATCAGGTTCAACCCTCATTATCACCTGAGTAGAAAACTGGGGTTTATTCTCAGCCAAAGGGGTAGAATCGATCCCCAGTAAAGGAATAGACTTCTGTAGGGGTATCAAGGGAAACCCACAACGTTTAGCAAAATCATAATCCATCAGGTTAATAGCTGCTCCAGAATCAACGAAAGCCTGAGCAGAAAATGAGGACAGAGAGCATATCAGAGTGACAGTTAATAAAAACTTAGTCTGAACACTACCCAAGACAACTGAGCGTGCAAAACGTCTTCCCCGCTTAGGGCAGACTGAAATAGCATGAGAGGCATCACCACAGTAGAAACATAACCCATTGCGCTTTCGAAACTCATGACGCTGTGCCCCAGACACCACTCCATCACACTGCATGGGCTCAGCAGCTGGCTCACAAGGCAACACCACTCCACGCATACTTCTCCGCTCACGCAAACGTCTGTCAATTTGAATCGCTAATGACATAGAATCATTGAGACCAGAGGGGACAGGGAATCCCACCATAACATCCTTTACATTATCCGACAGACCCTTCCGGAAAAGGGCCGCCAAAGCGTCGTCATTCCACTTGGTCAGGACTGCCCACCTACGGAATCTCTGACAGTATAACTCAGCGTCATCAAGCCCCTGATTTAATGCCAACAAGGCTTTTTCAGCTTGATCAGTGACATTAGGCTCATCGTACAATAACCCCAAAGCCTGAAAAAATGCATCAACATCACTCAAAACAGGATCCCCAGGTATCAGGGAAAAAGCCCAATCCTGAGGATCGCCGCGCAGGAGAGAGATGATAATTTGAACCTGCTGCGCTGCGTTTCCTGAGGACTTAGATTTTAAGGCAAGAAACAATTTACAATTATTTTTGAAATTCTGAAACTAAGCTCGATCTCCTAAAAACAAATCTGGCATGGGGATCCTAGGTTCCACAACAGGCAACCTAGCAAGATATGCAGCAATACTCTGAACCTCAGTGGCAAGCTGATCCACACGGCCAGACAACTGTGCAAACTCCATTGGGAGAAAAGATCCTCCCCAGCACCCAGAGATACAGAGGGAAAAAAAAAAAAAATGCAACAAACAGAAAAATATCTCTGACAACTTTTCTTCCTTCAAAATATTTTTTCCCTTCTGTGAGTACCATACAATTTTTATGGCCGGTGATACTGTTATGTTACGGTAGCTGAGGAGTGCAGGTAAAAAAGGAAATACACCAGAGCAGTTGGAATCTATGAGATTGCAGTACCCTGACTAACCACCGCAACTAGAGGCAGCCGTGGAGCGTTCCTACGTTGGTCCTAGACGCCTCGTCACAGCCTGAGAAACTAACTACACCTAAAGATAGAAATAGGAAAGCTATCTGCCCCGGAGCAGAACCCCAAAGATAATAGAAAGCCCCCAAACATGTAATGGCGGTTAGACAAGAGGAAATACTGACACAGAAAGAAAATAGTATGAGCAAACGCTGGGGCCCAAACTATCTAAATAGAAAAGGACAGGAAGGGTACTTACTGCAATCTCAGAAAACCCTGAAAAACACCAACTCTACTAATTTCAAAATCACCTGAGATCACACGACCTCTACCACCTAAATCAGTTCCCTGGTGCAACAAAAACAAAACAGCAGCCACTGAAAAAAAACTGGAAAAAGCAAAAGTACAAAACACAGTGGCTGGACTAAACTGAGAGGGCAAAAGCCCCCGGAGGGGACCCTGAAGGCCCCCACAGAAGTGCAGGACAAAATGCAAAAATATAGCAAAAACACAAAATAAGAAATTGTCTTATCTGATAGCAGGAGATGCAGACACGACACAGCAGGCTACAAGGGAAACTGGAAAGAAGGATTCAGACCAGAACAATTGTTCACCGGCAACCCTGATGGGAAAATGACTCCCTTATACAAGACCAATCAGTAACACCTGATTCCCAGTCCTCACAATCCTCACTAGTACCGCTTGTAACCACCAGAGGGAGCCTCTGCTCAGAACTCATCTCAAACCCATTCACAACAGATGACGGTCATTCTCTGAGAAACAGGGAGGTCGGAAATGAAATCCATAGAGATATGGGTCCATGGTCTCTTGGGCACAGGCAATGGCATCAACAAACCACTAGAGCGAGAGCAAGGCTTGGAGCGAGAGCAAGTCCCGCAGGACTGCACAAATTCCCTGACATCACGAGACAAGGTAGGCCACCAAAAGGACCGACTAACCAAGTCTCTGGTACCAAAAATTCCGGGATGACCGGCCAACGCGGAACAATGAATCTCAGACATCACACTCTTTTTCCAGTGGTCCGGGACAAACAATTTCCCAACAGGGCAGCGCTCGGGCCTATCCTCCTGACACCCCTCCAGAGCCAGTCTCAAATTGGGCGAGATGGCGGAAAGAACTACCCCTTCTTTCAAAATAACAGAAGGATCAGATAACTCAGGAGAGTCCGCAAGGAAACTCCTCGAAAGGGCATCCGCCTTAACATTCTTAGTGCCAGGAAGAAAGGAAACCACAAAATTAAAACGTGTGAAAAACAAGGCCCACCTGGCCTGTCTAGGATTAAGTCGCTTGGCAGATTCCAGATAAACCAGATTCTTATGGTCAGTAAGGACCACCACCTGATGTTTGGCTCCCTCCAGCCAATGTCTCCACTCTTCAAAAGCCCACTTCATGGCCAATAACTCCCGATTACCCACGTCATAATTACGTTCAGTAGGAGAAAATTTTCGAGAGAAAAAGGCACAAGGGTTACTTTTAGAGGTCTCAGGATCTCTTTGGGACAAAACGGCACCTGCCCCAATTTCAGAGGCATCAACCTCCACCTGAAATGGCAGAGAAACATCAGGCTGCCGTAGAACAGGAGCAGAAGTGACTCTCTGCTTAAGTTCCTGAAATGCAGAGACTGCCTCAGGAGGTCAATTCACCACATCAGAACCCTTTTTGGTCAAATCAGTTAATGGTTTAACAATAACCGAGAAATTACCAATAAATTTACGATAAAAATTGGCAAAACCCAAAAATCTTTGAAGAGCCTTTAATGAAGTAGGTTGGACCCAATCACAGATGGCCTGAACCTTGACCGGGTCCATTTCAATAACAGATGGGGACAAAATGAATCCCAAAAATGAGATCCTCTGTACGCCAAAAAGACACTTTGATCCCTTCACATACAGAGCATTCTCTCTCAAAATCTGGAATACAGTTCGAACATGTTTCACATGAGAGTCCCAGTCATTGGAAAAAATCAAGATATCATCCAAATAAACAATCAGAAATTTATCCACAAAATCCCTGAAAATGTCATTCATGAAGGACTGGAAGACAGAAGGAGCATTAGTGAGCCCAAAGGGCATCACAAGGTACTCAAAATGCCCCTCAGGGGTGTTAAATGCCGTCTTCCATTCATCCCCGTGCTTAATGCGAATAAGGTTATATGCCCCCCTGAGGTCAAGCTTGGTAAACCAAGTAGCGTTTTTCACCCTGGAAAACAGGTAGGAAATCAAGGGTAAAGGGTATTGATATTTCACAGTAATATTGTTCAAAAGACGATAATCAATACACGGCCTTAATGAACCATCCTTTTTGGCCAAAAGAAAAAAACGGCACCTAAGGGTGAAGAGGATGGTCTGATATGACCCTTCTCCAATGACTCCTTGATATAAGACCGCATAGCGTCATGTTCAGGTACAGACAAGTTAAAAAGGCGACCTTTAGGGAATTTACTACCAGGCACTAATTCAATAGCGCAGTCATAGCTCCTATGGGGAGGCAAGGATGCAGATTTACTTTCGCTAAACATATCAGAAAAATCAATCAAAAAGTCAGGCACATCCTGAGCCTGGGGGGAGGCAGAAAAAACAGGAGTGTTGGTATTAACACATTGGCAGCCCCAACTGGTTACAGACACAGATTTCCAATCTAAAACAGGATTATGAGACTGTAACCAAGGGAAACCCAGCACGATAATGTCATGCAGATTATACAGAACCAAAAATTTGCAGCTCTCCTGATGATCAGGTTCAACCCTCATTATCACCTGAGTAGAGAACTGAGGTTTATTCTCAGCCAAAGGGGTAGAATCGATCCCCAGTAGGGGAATAGACTTCTGTAGGGGTATCAAGGGAAACCCACAACGTTTAGCAAAATCAAAATCCATCAGGTTAATAGCTGCTCCCGAATCAACGAAAGCCTGAGCAGAAAATGAGGACAGAGAGCATATCAGAGTAACAGTTAATAAAAACTTAGTCTGAACACTACCCAAGACAACTGAGCGTGCAAAACGTCTTCCCCGCTTAGGGCAGACTGAAATAGCATGAGAGGCATCACCACAGTAGAAACATAACCCATTGCGCTTTCGAAACTCATGACGCTGTGCCCCAGAAACCACTCTATCACACTGCATGGATTCATAAGCAGGTTCACAAGGCAACACTATACCACGCATACTTCTCCACTCACGCAAACGTCTGTCAATTTGAATCGCTAATGACATAGAATCTTTAAGACCAGAGGGGACAGGGAATCCCACCATAACATCCTTTACATTATCTGACAGACCCTTCCGAAAAAGGGCTGCCAAAGCGTCGTCATTCCATTTGGTCAGAACTGCCCACCTACGGAATCTCTGACAGTATAACTCAGCGTCATCAAGCCCCTGATTTAATGCCAACAAGGCTTTTTCAGCTTGATCAGTGACATTAGGCTCATCGTACAATAACCCCAAGGCCTGAAAAAATGCATCAACATCACTCAAAACAGGATCCCCAGGTGTCAGGGAAAAAGCCCAATCCTGAGGATCGCCGCGCAGGAGAGAGATGACAATTTGAACCTGCTGCGCTGCGTTCCCTGAGGACTTAGATTTTAAGGCAAAAAACAATTTACAATTATTTTTGAAATTCAGAAACTTGGCTCGATCCCCCAAAAACAAATCTGGCATGGGAATCCTAGGTTCCACAACAGGCAACCTAGCAAGATAGGTAGCAATACTCTGAACCTCAGTGGCAAGCTGATCCACACGGCCAGATAACTGTGCAAACTCCATTGAGAGAAAAAATTCTCCCCAGCACCCAGAGATACAGAGGGGAAAAAAAAAAAAAAATGCAACAAACCGAAAAATATCTCTGAAAACTCTGACAACCTTTTTTCTTTTACAATATTTTTTCCCTTCTGTGAGTACCATACAATTTTCAATTTTTAGGCCGGTGATACTGTTATGTTTCGGTAGCTGAGGAGTGCAGGTAAAAAAGGCAATACACCAGAGCAGTTGGAATCTATGAGATTGCAGTACCCTGACTAACCACCACAACTAGAGGCAGCCGTGGAGCGTTCCTACGTTGGTCCTAGACGCCTCGTCACAGCCTGAGAAACTAACTACACCTAAAGATAGAAAGAGGAAAGCTATCTGCCCCGGAGCAGATCCCCAAAGAACATAGAAAGCCCCCAAACATGTAAGACAAGAAGAAATACTGACACAGACAGAAAATAGTGAGAGCAAACGTTGGGGCCCAAACTACCTAAATAGAAAAGGATAGGAAGGGCACTTACTGCAATCCCAAAAAACCCTGAAAAGCACCAACTCTACTAATTTCAAAAACACCTGAGATCACACGACCTCTATCACCTAAATTAGTTCTCTGGTGTAACAAAATCAAAACAGCAGCCACTGAAAAAACTGGAAAAAGCAAATGTACAAACATCAGTGGCTGAACTAAACTGAGAGGACAAAAGCCCCCGAAGGGGACCCTGAAGGCCCCCACAGAAGTGCAGGACAAAATGCAAAAATCAAGCACAAAAACAAAAAGAAGAAAATGTCTTATCTGATAGCAGGAGATGCAGACACGGCACAGCAGGCTACAAAGGAAGCAGGAATCAAGGATTGAGACCAGAACAATTGATCACCGGCAACCCTGATGGGAAGGCGACTCCCTTATATAAGACCAGTCAGTAACACCTGATTCCCAATCCTCACTGGACAGTCCAGTGCCGCTTGTAACCACCAGAGGGAGCCTCTGCTCAGAACTCATTTCAAGTCCATTCACAACAAGCAAGTCAATATTTGCAGTGTTGACCCTTCTTTTTCAGGACCTCTGCAATTCTCCCTGGCATGCTCTCAATCAACTTCTGGACCAAATCCTGACTGATAGCAGTCCATTCTTGCACAATCAATGCTTTCATTTTGTCAGAATTTTTAGGTTTTTGTTTGTCCACCCGTCTCTTGATGATTGACCACAAGTTCTCAATGGGATTAAGATCTGGGGAGTTTCCAGGCCATGGACCCAAAATCTCTATGTTTTGTTCCCTGAGCCATTTAGTTATCACCTTTGCTTTATGGCAAGGTGCTCCATCATGCTGGAAAAGGCATTGTTGATCGCCAAACTGCTCTTGGAGGGTTGGGAGAAGTTGCTCTTGGAGGACATTCTGGTATCATTCTTTATTCATGGCTGTGTTTTTAGGCAAGACTGTGAGAGAGCCGATTCCCTTGGCTGAGAAGCAACCCCACACATGAATGGTTTCAGGATGCTTAACAGTTGGCATGAGACAAGACTGGTGGTAGCGCTCACCTTGTCTTCTCCGAATGAGGCGTTTTCCTGATGTCCCAAACAATCGAAAAGGGGATTCATCAGAGAAAATAACTTTACCCCAGTCCTCAGAAGTCCACTGCCTGTACCTTTTGCAGAATATCAGTCTGTCCATGATGTTTTTTCTGGAGAGAAGTGGCTTCTTTGCTGCCCTCCTTGAGACCAGGCCTTGCTCCAAGAGTCTCCGCCTCACAGTGCGTGCAGATGCACTCACACCTGCCTGCTGCCATTCCTGAGCAAGCTCTGCACTGCTGGTAGCCCGATCCCGCAGCTGAAACACTTTTAAGAGACGCTCCTGGCGCTTGCTGGTCTTTCTTGGGCGCCCTGGCGCCTTTTTTGGCAACAATGGAACCTCTCTCCTTGAAGTTCTTGATGATGCGATAGATTGTTGACTGAGGTGCAATCTTTCTAGCTGCGATACTCTTCCCTGTTAGGCCATTTTTGTGCATTGCAATGATGACTGCACGTGTTTCTTTAGAGATAACCATGGTTAACAGAAGAGAAACAATGATGCCAAGCACCAGCCTCCTTTTAAAGTGTCCAGTGGTGTCATTCTTACTTAATCATGACAGATTGATCTCCAGCCATGTCCTCATCAACACCCACACCTGTGTTAATGGAGCAATCACTGAAAAGAGGTTAGCTGGTCCTTTTAAGGCAGGGCTGCAATGATGTTGAAATGTGTTTTGGGGGATAAAGTTCATTTTCTAGCCAAATATTGACTTTGCAAGTAATTGCTGTTAAGCTGATCACTCTTTATAACATTCTGGAGTATATGCAAAATGCCATTAGAAAAAGTGAAGCAGTAGACTTTGTAAAAATTAATATTTGTGTCATTCTCAAAACTTTTGTCCATGACTGTACACAGATTCAGGGCCACATGGTTTGACTACACCATGGCCATGGGATGCAATAAAACTAAAAAGAGCATTTCTTCTGAGCACTTATATACAGTCCCTTAAAAAAGTATTCATACCGCTTGAACTTTTTCATTCTTTCACGTTACACTCAAACTTAAATGTATTTTATTGGGATTCTATGTGTTATACCAACACTAAGCAGCAAATATTCACGAAGTCTAGAGGAAATTATACATCATTTTCTAAATATTTTAAAAATACAAATATGAAAATTGTGACGTGCATTTGTATTGAGCCCCCTTGAGTCAATAATTTGTAGGATCACTGTCACTGCAATTCCTGCTTCAAGTCTTTTGGGGTATGTCGCTACCAGCTTGCACATTTTTTCCCATTCTTCTTTCCAAATTAGATCCAGCTCAGTGAGATTGGATGCAGAGCATCTGTGAACAGCAAATGTAAAGTCTTGCTACAGATTCTGATGTGTGATTTAGGTCTGGACAGTAACTGGGTCATGGAAACACATGAATATGCTTTGATTTAAACCATTTAATTGTAGCTCTGGCAGTATGCTTAGGGTCATTGTCCTGCTGGAAGGTGAACCTATGTCCTAGTTTCAAGTCTTTTACAGCTTCTAACAGGATTTCCTCCAGATTGCTCTGTATTTAGCCCCATCCATCTTCACATCAACTATGATCAGCTTCCCTGTCCTTGCTGAAGAAAAGCATCCCCACAGCATGTGCATGATGCTGCCACAATGTGTGACTGTGAGGATGATGTGTTCAGTCTTAGTTTTCCGCCACACATACCATTTTGCCCAAAAAGTTCTACTGTGTATTCATCTGACCAGAGCACCTTCTTCCACATGCTAACTGTTTCAGAAACTAGCATAAGGATATTCTAAAACTTAACCTTTAATGGGTTATTCTAAAAAATAGACATATACACATAAGGAAAACCCAAGTGCCAGGGGACACTAAACCAACATACAAAAAGTGAGGTAAAGTGTAAAACAATATACTCTAAGGTCATTGGACCTACTATACTGAGTATGCGGCCTCTTAAAGGGTAATGCTCAACTGTGACTGAAAGTTATAAGGTGTAATGTCTTACACATCATAAAGAGTCTTAACAATCCGTATTATTACCAAATACTACCGTATTTTTCTGACCATAAGACGCACTTTTTTCCCCAAATTTTTTTGGGGAAATGGGGGTGCGTCTTATGGTCGCAACATACCGAAAAGTCAGGTGGCGGCGGCGCTCCCAATGCAGCTTCGCTGCGATGGTGGTGTCGGGCAGCAGCGGGGCTATGTGCTGCGTCAGGGGCTCCGCCGGCATTTCGCAGCTGCGACGCGGTTCCAGGCTGAAGGAAGGCCGCCAGGGGCCTCCGGTGGCGGTCCCGATGCAGCCTGTGGTGCTATGGTGGTGTCCGGGCAGCAGCGGGGCTCTCCGGACAAAATGCCGGCGGAGCCCCCCCCAAGAGTGTGCAAAGCAGTCATCAAAGCAAAAGGTGGCTACTTTGAAGAACCTAGAATATAAGACATATTTTCAGTTGTTTCACACTTTTTTGTTAAGTATATAATTCCACATGTGTTAATTCATAGTTTTGATGCCTTCAGTATGTACAATTTTCATAGTCATGAAAATACAGAGAAATCTTTAAATGAAAAGGTGTGCCCAAACTTTTGGTCTGTGCTGTATATATACACACATGCAGCTCTGGCAAAAATTAAGACGACTGCAAAATTTTCACTTTGTCCAAGTCTGATCTTTCTCTTTATAGGTATATTTGAGTAAAAAGTAAATTGGTCTTTTATTCTATAAACCACTGTCAACTTATCTCCAAATTTCCGAGCAATACATTTTGTATCTATTTTCAGAAAATGAGAAATGGTCAAAATAACAAAAAAATGCAGTGCTTGCAGACCTCAATGCTAAGAAAACAAGTTCATAATCATTTAGAAACAACAATACTAACGTTTTAACTCAGGAAGAGTTCAGAAATCAATATTTTGTGGAATAACCATGATTTTTAATCACAGATTTCATGCGTCTTGGCATGCTTTCCATCAGTCTTTTACATTGCTTTTGGGTGACCTTATGCCACTGCTGGAACAACAATTTAAGCAGTTCTTCTTTGTTTGATGGCTTGTGACTATCCATCTTCCTCTTGATTACATTCCAGAGGTTTTCAATGGGGTTCAGGTCTGGAGATTGGGCTGGCCATGACAGGGATTTGATGTGGTGGTCCTTCATCCACACATTGATTGACCTAGCTGTGTGGCATGGCGCATTGTCCTGCTGGAAAAAACAGTCTTCAGAGTTGGGGAACATTGCCTGAGCAGAAGGAATCAACTGTTTTTCCAGGATAACCTTGTATGCGGCTTGATTCATACGTGCTTCACCAAGATTAACCTGCCCAATTCCAGCCTTGCTGAAGCATCCCCAGATCATCACCGATCCTCCACCAAATTTCACAGTGGGTGCAAAACACTGTGGCTTGTATGCCTCTCCAGGTCTCCGTCTAACCATTAGACGACCAGGTTTGGGCAAAGCTGAAAATTAGACTCATCAGAGAAGATTACTTTACTCCAGTCCTCTATGGTCCAATCTTTATGATCTTTGGCAAACTTCAGCCTGGCTCTCCTTTGCTTTTCATTGATGAAAGGCTTTTTTCTAGCTTTACATGACTTGAGCCCTGCCTCTAGGAGCCTGTTACGAACTGTTCTTCTCTTAATTTTTGCCAGAGCTGTATATATAATTTATTTATTTATTATAATATAATATACATTTTTACTGGATGCTTCTGTATGTAATAGTGCAGGCTGCTCTCTTGTGAACAGCAAAAACTGGCATGCTCGACATATTAAGCCAAGCCAGAAAAATCTTTTAACCTTTCAATAGTAGCAAATAAAAAAACAACAAAAAATAATTAAAAAAAAAAACAAAAAACATCCAACCCAAGAGACATAAGGACAGGCTGTTTCATAGCATTGCAGGACAATTAGGGCTAGACTATAGTTTATATCAGTTATCATCAATGCACGAAGATCTGACAGTAGTAAAGAGATAATATCTGTGGTTTTCCTATTGTAGCATACAGCTGTAATATTAGCACTCATTGCCTTATAGATAGGACAGTACTGGAGATGGAGAAACAGCGATCACTGATAACATCTGACCACCGTATTGTGTAGGACACAAAAGAGCAGCGCACAAAACCACACAACGCAAACAGATTTTAGAAAAGAAAAAAATATCAGCTCGCCACCAATACGAGAAATACAAAAAATTAAATATATGTGCGATTATGGAATCTATAGGCCAGTGTCCTAGAGTAGCAGCTGGAGTATAGGAATAACTGCAATCCAGCACTGCAAAAACTATTAAAAAGACCATGTTTATTAGACAATTGTCTCCATAAAATAGATTTAAAAAAAAATTATAGTCTTACGTGTTTCGGACGGCTAAGAGTCCTTAGTCATATAAGTTCTAAATTCAAATTTCTTTTTTAATAAACATCTTTTTTATATATTTTTTGCTCCACTGGATTACAATTATTCCAGATTTTAGAAAACCTCATTTTCTAAGTAATGAACTGAACGGAGGATTTTTTTTTTTTTTGGTGAGATATTTTAGATTAATGCAAAGGCTCGTCATGGTGACTTTGGCAAACAATTCGTTATACATTTTGCACAAGAGACGTCAGTTTGTATAAGATCAGATTTTATGCCACCGTAACTCCGGAGAACAGCTGAAAAAGCATTTAGAACATTTTTAAAAAGATGTAAAGAACAAATGTGGCGGGCCGGTAGTCACCAGGCACATTGTGCCCCACATTCCCAATAAAAGAAAAAGACAAGCTCAGTGTAAAAACCTATAAAAACTGATCCAAAAGCATATTAGATCTTAACCAAAATCTCAATTGAATAATAAAAAAAAGACAATTCCAGCAAAAATTAAAAAAATAGCGGAATTATAATTTCTGCAACTATAATTAAGTATTGCAACCAATTAACTTTTCTGTCATTTCCATACAGTCGAACAGAGTGACAGCACAAAATTCGTCTGTCCAACTTGGCTTTTTATTTTTTCTGGACAGCTTATAAAAAAAAAAAAAACGGTAATATTATATTTATAGACACATTGGAAAGCCATAATAAATCACTATGATTATAAGTCGTACATGTTTACAGCCAATAATTCTGATATAGGGACATTCACTGTAGACTGACAATTACAGACAAAATAATCTGTACAAGTTTCTTCAGCTTCTAAAAAAATCACAGACGCCTTAAATTTATTTTACGAACAAGGCTGTCCAGGTATTTTACAATATTTGGGGTCCATTTTCCAGGAAATAGAAAACCCCTTTTCTGGAACCGGAGTCACTAGCAGCAGTCAGAGGTAAGGATGTTATTAACACTCAAACATATTCATTCATTACAAGACAAACCGGTTTGTGCTACAAGCAAGCAGACACGTCACCTGTTTACATCCTGGAGACACGGTGAAGAAATACCAAGCAGAGGCGCGTCATAGGCGGACCATCTGGGACGCTCAGATCAGCTGACACCAGTGGCCACAGTAACTATCCAGTATTGTATACCAAAAATATCATGCCTGAGGCTATAGCAACTTGTCTTATAGCGCAAGTAACCACTGCAGCCAATCACTGGTCTTGTACTTGTGATTGACTGCAGTGGTCACATGTGGTACACAGCATATCGTCACTGTTTGCGAGGTTTCATTAAATATCCTTCCGCCTATCGCCTACTTTCCCATAACTTGGAAAGTCAAAACATTCAAAATCCATCATCTCCTTTTCCACCCGTCCCTAACTTCTTTCTAGCCTACCAAATGTAAGTTACTAAGAATTAGTGGGCAGATGGAAGAAAGCATGTTTGCAAGATTAGAATAGCTTTCTTTTAAGTTTGTAACCATGGAAACAGAGCTATGCCTAAGAGCTGTAGACACAAAGAAACATTAAAGAGATTGTCTAAGCATCTAGTAATGGTGAATTATTCTTCGTATTGGTTTTCAATATCAGATCGATGGGAGTCAGATCATCAACTTGGCAGCCACATCTAACTGTTGTCATTAGGTCCGGCAGTGGCCAGATGGAAACGTTGAATTAAGATGAACAGTAGCTGATCTGCAGTAACTGGTAGTGGCTGCTACATGTGGCACAGGCCTGTCCTCTACAGCTAAGGTCCATGGGTAGTAGCAGCTTCGGGGTACTGCAGATCAGCTCCTATTCTCGGAGCTGTACACCTCTGTTCAGTGGTTATTGACAACGGCTAATTGGTGGGAATGCCAGGTGTCAGACCCCCTCTGATCTGATGTTAAAGACCTATCATAAGGATAGGTGGTTATTCAGGGGCGGAGGACATATCATTGGTGCAACCTGTGTTGCCTAATAGGGGCCCAGAGGTAAGTGGGCCCATTTCTACCTTCAAAGCAGGTGCAATTTTACATTTTTTGGAGCTCTTGGACTGCAAAGAGCCCATATATTGTTCTTGAAAGGGTCCTTTTCTGTCTGTGTCTGCCAGTGTGGTTATTATTAGATGCCTGGACAATAGGGGGACGGAGCCTGACGGGCAATGTGAGCGGTCGCAATCTCCCTGAGCTCTCACGCCGGTGCACAAGATACCTTAAGATTCGCCGTCGCCACCGCCAGCCTCAGCCGACCGAACAGTGGGGGAAGGATCGCAGATCACCGGGAACGCAGGAGAGACCGGAGGTGAGCCGTAATGACCCGCAGGAGACAAAAAAGACCTGGGATGGGCGGACGGAGGCAGCTCCCAAGATGGGGCCGACAAGAAGGAAGAGGCGGCCAGGCTCAACGCTGCATGTCAGCGTCGTATGAGCGCTGCGCCGAAGTTAGAAAAGTTTGCCCGCATTGGAGAGAGTGTGAAGCAGCAAGAGTCAGAGGGAGAGGAGGAGGAGGATGGGGATGAAGGGGTGGAGTTACAGGAGGAGATGGAAGGAGGAAAATCCCCAGTGAGCAATATCCCTGAGGGGGAGAAAATGGCGGTGGCAGCACAGGAGGAGGGGGAGATACAAGAGAATCCCACTATCAAAGATGTGTTTACAGTAGTATATTTCTGCAAGCAGGCACTAACTACGTTAACTCAGCAAGTCTTGGGAGTGCAATCTGAAGTAGCCACTATAAAAAAGGACATACAGAAGGTTAATACCAGGACGGGAGAAGTGGAAAATAGAGTGGGAGAGGCGGAAGATTGGATTAATAAATTAAAAAAAACGGAAAAGCAGTTTAAGCAACAAATCTCTGAAGTCATGACAAAAAATGATGATCTGGAAAATCGCTCCAGAAGGAACAATATTAGAATTGTTGGTCTCCCGGAAAAGACTGAGGGGAGAGATCCCACGGAATTTATTGAGAAGTGGCTGAGAGATCAAATCGGAGCAGATTCCCTCATCAAATTTTACGCAGTAGAGCGGGCGCATAGAGTACCAATGCAATCACAACCCCCGGGTAATAATCCACGTGTTATTATTGCAAAGCTACTTCATTATAAGGATAGAGATATCATTATTCGCAAAGCAAGAGAATCGGAGGAGATTACAATGAATGGCCAACGTATTGGTATATATCCTGACTATTCGGTAGCTGTGCAGAAGCAGAGAATGCAGTTTGGAGGGGTAAAAAGACGACTAAGAGAATTAGGAGCCAAATATTCAATGATGTTCCCGCTAAACTGCGAGTGGCGGCCATGGATAAGGTTTTCTTTTTTATGGATCCTGAGGAGGCCATAAATTGGATTGATGTTAATAATATATGTATAATAATAATAATAATAATGTTAATGCTACGTCTTTACATGCCAAAGACTGAGAGATGGTCACGGAATTTAAGAATACTGCTTGATGGAGCGGTCGGCTGAGGACATTTAGTAAGCAGATTCCTTTCTAGCTTACAGAAAACAATTGATAATCAATATGGATGGACTGAGGTGGAGACACTCATAATACAAAGTATGCAAGCACATATATGATCTCGAATATGGGACTAGAAGTGAAGAGTTTTTTAACTTCTGATTCCACATCCATAGCTTTAATTTTTTCAAATTTATTTTTTTGCTGGTTCTGAGAGTGACCCAATCACTACTGGTGGACTAGTATTGATTGATTGAAAAAGAAGGGAGTCGATACCAAATAGTTGAAATTCGTGTGTATAGCCCTGGCGGAGGGCAAGGCGGAGATGAATATTGTTTGTAACCACAGATGTGTTATATTAATGTATATTATATGTAGTTATAACTTTTTTTTACACTTACAGTGAGACAAATTGTGGTGGAGGAAAATATAGGAGTGCACGGCGGGAGGGGGAGAGAGATAACGAGAGCAGAGTGAAAAACTGGGTAAGTGTGGAGATAGTAAAAAGTTGGCGGGAGAGAGGTGCTATCTCTGGAAGATCGGTTCAGGAGCGAAAAACCCATGGCTCTTAGACAGCATGCAAGAGGAGGAAGAAAGGGGGAATTGGGGAAGGGGGGAAAGTTATCGACAGTAAAAGTAAGAAATGGCAGAATGATGGGAATGGTGTTTATTATATATAATGGGTAGCTTTAAAGTTATAAGTTAGAGGCTTATCGGAGAAGAACAGAAGGGCGACAATATTTAAATGTATGCAGGATCAGGGGGCGGCAGTGATATGTCTCTTGGAAACTCATTTACAGAAGGAAACAACCCATATTACTAATAGAAGATGGATACATTTTCCAATTACTCTAGAGGAGTCTCGATTTTAATTAATAGGTCCACTTCGTTTGTAGAAATAGATGTGCACATTGATCCAGAAGGACAAGGTGTAGCAGTTAAAGGAATGTTTTTTGGAAGGCAGTTGTGTGTAGTGGCACTTTACATTCCCCCTCCTTATTCCAGTACTAAGATCAGAGTGATGAGGGAGTATGCTGAAAGAAGTGGAGGAATGCCGCTACTGATGGTGGGAGATTTTAACCCCTTACTGCCATCGGACGTACTATCCCGTCCATGGTACCTGGGCCCGTATGACCGGGGACGGGATAGTACGTCATAGGCGATCAGCTGCGCTCCTGAGGGGAGCGCAGCTAATCGCCGCCGGGTGTCAGCTGATTATCACAGCTGACACCCATGACTGTGTGTCAGGAGCGGTCACGGACCGCTCCCGGCACATTAACCCCTTGCACACCGCGATCAAACATGATCGCGGTGTACTGGGGGCACAGGGGAGGATCGCGCAGGGTGGGGGCTCCCTGCGGCCCCCCTGAGACCCTCAGAGCAGCGCGATGTGATCGCGCTGTTCTGAGGGCTTCCTCCCTCCCAGGACCGGATCCAAGATGGCGCCGGGGTCCTGGAGGGAGGCGGCTATCTCAGTGCCTGCCGAGAGCAGGCACTGAGAAGCCTGCATCTATGCCTGTGCGATCGCTGGTGTGACAGAGTGCTGTGCACACTGTCACACCAGCGATCGGATAAAATACTGTGATGTCCCACCCTGGGACAAAGTAAAAAAGTTAAAAAAAATAAAATAAACGTGTTATAAAAAAAAATCCAAAATAAATAAATAAAAATATATATATTCCCCAATAAATTCACTTCTTCCTGTAAATAAAAAAAACAAAGCAATAAAAGTACACATATTTGGTATCGCCGCGTCCGTAACGACCCCCCCTATAAAAATGTCCCACTAGTTAACCCCTTTAGTGAACCCCTTAAAAAAAAAAAAAAAAAAACGAAGCAAAAAATCAATGCTTTATCATCATACCGCCGAACAAAAAGTGGAATAACACGCGATCAAAAAGACCGATATAAAAAAACATGGTACCACTGAAAACGTCATCTTGTCCCGCAAAAAACGAGCCGTCATAAAGCATCATCAGCGAAAAAATAAAAAAGTTATAGCTCGCAGAATAAAGCGATGCAAAAATAATTATTTTTTATATAAAATTGTTTTTATTCTATAAAAGCGCCAAAACATGAAAAAATGATATAAATGAGGTATCGCCATAATCGTACTGACCCGAAGAATAAAACTGCTTTATCAATTTTACCACACGCGGAACGGTATAAACGCCTCCCCCAAAAGAAATTCATGAATTGCTGATTTTTGTTCATTCTAACCTCCCAAAAATCGAAATAAAAAGCGATCAAAAAATGTCACGTGCTCAAAAATGGTACCAATAAAAACGTCAACTCGTCCCGCAAAAAATAAGACCTCACATGACTCTGTGGGCCAAAATATGCAAAAATTATAGCTCTCAAAATGTGATGATGCAAAAACTATTTTTGCAATAAAAAGCGTCTTTTAGCGTGACAGCTGCCAATCATAATAACCCGCTATAAATAGTAAATCAAACCCCCTTTATCACCCCCTTAGTAAGGGAAAAATAATAAAATTAAAAAAAAGTATTTATTTCCATTTTCCCATTAGGGTTAGGGTTGCGGCTAAAGTTAGGGTTAGGGTTGGCGCTAAAGTTAGGATTAGGGTTAGGGTTGGGATTAGGGGTGTGTTAGGGTTAGGTTTGTGGTTAGGGTTGGGACTAGGGTTAGGGGTGTGTTGGGGTTAGGGTTGGAGTTAGAATTGGGGGGTTTCCGCTGTTTAGGCACATCAGGGGCTCTCCAAATGTGACATGGCGTCTGATCTCAATTCCAGCCAATTCTGCGTTGAAAAAGTCAAACGGTGCTCCTTCACTTCTCAGCTCTGCCATGCGTCCAAACAGTAGTTTATCCCCACATATGGGGTATCAGCGTACTCTGGACCCCAAGAGTTATTGTGCAATTTGTCCTATTTCTTCTGCTACCCTTGGGAAAATAAAAAACTGGGGGCGAAAATATCATTTTTGTATAAAAAAAAAATATTTTTTTGTTTTTACGGCTGTACATTATAAACTTCTGTGAAGCACTTGGGGCTTCATAGCGCTCACCACACATCTAGATAAGTTCCTTGTGGGGTCTATTTTCCAAAATGGGGTCACTTGTTGGGGATTTCCACTGTTTAGGCGCATCAGGGGCTCTCCAAATGCGACATGACGCCCCCAGACCATTCCATCAAAGTCTGCAATCCAAAACGTCACTACTTCCCTTCCGAGCCCCAACGTGTACCCATACAGTAGTTTTCTCCCACATATTGGATATCAGCGTACTCAGGACAAATTGGACAACAACTTTTGGGGTCCAATTTCTCCTGTTACCCTTGATAAAATAAAATATTGGGGCAAAAAAATCATTTTTGCAAAAAAAAAAAAGGATTTTTTATTTTTACGGCTGTGCGTTATAAACTTCTGTGAAGCACTTCGGGGTTCAAAGTGCTCACCACACATCTAGACAAGTTCCTTGTGGGGTCTATTTTCCAAAATGGGGTCACTTGTGGGGGGTTTCCACTGTTTAGGCGCATCAGGGGCTCTCCAAATGCGACATGACGCCCCCAGACCATTACATCAAAGTCTGCAATCCAAAACGTCACTACTTCCCTTCCGAGCCCTGACGTGCGCCCATACAGTAGTTTTCTCCCACATATTGGGTATCAGCGTACTCAAGACAAATTGGACAACAACTTTTGGGGTCCAATTTCTCCTGTTACCTTGTGAAAATAAAATATTGGGGGCAAAAAAAATCATTTTTGTAAAAAAAAAAAAGATTTTTTATTTTTACGGCTGTACGTTATAAACTTCTGTAAAGCACTTCGGGGTTCAAAGTGCTCACCACACATCTAGATAAGTTCCTTGTGGGGTCTATTTGCCAAAATGGGGTCACTTGTGGGGGTTTCCACTGTATAGGTGCATCAGGGGCTCTCCAAATGTGACATGACGCCCCCAGACCATTCCATCAAAGTCTGCAATCCAAAACGTCACTACTTCCCTTCCGAGCCCTGACGTGCGCCCATACAGTAGTTTCTCCCACATATTGGGTATCAGCATACTCAGGACAAATTGGACAACAACTTTTGGGTTCCAATTTCTTCTGTTACCCTTGTGAAAATAAAATATTGGGGACGAAAAAATCATTTTTGTAAAAAAAAAAAAGATTTTTTATTTTACGGCTGTACGTTATAAACTTTAGTGAAACACCTGGGGGTTAAAAGTTCTCACCACACATCTAGATAAGTTCCTTGAGGGGTCTAGTTTCCAAAATGGCGTCATTTATGGGGGTTTCCACTGTTTAGGCAGATCAGGAGCTCTCCAAACACGACATGGCGTCCAGCCAATTCTGCGTTGAAAAAGTCAGACGGCGCTCCTTCCCTTCCAAACTCTGCCATGCACCCAAACAGTGGTTTACCCCCACATATGGGGTATCAGCGCACTCAGGACAAATTGCACAATAACTTTTGGAGTCTTGTTACCCTTGGAAAAATAAAAATTGGGGTGAAAAGATCATTTTTGTGGAAAAAATATGATTTTTAAATTTTACGGCTCTACGTTATAAACTTGTGTGAAGCACTTGGGGGTTCAAATTGCTCACCAAAGATCTAGAAAAGTTCCTTAGGGGGTCTAGTTTCCAAAATGGGGTCATTTGTGGGGGGTTTCCACTGTTTAGGCACATCAGGGGCTCTCCAAATGCAACATGGCATCCAATCTCAATTCCAGCCAATTTTGGTTGGAAAAAGTCAAATGGTGCTCCTTCCATTCCGAGCTCTGCCGTGCGCCCAAACAGTGGTTCCCACCCACATATGGGGTATCAGCGTACTCAGGACAAATTGGACAACAACTTATGTGGTCCAATTTCTCCTGTTACCCTTGAGAAAATAAAAAATGAGTGACTAAAAGATAATTTTTGTGGGAAAAAAATAGGATTTTTTATTTTCATGCCCGGGCATTATAAACTTGTGTGAAGCACTTGGGGGTTCAAAGTGCTCACCAAAGATCTAGATAAGTTCCTTAGGGGGTATAGTTTCCAAAATGGGGTCACTTGTGGGGGGTTTCCACTGTTTAGGCTCATCTGGGGCACTGCAAACGTAACATGACCCCCATCAACGTCTGCATTCCAAAACGTTACTACTTCCTTTCCAAGCCCTGCCGTGCACCCAAACAGTTCCCCCCCCCACATATGGGGTATCAGCGTACTCAGGACAAATTGGACAACAACTTTTGGGGTCCAATTTCCTTGGGAAAATTCAAAAATTTGGGACTAAAAAATCATTTTTGTGGAAAATTTTTTTTTTTTTTCACACCCAGGCATTATAAGCTTTTGTGAAACACTTGGGGGTTCAAAGTGCTCACAACAGATCTAGATAAGTACCTTAGGGGGTCTAGTTTCCAAAATGGTGTCACTTGTGGGGGTTTCCACTGTTTAGGCGCATCAGGGGCTCTCCAAACACGACATGGCGTCCAATCTCAATTCCAGCCAATTTTAGTTTGAAAAAGTCAAACGGCGCTCCTTCCCTTACGAGCTCTGCCGTGTGCCCAAACAGTGGTTTTCCCCCACATATTGGGTATTGGCGTACTCAGGAGAAATTGCATAACAACTTTATCTGTCCATTTTCTCCTTTTACCCTTGTGAAAATAAAAAAAAAGTTTGTAAAAGATCATTTTTGTGGCTAAAAAGTTAAATATTCATTTTTTCCGTTCCACGTTGCTTTAGTTCCTGTGAAGCACCTGAAGGGTTAATATTCTTCTTGAATGTGGTTTTGAGTACCTTGAGGGGTGCAGTTTTTAGAATGGTGTCACTTTTGGGTATTTTCTGCCATATAGACCCCTCAAAGTGACTTCAAATGAGAGGTGGTCCCTAAAAAAAATGGCTTTGTAAATTTTGTTGTAAAAATGAGAAATCGCTGGTCAACTTTTAACCCTTATAACTTCCTAACAAAAAAAAATTTTGGTTCCAAAATTGTGCTGATGTAAAGTAGACATGTGGGAAATGTTATTTCTTAACTATTTTGTGTGATATATTTCTCTGTTTTAAGGGAATAAAAATTCAAAGTTTGAAAATTGCAAAATTTTAAAAATTTTCGCCATATTTGCGTTTTTTTCAAAAATAAACGCAAGTTATATCGAAGAAATTTTACTTCTAACGTGAAGTACAATATGTCACGAGAAAACAATCTCAGAATCGCGAAGATCCGTTGAAGCGTTCCAGAGTTATAACCTCATAAAGAGACAGTGGTCAGAATTGTAAAAATTGGCCCGGTCATTAACGTGCAAACCACCCTTGGGGGTGAAGGGGTTAATAATGTGGTGGATATCTTTTGGGACAGAAATAAGAGAAAGGCAAATGTACAAGACAGCACCGATACAGTCTTTGGTAACTTTATTAAAGAAATTGGTCTGATTGATGCATGGAGGGTTGAGAATGAAGGGAAAAAGTGTTACTCATGTCACTCCACATCGTATGGCACACTGTCACAGATTGATTTGGCACTAGCAGATGGACTGGCGGACGTCATGATAAGAGGGTACAATATCTTCCTAGAGTAATTTCTGATCATAGTCCAGTTATGGTGACTATTGGATACGGGTCACAGAAAGGAATAGTTAGGGAAGGATGGAAAATGCATCCTGTTTGGATACAGTACCTTAACGTTCAAGGGATTGGAAAAGAGTTAGAAGAATTTTTTATTCATAATGATGGGAGTACAGATAAACTTGTGGAATGGGATGCGATGAAGGCCTTTCTTAGAGGGTTGTTATTTAGAGACATCTGTAGGCGTAAAACACAGACTAAAAAAGAGGAAATTGAAAAATTGGAAGCACTGGGGAGAGCGGAGAAGGAGGCTATACATAATGATACACCTGAAGCACAACGGGGCCTGAGGGAAGCTCAGGAACAGATTAATAATGTCCTAATAGATAAAATGACTAGAAGACAGGCGTTCCAAAAAGACAGATTTTACGCTGAAGGGGAGAAAGTGGGACACATTTTATCGGTTATCGCCTCAGCACAAAGTAATTCATTTATTTATAATATGGTAAATGACAAAGGGAAGAAAGTAAATGATTTAGAGGGAATATTGAATATTTTTAGTGACTTCTATAAAACTTTATACCCATCAGGGGAGAATGCAGGAAATGAAGAGGTAGATAAATTCTTGGGGCTGGGGACGCTCCCTAAGTTAAGAAAAGAAAATAAGGATATGCTGGACTCTCCCATTACTGTAGAAGAAATGGAGATTGCACTGCATGGCATGGCCAATGAGAAATCCCCTGGGTTAGACGGTTTACCGTCAGAAATTTATAAACAATTTGCAGAACTGTTGCTACCTAAATTATTGACAGTATTTGAAGAAGCTAAAGAGAAAAAGTTGCTGCCGGCCTCTATGAGAGAAGAGATGATAGTAGTGATTTCGAAGAAGGAAAAAGACCCCAGAATACCCGAATCATATAGACCAATCTCACTATTAACGGCGGATATAAAAATTTTGGCAAAAGTTTTAGCTAGTCGGCTGACTGGGGTAATTTCTTCTCTGATACATCCAGAGCAGGCGGGGTTCATGCCTAATAGATCTACGGCAGGCAATATAAGGAGGCTATATCTTAACCTCCAAATACAAGCAGATAATTCGGGTCGCAGAGCGATTGCTTCATTGGACGCCCAAAAGGCGTTTGACAGTGTACAATGGGAATACTTATGGATACTTATGCAAAAATTCGGGTTTGGGCCGCGATTTATAGAATGGGTGCAACTACTCTACTCTCAACCCACTGCTAAGGTCAGAGTTAACGGAGCGATTTCCTCATCATTCCCTTTAAATAGAGGAACCAGACAGGGATGTCCGTTGTCGCCACTCCTCTTTGCTGTAGCAATTGAACCATTAGCTGCTGCTATTAGGGGAAATCAGGGAATCCAAGGATTTAAGTATGGGGGCATGGAGGAAAAAGTTGCTCTGTATGCCGATGATTTATTATTGTTCCTGGGGGATCCGTCTGAGTCGTTGAGCTGTGCCATGCAGACAATCAAAGGTTTGGGGTCATATCTGGGTTGAGGATTAACTGGTCCAAATCAGTTCTGTTTAAAGTGGACAGAGAGATATTGAAGTCAGCAAATTACAGTGTAAAGAGACCTTTAAATATCTGGGGGTACAGGTTTCCTTGCCGATCTCAGAGTACCTTAATATTAATTTGATGCCATTACTTCAGAGACTTAAAATCAAAATAGAGATATGGAATAAACTGCATTTAACGGTGGTGGGAAGGTTATAAACCTTTTTAAAATGATCCTGATGCCTAAACTATTATATTTTACATAATGCGCCTATCTGGATTTCTAAAAAAAGGTTTAAGTCTTTGAATGTGATGGTTAGAGCGTTGGTATGGGGGAAGAACCGGCAAGAATAAAGTTGGAAATTCTTCAGAGACCTAAAGATGAAGGTGGAATGGCATTGCCAAACCCAGAAATATATTATCTAGCTGCTCAGAGTCAGCACTTTAGAGGGTGGTCAAGATCTGGATCTGGTGATTCTGTTAAAAGAATGTTGGAGCACTGTACGGGGGATAGGCCGATACTAGAGGGACTGGAAGGAGGTAACATTAAAAGACTGGGGAGTGAAATGCCCACGCTACAACTCATAGACAAAATCTGGAACACAATAAAAAAGGTGAGAGGAGTAACGGGACTAACTGAATTTACGCCCATATGGAATAATAGCAATCTGCCAGAGATAAAGAAAATAGGCACAATACGGGAGTGGACAGAAAGAGGAATAAGGTATATGTTTCAGATAATGGAAGGGGAAGAACTTAAACCTTTCCCGCAGTTACAAAATGAGTTCCTATAGCCAAACACAGAATGGTATAGATATGGGCAGGTTAAACATGCAATAGGAACCCAGAGAGTACAACAGAGATTGGTAGTAGAAACTGATCTAGTTCTGGAGTATACTTGTCAAGAAGGAATCAGTAGGGGGTAATTTCAAGCACTTATAGAGATTTGATGCATACCTTTCTTTTGGGGTTTCCATTGAAAGCTAAGCATAAATGGGAAGAAGAAGTGGGAAATATAAGAGATGACGTCTGGGAAACTATATTGGAGTATATACCCAAACTCTCCATGAGCGAACCTGCAAGACTATCGAATATTTATGTAATTCATAGAGTATATAGGTCACCGTTAATAATGCACAAAATGGGGCTGAGGGGAAACTCGGAATGTCCAAGATGTAATACAGATAGGGCGGGTATATTCCATATGATGTGGGAGTGTCCTAGTCTCTTAAGGTTTTGGTCTGGAATCTAATATATAAAGCTGAATGTATGTATGTGTGTATGTATGTGGGTATGTTTGTCCGGGATTGGAATCCGCACTGTCGCACTTACGGGCATGAAATTTTGCACGCCCGCACGTCTCGACCCCGAAAGCGTCCTAGTGTCATGTGTGCATTGCCACGAAGATCGTCGCGGTTGCACATTTTGACTTCTCACAGCTGAGCTGCTGTTTCTTTGTGTTTGGCAGCTAGGGAGTTAATTCTGTCTGTGCTCGGTGCTGGGACTGGGTGCAGTTTCTCCCGGCTGCAATTGATTATTTGTTGATTGGTTTCCTTTAAATTCCTGGTTGTCTGCTTGGGGAGTTGCCAGTGAAACCTTCATGCAGACCACAGATAGGAATGAATCTGTATAGACTTTAGTTGTGAGCTCCTTAGTTGTTCTAAGCTCAACTTGGTTAGAGTTTATTTCCCAGACCATTTATGTTCCTTTGGTGTTTGAGTGTGTATGCAAGCGAGTGTTATCCTGTCTGTCTTTTATGTCTAATCTGTGTATTTAGCTGAGATCAGCCCATATCCCTTTGGTGGTAGTCAGGATCCTTCTTAGGACTGATTACAGGGTTCAGGGTCTGATAGGAGACAGGGTTAGGTTGGAGACTTGGACCTCTGAACCATTATCAGTACCTCCAAGGTGAGGGATTAGTTAGGACCCCAGTTTAGGGTCAGGTTAGATCCCGGTCCACCTCTTTCCTGTTTCAGCTCATCAAGTCCTCAAGATTAACCCTGAGTTCAGCAGATATCGTGTCAGGTAAATCTATTCTATACTTACATGCTGATGTTGCTATACTAGTTGTTGTATAGAGTGTTGTTCCTGTATTAATAGTTTACTGACATTGTATACATATCATTAGACAGCGTGACATTTTCACTGGCCCTAAAAATTATCTCCAGTTACCATGGATCCAGTAGCCCAGCTGGCTCTGCAGTTGCAGGGATTATCCATGGAGCTGACGGACATTAAGTCCAAAGTTTTATCTCCCCTGGAGCAAACCAGAGTTGAACCTAAAGTAGCTCTCCCGGACAGGTTCACTGGTGGGCGAGACAAATTTTTCACCTTTCGGGAGGCATGTAAATTGTATTTTCGGCTTCGGCCTCGATCATCAGGGAGTGAGGAGCAGAGAGTGGGAATTGTTATCTCACTTCTGCAAGGGGACCCTCAATCCTGGGCATTTTCCCTTCCTCCGGGATCCCCGGCTCTACTGTCTGTAGATCAATTTTTTACTGCCCTGGGATTGGTATATGATGACCCAGATCGGGTCTCTCTTGCTGAGACAAAATTACGTAAGATACAGCAGGGAGATCGTCCGGCAGAGGAATTTGCTTCTGAGTTTCGTAGATGGGCCACAGATACTCAGTGGAATGACCCAGCTCTTAGGAGCCAGTTTTGTCATGGGCTTTCTGATAAATTAAATGACGTTTTGGCTCAGTAGGAGTCTCCTCCTTCTCTGGAGGCTGCTATGGCCTTAGCTATCCGTACTGATAGACGGCTTCGGGAGAGGGGTGAGGTAACCCCACTCCCTGTTGTTTCTCCACCTACCACTAAAGTCCCTTATGTTGAGGTTCCCCTTGTCTGTTCGGATGAGCCTATGCAGTTGGGAGGGACATCATTTCGTAGGAGGGGATTGGCGGTACGCCGCAGGACTAGAAGATGTTTTTTCTGCAGGAAAGAGGGACATTTTGTTGGAGAATGTCCATCCCGTGCCTTGTTGAGCCAAAAGTCGCCGGAAAAACTGTTAATCCCAGGTTGTGTGGTGGACGACAACCTGAGAGTATGTATTTCATCCGCCAGTTCTTCTCAGTTCCTTGTACCAGTGGAGGTGGTAGTTGGTACGAGAGTGGAGAGATTGTCTGTTCTTCTTGATAGTGGTTCCGGGGCTAATCTGGTTGACGCTCAGTTTGCTCAGGCTCAAGGTATGCATCTGAGTGTATTGGTCAAACCGATCCCTATATTCTCCATTGACGCCAGGCCTCTCGGCCAAGGTAGCTTTGTTCATGAGGTTCATAACATTGACCTTCGGGTAGGGGCAATACAAGGGAACAATTATCTTGTTATGTGTTGGAGGGTCTACCTACTCCCATTGTGTTGGGACTTCCTTGGTTGGTTAAACATAACCCTGTGATTAATTGGCAGTCCAGAGAAATAAGCCAATGGGGTGAGTTTTGCAAAAGCAACTGCATGAACACAGTCATCAGTGCGGTCGTGCCTAGTACATTGCCTCCTTTTTGGAGGATTTTGGGGATGTTTTCTCTGAGGAGGGGTGTCAGGAGTTGCCTCCTCATCGCGTGTATGACTGCTCTATTAATCTCCTTCCTGATGCTAAGTTGCCTAAAGCTAGGTTGTATAATCTTTCTGGTCCTGAGAGGCAGGCTATGAAAGATTATATTTCTGAAAGTCTGGCCAAAGGGCATATTAGACCTTCATCTTCCCCAGTAGCCGCGGGGTTCTTCTTTGTGAAGAAGAAAGATGGAGGCCTACGCCCTTGCTTGGATTTCCGCGAACTTAATCGGATTACTGTTCGAGATCCGTATCCACTCCCTCTTATTCCTGATCTCTTCAATCAAATTGTTGGCGCCAAATGGTTTTCTAAATTGGATCTCAGGGGGGCGTATAATCTGATTAGGATAAAAGAGGGGGATGAGTGGAAAACGGCGTTTAACACGCCGGAGGGACATTATGAGAACCTAGTCATGCCTTTTGGTCTGACTACTGCACCAGCAGTATTCCAACATTTTGTTAATGACATTTTTCGTCACCTTGTGGGGCTGTTTGTGGTTGTATATTTGGACGACATTTTAATTTACTCGCCAGATCTTGTGTCTCATCAGGAGCATGTGAGACAGGTGTTGCAGATCTTGCGAGACAATAAACTATACGCCAAACTGGAGAAGTGTGTATTTGCCGTACAGGAACTTCAGTTTTTGGGTTTTTTGGTGTCAGCCTCCGGTTTCCGTATGGACCCTGAAAAGGTGAGAGGCAGTGCTTGAATGGGATCAGCCAGGGGATCTTAAGGCTCTGCAGCGTTTTTTGGGGTTTGCTAACTACTACCGGAAATTTATTTGTAATTTCTCATCTGTCGTCAAACCTCTCACTGACATGACAAGAAAAGGGACGGATTTTTCTAAATGGTCGGACAAAGCTTGCCAAGCCTTTTCCTCTTTGAAGAAATGTTTTGCTTCGGCACCCGTTCTCATCCAACCAGATGCATCTCAGCCGTTTATTGTGGAGGTGGATGCGTCTGACGTAGGGGTGGGTGCTATATTGTCCCAGGGTCCGTCCCCTGGTAAATGGCATCCGTGCGCTTTCTTTTCTAAGAAATTGTCGTCCGCCGAAAGGAATTATGATATCGGCAATAGGGAACTTTTGGCCATTAAGTTAGCTTTTGAAGAATGGCGTCACTTTTTGGAGGGGGCAGTCCACCCGGTTACCGTTATTACTGATCACAAGAACCTGTTGTATTTGGAATCCGCTAAGCGTCTGAATTCCAGACAAGCTCGATGGTCGTTGTTTTTTACCAGGTTTAATTTTGTCGTCACTTATCGCCCGGGGTCTAAGAATGTAAAGGCTGATGCCTTGTCTCGCAGTTTCCCAGGGGCCGGGAAAACGGATGACCCGAGTCCTATCCTTCAGGAGGGGGTGGTAGTGTCGGCTGTATTTTCTGAGCTTGAGGAGGAGGTGTTAGAGGCTCAGGGGGACGCCCCTGCAGGACCTCCAGGGAGACTGTTTGTCCCAAATCTGTTGAGACAAAAGGTTATTGAGGCACATCATAATTCTGCTCTAGCAGGACATCCAGGGAGTAAGGCTACTTTAGATCTCCTTTCTCGCCGGTTTTGGTGGCCTAATGCTAATAAAGATGTTTTAACTTTTGTCGCGTCATGTGGGGTGTGTGCTCGCTCTAAAACCCCTCATACCCGTCCGTCTGGGACCCTTTTACCCTTGAAACTTCCGGAGCGTCCATGGACTCATTTATCTATGGACTTCATTACGGACCTTCCTCCGTCGTCAGGGAATACTGTCATACTGGTGGTTGTTGACAGGTTCAGTAAGATGGCACATTTCGTTGCTCTTCCTGCACTCCCTAATGCTAAAACTCTGGCGCAGGTGTTCATTAGGGAGATCGTTAGACTTCATGGGTTGCCTTCTGATGTGGTGTCAGATAGGGGGTCTCAGTTTGTGTCCAAATTTTGGAGGGCATTTTGTTTACGTCGGGGGATGCAATTGTCATTTTCCTCGGCTTTTCATCCGCAGACCAATGGTCAGACAGAGCGTCTGAATCAGAGCTTAGAGACATATCTCCGGTGTTTTGTCTCAGAGAACCAAGAGGACTGGTCTTCTTTCTTGCCTCTGGCAGAGTTCGCTCTTAACAACAGGCGGAGCGAGTCCACTGGTAAGTCCACGTTTTTTGGGGCATATGGTTTCCATCCCAGTTTTGTACTTTCAATGGGGGGGGCCCTTCTGGGGTTCCTGAGGAGGAGCGTTTCTCGTCGTCACTTGCTTCTGTGTGGAGAGGTGTATTGAATAATCTGAGTGCGATGGGGAACCGTTACAAACGTATGGCTGATAGGAGGAGAGTTTCTGGTCCAGATCTGAATGTAAACGATCTGGTATGGTTGTCTACCAGGAATATAAAAATTAAAGTGCCCTCCTGGAAACTGGGTCCCAGATTCATCGGGCCGTACAGGATCAGTTACATAATTAATCCTGTGGCATTTCGTCTGGACCTCCCTCCTACGTTTAAAATTCATAATGTGTTCCACAAGTCATTACTTAAAAGGTATGTGGCACCAGTCATACCGTCACCTCTACCTCCTCCTCTGTGTTGGTCAATGGTAACTTGGAATTTCAAGTATCAAAGATCATTGACTCACGTCTGAATCGCCGGTCCCTTCAGTACTTGGTGCATTGGAAGGGGTATGGTCCAGAGGAGAGGACGTGGGTCCCTGCGTCTGATGTTAACGCAGATCGTTTGGTTCGGACCTTCCACAGAACTCACCCGGGCAGGCCTGGCCCTGAGGGTCCGGAGGCCCCTCGTAGAAGGGGGGGTACTGTCATGTGTGCATTGCCACGAAGATCGTCGCGGTTGCACATTTTGACTTCTCACAGCTGAGCTGCTGTTTCTTTGTGTTTGGCAGCTAGGGAGTTAATTCTGTCTGTGCTCGGTGCTGGGACTGGGTGCAGTTTCTCCCGGCTGCAATTGATTATTTGTTGATTGGTTTCCTTTAAATTCCTGGTTGTCTGCTTGGGGAGTTGCCAGTGAAACCTTCATGCAGACCACAGATAGGAATGAATCTGTATAGACTTTAGTTGTGAGCTCCTTAGTTGTTCTAAGCTCAACTTGGTTAGAGTTTATTTCCCAGACCATTTATGTTCCTTTGGTGTTTGAGTGTGTATGCAAGCGAGTGTTATCCTGTCTGTCTTATATGTCTAATCTGTGTATTTAGCTGAGATCAGCCCATATCCCTTTGGTGGTAGTCAGGATCCTTCTTAGGACTGATTACAGGGTTCAGGGTCTGATAGGAGACAGGGTTAGGTTGGAGACTTGGACCTCTGAACCATTATCAGTACCTCCAAGGTGAGGGATTAGTTAGGACCCCAGTTTAGGGTCAGGTTAGATCCCGGTCCACCTCTTTCCTGTTTCAGCTCATCAAGTCCTCAAGATTAACCCTGAGTTCAGCAGATATCGTGTCAGGTAAATCTATTCTATACTTACATGCTGATGTTGCTATACTAGTTGTTGTATAGAGTGTTGTTCCTGTATTAATAGTTTACTGACATTGTATACATATCATTAGACAGCGTGACACCTAGGCTATGTTTTGAATCGAAATTTTAACCCCGCGCGTTCCAAATCGCCAAACAATTTTGGCCCTATCTACATAATGGGGAGAAAGCTGAATGCTTGTGTGTATGTCCGGCATAGGAATCTGCATTTACGGGCATGAAATTTTGCACACCCGCACGTCTCGACCCCGGGAGCGTCATAGGCTAGGTTTTGAGTCGAAATTTTAACCCCGCGCATTCCAAATTGGCAAATAATTTTGGCCCGGGATAGGAATCTGCACCGTTGTACTTACGGGCATGAAATTTTGCATGCCCGCACATCTCAACCCCAGGAGCATCATAGGCTATGTGTTGAATGGAAATTTTAACCCCCGCACGTTCCAAATCGCCAAACAATTTTGGCCCTATCTACATAATGGGGAGAAAGCTGAATGCTTGTGTGTATGTCCGGCATAGGAATCTGCATTTACGGGCATGAAATTTTGCACACCCGCACGTCTCGACCCCGGGAGCGTCATAGGCTAGGTTTTGAGTCAAAATTTTAACCCCGCGCATTCCAAATCGGCAAATAATTTTGGCCCGTGATAGGAATCTGCACCGTTGTACTTACGGGCATGAAATTTTGCATGCCCGCACATCTCAACCCCAGGAGCATCATAGGCTATGTGTTGAATGGAAATTTTAACCCCCGCACGTTTTGGTGTGTGATTTTTATGTGCAGAATAAATTTTTGTTAACATAGTCTATTTTGTTACAGCTAACAGCAGTTATTAATTAACCCGGGCAAAGCCGGGTACTACAGCTAGTAATTAATATGATTGAAGGGGCGTATGGATGTGAAGTCTCCGGAGATCCCGTTACGTGTTTACTGGGCTATGTGGAAGAAATTTTAGTTGATAATAATAGTAAAATAGCTATTGTTAGATTACTTTACTGTGCTAGGAAATTAATCGCAAGAAATTGGACTATCTTGAGCCTCCATCAGAGGAGGAATTCTCTGAAAGAGTAAAGCATATTATACACTTGGAAAAGAGTATTTATGAAAAAAGAGGTAAATTGAACATGCATGAAAAAATATGGGTGCCTTGGATGCAATATAAAGGATTGTGAGAGATGAGACCTTTAACATGTAATGTATTTTATTCACCATTCTTTGTATTTGAAACCTTCCCTTTTGTTTGATAATTCATTACGGGTAATAGATGTATATTTTCTTACTTATATCATCTGCCTTAATAAAGAAAAAAAGAAATGGAGAAACTGTCGGAAGGGGGGGAGAGGGGAGAGGGATTGAGGGGTTAAATAAGACTGTTATATTGTTCATATTATTCAGCTGTTTTGAATAATGTTGTATGGAAAAATTTGTTTTATAAAAATCTATCTGATTTAAAAAAGATGCCTGGACAATCCCTTTAGGAAGGCCATTTGCAATTCCTTTAGAAACACTGGAACAGTCAAAATTTGGTTATGAAGACGTGTTTTAAAGGGGAAATTACTGGAGTAGCATAATACGGTCCTAGGAATACATTGTTACACACTATGGAGTACAGAATACCTATATATACACACACCATCACTAGTGGGATTGTATATCATTAATAGAGTGAACACAGCCGTACATCACATTGCCCGAGACCGGCTAACTACACCTTCCTAATAAGCAATAATCCAGCATCCTTATAAAATAAGGGTAATTGTAGCGGTGACACAGTGTGTGGTGGTACATTGCAGGACATGGCAGCATACATACACAGATAGGTAATGGAGAGTTTACATTAAGAGCTTCAGAGGAGACAGCGACTAATCACAACCTCAGTACAGCGCCACAGAAAATGTTGGAGCTACAGGAATGCATTTTAGAGGTTTTGTGCTATAGGTGCAATTAGGAAAAGTCTAATGATACTGTGGGCCAGGAAGGCAGAGGTGACCTTGAGTGGAGCGTCATCTCTCATGGACAACACACAGAACTAATGCCATGGAATTACTGATTCCGCTACATACACACACAAAACACAACTGGTGTAGCAGAATTTCAGAGGCTGGGGAATACATGGGGTACAGGATACAATGTAATACCACAGTTTTGCTCAAAAGTTTACATACCCCGGCAGAATTTTTGCTTTCTTGGCCTTTTTTCAGAGAATATGAATGATAAAACCAAAACTTTTTCTCCACTCATGGTTAGTGGTTGGGTGAAGCCATTTATTGTCAAACTACTGTGTTTTCTCTTTTTAAATCATAATGACAACCAAAAATATCCAAATGACCCTGATCCAAAGTTCAAGACCCCAATTCTTAATTCAGTGTATTGCCCCCTCTAACATCAATTACAGCTGTACGTCTTTTGTGGTTGTTGTGGATGAAGTTCTTTATTTTCTCAGATGGTAAAGCTGCCCACTCTAATTGGCAAAAAGCCTCCAGTTCCTGTAAATTCCTGGGGTTTCTAGCATGAACTGCGGCTTGAGATCTCCCCAGAGTGGCTCTATGATATTGAGGTCAGGAGACTGAGATGTCCACTCCAGAACCTTCAATTTGCTCTGCTGTAGCCAATGACAGGTCAACTTGGCCTTCTGTTTTGGATCGTTGTCATGTAGGAACGTCCAATTATGTCCCATGCGCAGCTTCCAAGGCTGATGATTGTAAATTTGCCTCCAGTATTGCTGATAACGTGCTGCATTCATCTTTCCTTCAACTTTGACCAAGTTTCCTGTGCCTTTGTAGCTCACACGTTCCCAAAACATCAGAGATCCAACTCCATGCTTTATAGTAGGAATGGTGTTCCTTTCATCATAGGCCTTGTTGACCTCTCTCCAAATGTAACGTTTATGGTTGTGGCCAGAAAGTTCAATTTTGGTCTCATCACTCCAAATTACCTTGTTCCAGAAATTTTGAGGCTTCTCTCTGTGCAGTTTTGCATATTGTAGGCGAGATACTTTGTGGCATTTACGCAATACTGAAGTGATGAAAAAACAATCCGGTCATAAGGAGCGCGAGGGACGCAATTCAGCTGATATTAAAAAGTCTTCATTTATTGATTTCCACAACGCGTTTCAATGGAATAACACCGTCTGCCTCAGGTGGCAGTTATACAAAGAATGGAATGGGAAAGGTATATAAAAGGTGGAGCAGCAAATGAAAATTAAAAGGCAATTAATCAGAACACTCATATGAGTAAAAATGCAAATTATGACTACAAAAAAAAAAAGAAAAATTGAATAAAACCAACCTAAAAACGACATAAAAACAATGTACACTTGTAAAAATAAATAGAAAATTTAAAAAAAATATCTCAAAATGCACATATTACGTGACTTTTTTCAAAATATCCGAAATGGGTTCATGCTACACAGTCTCTCAAAACATTTCTCCCTAGTGCACCAAAAGAATTTGAATTCGTTAAAACTCACTGTTATTGACCAGAAACCAGATGATATGCCTGATTGGTATAATAATCTAATAAGAAGGGAGAGTTTCTGGATTTTTAAACTTGGTACACTGGCCCCTGAGGGGTTAAACCTCATTATTGAAAAAGTCACGTAATATATGCATTTTGAGATATTTTTTATTTTTTTATTTTTCCTTGTGTACGGTATATTGTTTATATGTGTTTTTTGGTTGGTTTTTTTCAATTTATCTGTTTTTTTTTGTTGTTTTTTTTGTAGTCATAATTCGCATTTTTAATCATATGGGTGTTCTGATTAATTGCCTTTTAATTTTCATTTGCTGCTCCACCTTTATATACCTTTCCCATTTCATTCTATGTATAACTGCCACCTGAGGAATACGGAGTTATTCCGTTGAAACGCGTTGTGGAAATCAATAAATGAAGACTTTTTAATATCAGCTGAATTGCGTCCCTCGCGCTCCTTATGACTGGATTGTTTTATCATCACTTTGTCTGATCCTCTCTTGAGGTACCCGGCCGGAGCTGCAGCGGACAACCTTAATCTTATCTGCCTTTACCGCCAGCCTGGCGCTTCTTTGAAACCATCTATCTGAATTTGTCTGCAATTTACGCAATAATGACTTTCTTCCAGCCACTCGACCATGCAGCCCATTTTTCTTTAAGTGCCTCCTTATTGTGCATCTTGAAACAGCCACACCGCTAGTTTTCAGAGAGTCCAGTATTTCAGCTGATATTATTTGTGGGTTTTTCTTAGCATCCCGAACAATTTTCCTGGCAATTGTGGACAAAGTTTTTGTTGGTCTACCTGACCGTGGTTTTGTTTTTACAGAGCCCCTGATTTTCCATTTGCTAATCACAGTTTGAATGCAGCTGACTGGTATTATTAATTCTTTGGATATCTTTTTGTTTCCCTTTCCAGTTTTATACAGTTCAACTACCTTTCCCCGTAGATCCGTTGACAATTCTTTTGCTTTCCTCAAGACTCACAATCCAGAAACATCAGTGGCTGGATGAAAGATGCAAGAGTCTGTCTGGATCCCAGAAACTCACTCAGCTTTAATGCACACACACTGATTACAAGCAAACAGGTCACAGGTGAGGATGTTACCTTTAGTAGCCATTCAAACCCATTTGTGGCAACTTCTGTGCATGTTATCAGGCCAAAAATCAACAGGGTATGTGAACTTTTGGTCAGGGTCATTTGGATATTTTGGGCAGTCATTATGATTTAAAAAGAGAAAGCACAGTAGTTTGACAATAAATGGCTTCACCCAACCACTAACAATGAGTGGAGAAAAACTTTTTTACATGGGTTATAGGATACACTGTATATACTATATATAACAGACGGCTGGGGAATACATGGAGCATAGGATACACTGTATATTCTATATATAAAAGACAGACTGGGAATACAGGGGGTATAGGATACACTGTATATACTATATATAACAGACAGGCTGTGGCTACAGGATACACTATATATACTATATACAGTATAACAGGCTGGGAATACATGGGGTATAGGATACACTGTATATACTATGTATAACAGACAGGCTGGGGAATATATGGGGTATAGGATACACTGTATACACTGTATATAACAGATAGGCAGGGCATACAGGGGGTATAGGATACACTGTATATACTATATATAACAGACAGGCTGGGAATACATGGGGTACAGGATACACTGTATATACTATATATAACAGACAGGCTGGGGATAAAGGGGATACAGGATACACTGTATATATATAACAGACAGGCTGGAAACACATGGGGTACAGGATACACTGTATATACTATATATAATAGACAGGCTGGGGAATACATGGGGTATAGGATACACTGTATATACTATATATAACAGACAGACTGGGGAATACATAGGGTACAGGATACACTGCATATACTATATATAACAGACAGGCTGGGAATACATGGTGTATAGGATACACTGTATATACTATATATAACAGACAGGCTGGGGATACATGGGGTACAGAATACACTGTATGTACTATATATAACAGACAGGCTGGGAATACATGGGGTACAGGATACACCGTATGTACTATATATAACAGTCAGGCTGGGAATACATGGGGTACAGGATACACTGTACATACTATATATAACAGACAGGCTGGGAATACATGGGGTACAGGATACACTGAATGTACTATATATAACAGTCAGGCTGGGAATACATGGGGTACAGGATACACTGTATATACTATATATAACAGACAGGCTGGGGATACAGGGCGTACAGGATACACTGTATATACTATATATAACAGACAGGCTGGGAATACATGGGGTACAGGATACACTGTATATACTATATATAACAGACAGGCTGGGAATACATGGGGTATAGGATACACTGTATATACTATATATAACAGTCAGGCTGGGAATACATGGGGTACAGGATACACTGTATATACTATATATAACAGACAGGCTGGGAATACATGGGGTACAGGATACACTGTATATACTATATATAACAGACAGGCTGGGAATACAGGGGTACAAGATACACTGTATATACTATATATAACAGACAGGCTGGGAATACATGGGGTACAGGATACACTGTATATATTATATATAACAGACAGGCTGGGAATACATGGGGTACAGGATACACTGTATATACTATACTAGTGATGAACCCGTTCTACGCCCGGGTGGCAAGCATTTTTATAGGTACATGGTCTCCCATTCTGGTATGTGCTGCCCCCCTCCTATCCTGGTATGCATGGCACCACTCATCCCTATCCTGGTATGTATGGTCCCCTCACCCCCACCCAAATCTACTATGCATGGCATCCCATTCCTCATCCTGGTATGCATGGTCCCCTCATCCCCCAATCCTGGTATGCATGGTACCCCCTCATCCCTATCCTGGTATGCATGGTTCCCTCCTGCCCAATCCTGATATGCATGGTCCCCTCACCCCCCAATCCTGGTATGCATGGTCCCCTCACCCCCCAATCCTGGTATGCATGGTTCCCTCCTGCCCAATCCTGATATGCATGGTCCCCTCACCCCCCAATCCTGATGTACATGGTCCCCTCACCCCCCCTATCCTGATGTGCATGGTCCCCTCACCCCCCAATCCTGATGTGCATGGCCCCCTCACCCCCCAATCCTGATGTGCATGGTCCCGTCACCCCGCCCTGTTGAGCATGGTCTCCTCACCCTCCAATCCTGATGTGCATGGTCTCACCCCCCAATCCTGATGTGCATGATCCCCTCACCCCCAATCCTGATATGCATGGTACCCTCACCCCCAATCCTGATATGCATGGTCACCTTACCCCCCCAATCCTGATGTGCATGGCCCCTGTCACCCCCCTATCCTGATGTGCATGGTCCCCTCACCCCCCCAACCCTGACGTGCATGGTCCCCTTACCCCCCAACCCTGATGTGCATGGTCCCCTCACCCCCCAATCCTGATGTGCATGGCCCCTCTCACCCCCTATCCTGATGTGCATGGTCCCCTCACCCCCCAACCCTGACGTGCATGGTCCCCTTACCCCCCAACCTTGATGTGCATGGTCCCCTCACCCCCCAATCCTGACGTGCATGGTCCCCACATCCCCAATCCTGATGTGCATGGCCCTCTCACCCCCCCAACCCTGACGTGAATGGTCCCCTTACCCCCCAACCCTGATGTGCATGGTCCCCTTACCCCCCAACCCTGATGTGCATGGCCCCTCTCACCCCCTATCCTGATGTGCATGGTCCCCTCACCCCCCCAACCCTGACGTGCATGGTCCCCTTACCCACCACACCTGATGTGCATGGTTCCCTCACCCCCTAATCCTGATGTGCATGGTCCCCCTACCCCCAACCCTGATGTGCATGGTCCCCTCACCCCCCAATCCTGATGTGCATGGCCCCTCTCACCCCCCTATCCTGATGTGCATGGCCCCTCTCACCCCCCTATACTGATGTGCAAGGTCATCTCACCCCCCCAATCCTGATGTGCATGGTCCGCTCACCCCCCAATCCTGATGTGCATGGTCCTCTCACCCCCCAATCCTGATGTGCATGGCCCCTCTCACCCCCCTATCCTGATGTGCATGGTCCCCTCAGCCCCCTATCCTGATGTGCATGGTCCTCTCACCCCCCAATCCTGATGTGCATGGCCCCTCTCACCCACCTATCCTGATGTGCATGGTCCCCTCAGCCCCCAATCCTGATGTGCATGGCCCCTCTCACCCCCCTATCCTGATGTGCATGGTCCCCTCACCCCCCCTATCCTGATATGCATGGCCCCCTCACCGCTATTAAACTGCACAGATACCCCAAAAAAACAAACATTTATACTCACCTTTCATCCCTGTGCTCCAGCGCTGTTCCGTTCTGCTGGACGCCGGGGGAGGAGAGCGGCGCCGGAGTACGCGCATGCCCATACCGCACGGTCAGGCGCCATATTGTTGAAGACACACTGTAAATGTGTCTTCAGCAAAATGGCGCCGGATAGCGCTATTGCGCATGCGCGATCCGACGCGCACTCCTGGTCTCCTGCCCCGGGAGAAGAGAAGCGCCGCGGCAACGCTCCTCCCGGTCAGGTAAGTATGTGAGTATGGCGCTGGAGATCGCGGTATGCATCCAGTACGCATACCGCGATCTCCGGCGCCATACAGAGTACTCACCTCTCTGGATGCCTCACTCTGTCTGGAGCCAGACTGCGCATGCGTGTCGCGCTTGCGCAGTCTATAAAGGCTTCAGACAGAGTGACGCTCCTAGTGTTATATTATAGATATAACAGTCAGGCTGGGAATACATGGGAAAACTCAAAAAAATGATGATCAATAGGCAAACTTTAGTCAATAAAACTACAAATTTTATTATGAAACGTTAAAAATAACATAACATGTAGACTGGAGGAAGATTAAGGAAACACAAAAGCACCTATTTACGTGTTCCAGATAATTACCTCTTCCTGAAATAATGGGACGACCAGGGGGCGTCTGCGCATGCTTGTGGACCTTTGGCAACAAATAAAATGTGGGAATAATAGGTTCTTGTACCACCAACGCTGTTGCTAGTTCTTTAGTTATCACACCCGCCTCCCTCGCGTCATTAATTATATTCTGTAACTCCAAGCTATAGGCGGACAAGGGGTTAAAGGTAAGCTTTTTGTAGCATGTTTTATTGTCAAGTTGCCGAAAGGCCTCCTTCTCATAGAGGACCTTCGGCCACACAACAACGTTACCCCCCTTGTCCGCCGGCTTGAAGACAACATCATTTAGGTCCTGAAGGATGCGCAGACGTCCCCGCTCGTCCTTGGTCAAATTATCCCCATAGATATAACGTGGAATCTCAAGAAATTCCTTACTAACAATTTGTACGAATAGATCCACATTGGGGCAGGAAGCTAAAGGAGGAAACTTCTTAGATTTAAGTTTATTGAAGGTGGAATCTTACCTCCCTCTGGAACACTGCTTTCAGCGGATAGATCCTCCAACACCCTTAAAGCTATTTGTTCTTCCTCTGTGGGGACCAATTTGGAGAGGTTGCCATCAAAGAAATGTTTTTTGAAAATTAATGAACGGGCAAACAAGTGTAGGTTTTTTATTGCCAAGAATGCATCAAATGGTGCAGCAGGTGCAAATAAAAGACCCTTTGGGCACTATGCATTATGTAATGATGGCTTATATGGTGTTTGAGCGTCAGTTAGTATACTGGTAATGGTCTCTACCTTATAATAGATTTCAGCACTATATACTAGTTATGTAACTTTAAGGTGGCATTATCGTCTATACCTATATGATAGTGCGGTATGATACACTACTATTATAATGGATTGGTGATCAGTTCTGTCCCTTTGTGATCAATTTGGATCATAGAGACTATTATAAGCACATATATATTTGTTGTGCACCTACTATATGTACTGCACCCTGATGAATGCGTCACCATAATGTCACACTATGCTTGTGTGTTTCCTTAATCTTCCCCCAGTCTACATGTTATGTTATTTTTAACGTTTCATAATAAAGTTTGTAGTTTTATTGACTAAAGTTTGCCTATTGATCATCGTTTTTTTTTTAGTTTTGTCATCTTTGGTATTGATGATAGGATGTAATCCATATAGACGCATGGAAATGTAATTTTACAGGTCATAATTGTACCATGAGTCTTGGTCTCACTTGTTGTTGGGAATACATGGGGTATAGGATACACTGTATATACTATATAACAGACAGGCTGGGAATACATGGGGTACAGGATACACTGTATATACTATATATAACAGACAGGCTGGGAATACATGGGGTACAGGATACACTGTATATACTATAAACAGACAGGCTGGGGATAAAGGGGGTACAGGATACACTGTATATACTATATATAACAGACAGGCTGGGATACAGGGGTACAGGATACACTGTATATACTATATATAACAGACAGGCTGGGATAAAGGGTTACAGGATACACTGTATATACTTATATATAATAACAGACAGGCTGGAAACACTGGGGTACAGGATACACTGTATATACTATATATAACAGACAGGCTGGGGTTACAGGATACACTGTATATACTATATATAATAGACAGGCTGGGGAATACATGGGGTATAGGATACACTGTATATACTATATATAACAGACAGGTTGGGAATACATGGGATACAGGATACACTGTATATAACAGACAGGCTGGGAATACATGGGGTATAGGATACACTGTATATACTATATATAACAGACAGGCTGGGAATACAGGGGGTAAAGGATACACTGTACATACTATATATAACAGACAGGCTGGGAATACAGGGGGTACATGATACACTGTATATACTATATATAACAGACAGGCTGGGAATACATGGGGTACAGGATACACTGTATATACTATATATAACAGACAGGCTGGGAATACATGGGTACAGGATACACTGTATATACTATATATAACAGACAGGCTGGGAATACATGGGGTACAGGATACACTGTATATACTATATATAACAGACAGGCTGGGAATACATGGGTTACAGGATACACTGTATATACTATATATAACAGACAGGCTGGGAATACATGGGGTACAGGATACACTGTATATACTATATATAACAGACAGGCTGGGGAATACATGGGGTACAGGATACACTGTATATACTATATATAACAGACAGGCTGGGAATACATGGGGTACAGGATACACTGTATATACTATATATAACAGACAGGCTGGGAATACATGGGGTATAGGATACACTGTATATACTATATATAACAGACAGGCTGGGAATACATGGGGTACAGGATACACTGTATATACTATATATAACAGACAGGCTGGGAATACATGGGGTACAGGATACACTGTATATACTATATATAACAGACAGGCTGGGAATACATGGGGTACAGGATACACTGTATATACTATATATAACAGACAGGCTGGGGAATACATGGGGTACAGGATACACTGTATATAATATATATAATAGACAGGCTGGGAATACATGGGGTACAGGATACACTGTATATACTATATATAACAGACAGGCTGGGAATACATGGGGTACAGGATACACTGAATGTACAGTCATGGCCAAAAGTTTTGAGAATGACACAAATATTAATTTTTACAAAGTCTACTGCTTCACTTTTTCTAATGGCAATTTGCATATACTCCAGAATGTTATAAAGAGGGATCAGCTTAACAGCAATTACTTGCAAAGTCAATATTTGGCTAGAAAATGAACTTTATCCCCCAAAACACATTTCAACATCATTGCAGCCCTGCCTTAAAAGGACCAGCTAACCTCTTTTCAGTGATTGCTCCATTAACACAGGTGTGGGTGTTGATGAGGACATGGCTGGAGATCAATCTGTCATGATTAAGTAAGAATGACACCACTGGACACTTTAAAAGGAGGCTGGTGCTTGGCATCATTGTTTCCCTTCTGTTAACCATGGTTATCTCTAAAGAAACACGTGCAGTCATCATTGCAATGCACAAAAATGGCCTAACAGGGAAGAGTATCGCAGCTAGAAAGATTGCACCTCAGTCAACAATCTATCGCATCATCCAGAACTTCAAGGAGAGAGGTTCCATTGTTGCCAAAAGGCTCCAGGGCGCCCAAGAAAGACCAGCAAGCGCCAGGACCGTCTCTTAGAAGTGTTTCAGCTGCGGGATCGGGCTACCAGCAGTGCAGAGCTTGCTCAGGAATGGCAGCAGGCAGGTGTGAGTGCATCTGCACACACTGTGAGGCGGAGACTCTTGGAGCAAGGCCTGGTCTCAAGGAGGGCAGCAAAGAAGCCACTTCTCTCCAGAAAAAACACCATGGACAGACTGATATTCTGCAAAAGGTACAGGCAGTGGACTGCTGAGGACTGGGGTAAAGTTATTTTCTCTGATGAATCCCCTTTTTGATTGTTTGGGACATCAGGAAAACGCCTCATTCGGAGAAGACAAGGTGAGCGCTACCATCAGTCTTGTCTCATGCCAACTGTTAAGCATCCTGAAACGATTCATGTGTGGGGTTGCTTCTCAGCCAAGGGAATCGGCTCTCTCACAGTCTTGCCTGAAAACACAGCCATGAATAAAGAATGGTACCAGAATGTCCTCCAAGAGCAACTTCTCCCAACCCTCCAAGAGCAGTTTGGCGATCAACAATGCCTTTTCCAGCATGATGGAGCACATTGCCATAAAGCAAAGGTGATAACTAAATGGCTCAGGGAACAAAACATAGAGATTTTGGGTCCATGGCCTGGAAACTCCCCAGATCTTAATCCCATTGAGAACTTGTGGTCAATCATCAAGAGACGGGTGGACAAACAAAAACCTAAAAATTCTGACAAAATGAAAGCATTGATTGTGCAAGAATGGACTGCTATCAGTCAGGATTTGGTCCAGAAGTTGATTGAGAGCATGCCAGGGAGAATTGCAGAGGTCCTGAAGAAGAAGGGTCAACACTGCAAATATTGACTTGCTGCATTAACTCATTCTAACTGTCAATATAAGCTTTTGTTACTCATATGTTTGCAATTATTATATTTCTGTCTGTGATAAAAACATCTGTCAAACACACATAAAAACCAGTGAGCAGCAGATCATGTGAAAATATAATATTTGTGTCATTCTCAAAACTTTTGGCCATGACTGTACTATATATAACAGACAGGCTGGGAATACCTGGGGTACAGGATACACTGTATATACTATATATAACAGACAGGCTGGGAATACATGGGGTACAGGATAAACTGTATATACTATATATAACAGACAGGCTGGGAATACATGGGGTATAGGATACACTGTATATACTATATATAACAGACAGGCTGGGAATACATGGGGTACAGGATACACTGTATATACTATATATAACAGACAGGCTGGGAATACATGGGGTACAGGATACACTGAATATACTATATATAACAGACAGGCTGGGAATACATGGGGTACAGGATACACTGTATATACTATATATAACAGACAGGCTGGGAATACATGGGGTACAGGATACACTGAATGTACTATATATAACAGACAGGCTGGGAATACATGGGGTACAGGATACACTGTATATACTATATATAACAGACAGGCTGGGAATACATGGGGTATAGCATACACTGTATATACTATATATAACAGACAGGCTGGGAATACAGGGGGTACAGGATACACTGTATATACTATATATAACAGACAGGCTGGGAATACATGGGGTACAGGATACACTGTATATACTATATATAACAGACAGGCTGGGAATACATGGGGTACAGGATACACTGTATATACTATATATAACAGACAGGCTGGGAATACATGGGGTACAGGATACACTGTATATACTATATATAACAGACAGGCTGGGAATACATGGGGTACAGGAGTCACTGTATATACTATATATATAACAGACAGGCTGGGAATACATGGGGTACAGGATACACTGTATATACTATATATAACAGACAGGCTGGGAATACATGGGGTATAGGATACACTGTATATACTATATATAACAGACAGGCTGGGAATACATGGGGTATAGGATACACTGTATATACTATATATAACAGACAGGCTGGGAATACATGGGGTATAGGATACACTGTATATACTATATATAACAGACAGGCTGGGAATACATGGGGTACAGGATACACTGTATATACTATATATAACAAACAGGCTGGGAATACATGGGGTATAGGATACACTGTATATACTATATATAACAGACAGGCTGGGAATACATGGGGTACAGGATACACTGTATATACTATATATAACAGACAGGCTGGGGATACATGGGGTACAGGATACACTCTATATACTATATATAACAAACAGGCTGGGAATACATGGGGTATAGGATACACTGTATATACTATATATAACAGACAGGCTGGGAATACATGGGGTATAGGATACACTGTATATACTATACAGTATATAACAGACAGGCTGGGAATACATGGGGTACAGGATACACTGTATATACTATATATAACAGACAGGCTGGGAATACATGGGGTACAGGATACACTGTAAATACTATATATAACAGACAGGCTGGGAATACAGGGGGTACAGGATACACTGTATATACTATATATAACAGACAGGCTGGGAATACATGGTGTACAGGATACACTGTATATACTATATATAACAGACAGGCTGGGGATACAGGGGGTACAGGATACACTGTAAATACTATATATAACAGACAGGCTGGGAATACATGGGGTACAGGATACACTGTATATACTATATATAACAGACAGGCTGGGAATACATGGGGTACAGGATACACTGTATATACTATATATAACAGACAGGCTGGGATACATGGGGTACAGGATACACTGTATATACTATATATAACAGACAGGCTGGGATACAGGGGTACAGGATACACTGTATATACTTATATAACAGACAGGCTGGGATACATGGGGTACAGGATACACTGTATTACTATATATAACAGACAGGCTGGGAATACATGGGTACAGGATACACTGTATATACTATATATAACAGACAGGCGGAATACATGGGGTCAGGATACACTGTATATACTATATATAACAGACAGGTGGAATACATGGGGTACAGGATACACTGTATACTATATATAACAGACAGGCTGGGAATACATGGGGTACAGGATACCTGTAATACTATATTACAGACAGCTGGATACATGGGTACAGATACACTGTATATACTATATAACAGACAGGCTGGGAAACATGGGGTACAGGATACACTGTATATCTATATATAACAGACAGGCTGGGAATACAGGGGTACAGGATACACTGTATATACTTATATACAGACAGGCTGGAATCTGGGGTACAGGATACACTGTATATACTATATATCAGACAGGCTGGAATACATGGGGTACAGATCACTGTATATACTATATATAACAGCAGGCTGGGATACATGGGGTACAGGATAACTGTATACTATTTAACACAGGCTGGAATACATGGGGTACAGGATACACTGTATATCTATAATAACGACAGGCTGTATGGGTAAGGTAACTGTAATACTATATATAACAACAGGCTGGGAATACAGGGTACAGTACACTGAATACTATATATAACAACAGGCTGGATCAGGGGTTACAGATAATGATATCTATATACAGACAGCTGGAATACATGGGTACAGGATACACTGTAATACTATATAAAACAGACAGGCTGGGAATACATGGGTACAGATACACTGTATCATTATCATGACAGGCTGGAATCATGGGTGGATACACTGTATGACTATATATAACAGACAGGCTGGAATACATGGGGTACAGGATACACTGTATATATAATATAACAGACAGCGGATACAGGTAGGATAATGTAATACATATAAACAACAGGCTGGAATACATGGGACAGATACACTGTATATACTATATAACAGACAGGCTGGGAATACATGGGGTACAGGATACACTGTATATCTATATATAACAGACAGGCTGGATACATGGGGTAAGGATCACTGTATATACTATATAAACAGACAGCTGGGATACATGGGTACAGGATACACGTATATACTATATATAAAGACAGGCTGGGAATACATGGGTACAGGATACACTGTATATACTATAATAACAGACAGGCTGGGAATACATGGGGTACAGGATACACAATACTATATATACAGACAGGCTGGGAATACATGGGGTACAGGATACACTGTATATACTATATATAACAGACAGGCTGGGAATACATGGGGTACAGGATACACTGTAAATACTATATATAACAGACAGGCTGGGAATACATGGGGTACAGGATACACTGTATATACTATATATAACAGACAGGCTGGGAATACATGGGGTACAGGATACACTGTATATACTATATATAACAGACAGGCTGGGAATACAGGGGTACAGGATACACTGTATATACTATATATAACAGACAGGCTGGGAATACATGGGGTACAGGATACACTGTATATACTATATATAACAGACAGGCTGGAATACAGGGGTACAGGATACACTGTATATACTATATATAACAGACAGGCTGGGAATACAGGGGTACAGGATACACTGTATATACTATATATAACAGACAGGCTGGGAATACATGGGGTACAGGATACACTGTATATACTATATATAAAGACAGGCTGGGAATACATGGGGTACAGGATACACTGTATATACTATATATAACAGACAGGCTGGGAATACATGGGTACAGGATACACTGTATATACTTATATAACAGACAGGCTGGGAATACAGGGGTACAGGATACACTGTATATACTATATATAACAGACAGGCTGGGAATACATGGGGTACAGGATACACTGTATATACTATATATAACAGACAGGCTGGGAATACATGGGGTACAGGATACACTGTATACTATATATAACAGACAGGCTGGGAATACATGGGGTACAGGATACACTGTATATACTATATATAAACAGACAGGCTGGGAATACATGGGGTACAGGATACACTGTATATACTATATATAACAGACAGGCTGGGAATACATGGGGTACAGGATACACTGTATATACTATATATAACAGACAGGCTGGGATACATGGGGTAAGGATACACTGTATATACTATATATAACAGACAGGCTGGGAATACATGGGGTACAGGATACACTGTATATACTATATATAACAGACAGGCTGGGAATACATGGGGTACAGGATACACTGTATATACTATATATAACAGACAGGCTGGGAATACATGGGGTACAGGATACACTGTATATACTATATATAACAGACAGGCTGGGAATACATGGGGTACAGGATACACTGTATATACTATAATAACAGACAGGCTGGGAATACATGGGGTACAGGATACACTGTATATACTATATATAACAGACAGGCTGGGAATACATGGGGTACAGGATACACTGTATATACTATATATAACAGACAGGCTGGAATACATGGGGTACAGGATACACTGTATATACTATATATAACAGACAGGCTGGGAATACATGGGGTACAGGATACACTGTATATACTATATATAACAGACAGGCTGGGAATACATGGGGTACAGGATACACTGTATATACTATATATAACAGACAGGCTGGGATACAGGGGTACAGGATACACTGTATATACTATATATAACAGACAGGCTGGGAATACATGGGTACAGGATACACTGTATATCTATATAAAGGCTGGGAATAAGGGTAAGGTAACTGAATAATATTAACAGACAGGCTGGGAATACATGGGGTACAGGATACACTGTATATACTATATATAACAGACAGGCTGGATACATGGGGTACAGGATACACTGTATATACTATATATAACAGACAGGCTGGAATACATGGGGTACAGGATACACTGTATATACTATATATAACAGACAGGCTGGGAATACAGGGGTACAGGATACACTGTATATACTATATATAAAGACAGGCTGGGAATACATGGGTACAGGAAACACTGTATATACTATATATAACAGACAGGCTAGGAATACATGGGGTACAGGATATACTGTATATACTATATATAACAGACAGGCTGGGAATACAGGGGTACAGGATACACTGTATATACTATATATAACAGACAGGCTGGGAATACATGGGGTACAGGATACACATATAGTATATATAACAGACAGGCTGGGAATACAGGGGGTACAGGAAACACTGTATATACTATATATAACAGACAGGCTGGGGATACATGGGGTACAGGATACACTGTTATACACTTATATAACAGACAGGCTGGGAATACATGGGGTACAGGATACACTGTATATACTATATATAACAGACAGGCTGGGAATACAGGGGGTACAGGATACACTGTATATACTATATATAACAGACAGGCTGGGAATACAGGGGTACAGGATACACTGTATATACTATATATAACAGACAGGCTGGGAATACAGGGGTACAGGATACACTGTATATACTATATATAATAGACAGGCTGGGAATACATGGGGTACAGGATACACTGTATATACTATATATAACAGACAGGCTGGGAATACATGGGGTACAGGATACACTGTAATACTATATATAATAGACAGGCTGGGGAATACATGGGGTACAGGATACACTGTATATACTATATTATAACAGACAGGCTGGGAATACATGGGGTACAGGATACACTGTATATACTATATATAACAGACAGGCTGGGAATACAGGGGGTACAGGATACACTGTATATACTATATATAACAGACAGGCTGGGAATACAGGGGGTACAGGATACACTGTATATACTATATATAATAGACAGGCTGGGAATACATGGGGTACAGGATACACTGTATACACTATATATAACAGACAGGCTGGGAATACAGGGGGTACAGGATACACTGTATATACTATATATAACAGACAGGCTGGGGATACAGGGGGTACAGGATACACTGTATATACTATATATAACAGACAGGCTGGGGATACAGGGGGTACAGGATACACTGTATATACTATATATAACAGACAGGCTGGGAATACATGGGGTACAGGATACACTGTATATACTATATATAACAGACAGGCTGGGGAATACATGGGGTACAGGATACACTGTATATACTATATATAACAGACAGGCTGGGAATACATGGGGTACAGGATACACTGTATATACTATATATAACAGACAGGCTGGGAATACATGGGTTACAGGATACACTGTATATACTATATATAACAGACAGGCTGGGAATACATGGGGTACAGGATACACTGTATATACTATATATAACAGACAGGCTGGGGAATACATGGGGTACAGGATACACTGTATATACTATATATAACAGACAGGCTGGGAATACATGGGGTACAGGATACACTGTATATACTATATATAACAGACAGGCTGGGAATACAGGGGGTACAGGATACACTGTATATACTATATATAACAGACAGGCTGGGAATACAGGGGGTACAGGATACACTGTATATACTATATATAACAGACAGGCTGGGAATACATGGGGTACAGGATACACTGTATATACTATATATAACAGACAGGCTGGGAATACATGGGGTACAGGATACACTGTATATACTATATATAACAGACAGGCTGGGAATACATGGGGTACAGGATACACTGTATATACTATATATAACAGACAGGCTGGGAATACATGGGTACAGGATACACTGTATATACTATATATAACAGACAGGCTGGGAATACATGGGTACAGGATACACTGTATATACTATATATAACAGACAGGCTGGGAATACATGGGGTACAGGATACACTGTATATACTATATATAACAGACAGGCTGGGAATACATGGGGTACAGGATACACTGTATATACTATATATAACAGACAGGCTGGGAATACATGGGGTAAGGATACACTGTATATACTATATATACAGACAGGCTGGGAATACATGGGGTACAGGATACACTGTATATACTATATATAACAGACAGGCTGGGAATACAGGGGGTACAGGATACACTGTATATACTATATATAACAGACAGGCTGGGAATACATGGGGTACAGGATACACTGTATATACTATATATAACTAGACAGGCTGGGAATACATGGGGTACAGGATACACTGTATAACTATATATAACAGACAGGCTGGGAATACATGGGGTACAGGATACACTGTATATACTATATATAACAGACAGGCTGGGATACATGGGGTACAGGATACACTGTATATACTATATATAACAGACAGGCTGGGGAATACATGGGGTACAGGATACACTGTATATACTATATATAAAGACAGGCTGGGAATACATGGGGTACAGGATACACTGTATATACTATATATAACAGACAGGCTGGGAATACATGGGGTACAGGATACACTGTATATACTATATATAACAGAGGCTGGGAATACATAGGGTACAGTATACACTGTATATACTATATATAACAGACAGGCTGGAATACATGGGTACAGGATACACTGTATATACTATATATAACAGACAGGCTGGGAATACATGGGGTACAGGATACACTGTATATACTATATATAACAGACAGGCTGGGGAATACATGGGTACAGGATACACTGTATATACTATATATAAACAGACAGGCTGGGAATACATGGGGTAAGGATACACTGTATATACTATATATAACAGACAGGCTGGGAATACATGGGGTACAGGATACACTGTATATACTATATATAACAGACAGGCTGGGAATACATGGGGTACAGGATACACTGTATATACTATATATAACAGACAGGCTGGGAATACATGGGGTACAGGATACACTGTATATACTATATATAACAGACAGGCTGGGAATACATGGGGTACAGGATACACTGTATATACTATATATAACAGACAGGCTGGGAATACATGGGGTACAGGTTACACTGTATATACTATATATAACAGACAGGCTGGGAATACATGGGGTACAGGATACACTGTATATACTATATATAAGACAGGCTGGGATACATGGGGTACAGGATAACTGTATATACTTAATAAACAGACAGGCTGGGAATACAGGGTACAGGTACACTGTAATACTATATTAACAGACAGGCTGGGAATACATGGGGTACAGGATACACTGTATATACTATATAAAGCAGACAGGCTGGGGATACAGGGATACAGGTATTACACTTATATACTAATTACAGCAGGACTGGAATACATGGGTACATAGAAACTGGAATATACATGTATAAAACAGCACTGGGATACATATGGGGTACAGGAATACATGGGGTAAGGATACATAAAACAGGCTGAAATACAGGGGGTAAGCAGGATACACTGTAATACTATATAAAACAGACAGGCTGGGAATACATGGGTACAGGAACACTGATATACTATATAATAACAGACAGGCTGGGAATACATGGGGTACAGGATACCTGTATATACTATATATAACAGACAGGCTGGGAATACATGGGGTACAGGATACACTGTATATATATATATAACAGACAGGCTGGGAATACATGGGTACAGGATACACTGTAATTATATATAAACAGACAGGCTGGGAATAATGGGTACAGGATACACTGTATATACTATATATAACAGACAGGTGGGAATACATGGGGTAAGGATACACTGTATATTATATATAACAGACAGGCTGGGAATAAGGGGTACAGGATACACTGTATATACTATATATACAGACAGGCTGGGAATACATGGGGTACAGGATACACTGTATATACTATATATAACAGACAGGCTGGAATACATGGGGTACAGGATACACTGAATATATATATAAACAGACAGGCTGGGATACATGGGGTACAGGATACACTGTATATATATAATAACAGACAGGCTGGGAAACATGGGTACAGGATACACTGTATATACTATATATAACAGACAGGCGGGAAAGGGGTAAGGATACACTGTATATACTATATATAACAGACAGGTGGGAATACATGGGGTAAGGATACACTGTATATATATATATAACAGACAGGCTGGAATACATGGGTAAGGATACACTGTATATACTATATATAACAGACAGGCTGGGATACATGGGGTACAGGATACACTGTTATACTATATATAACATACAGGCTGGGAATACATGGGGTACAGGATACACTGTATATAATATATAACAGACAGGCTGGGAATACAGGGGTACAGGATACACTGTATATATATATATAACAGAAGGCTGGAATACATGGGGTAAGGATACACTGTATATACTATATATAACATACAGGCTGGAAAACATTGAGTATAGGAATACACTGTATTACTATATATAACAGAACAGGCTGGGGATACATGGGTACATGATACACTGTATATTTTCTATATCTAACAGACAGGCGGGAAGAACATGGGTACAGAATACACCGAAATTACTATATATAACAGACAGGTGGTATACAGGGGGTACAGCGATACACTGTATATACTATATATAACAGACAGGCTGGAAATACATGGTTTGACAGATACACATATAAAATTTATAACAGACAGGCTGGGAATACATGGGGCAGGATCCCACTGTTATAAAATATTTTAACAACAGGGGGAAAAAGGGGGGAACAGGAAAACACTGATATTATATATAAAACAGGCTGGGAATAAAGGGGAAACAGGAAAACACTGTATTACTATATATAAAAACAGGGGAATGGGGGGGTACAGGTACACTATATTCCCAAATTTAAAAGACGGGGGGGGGAATACATGGGGTACAAAAACACGTATACACTATAAAAAACCCAGCCCGGGCTGGAATACAGGGGGAAACAGGATAAACGTTATAATATATATAAAGAAAACCCTGGGATACGGGGGTACAGGATACACTTTTTATCTTATAAAAAGACAGGTGGGGATACAGGGGGTACAGGTCACTGTAAAACTATAATAACAAAAAGGGGGGGGAACAGGGGGAACAGGATAATGTATTTTTAAATATCAACGGGGGGAATACGGGGGTACGGGATACACGTATATATATATATAAAAAAACAGGTGGGGAATCGGGGGGTGGGGGATACACGTATTACTATATAAAAAAAAAGGGGTGGGAAACATAGGGTACGGAAAACACTGTTTTATCTATATAAAAAAAAGGGGGTGGGAATCAGGGTTAAAAGGTACCTGTATATACAATATTAAAAAAAGGGGGGGAAAATACATGGGGTACAGGATACATTTTTAAAAACATATATAACAACGGCTGGGGAATACTTTGGGGTACAGGATACACGAAATATACTATTTAAAACAGGTGGGAATACAGGGGGTTTGGGGGATACACGTATATACTATAAATAACGCCGGGGGGGGAAACTGGGGCAGGATACACTGTTATACTATATATAACGGGCCCTGGGAAACATGGGGTACAGGATACCGAATATACTATATATAACAGACGGGGCTGGAAAGGGGGGGTTTTCGGATACACTGTATATACTTAAAAAAAAAAGGGGCGGGGAAACCCCCGGGGGGGAAAAAGGGAAAACCCCTTTAAATTTTTACTATTTAAACAGACAAGGAGGGAATACATGGGGTACAGGATCAGAATGCCCCCAATTTTTAAAAAAAAAGGGCCGGGGGAATACTGGGTGGGGGACCCACTGTATCCCCCTATTTAAAAACAGGGGGGCCCCTGGGAATACAGGGGGAAAAAGAATACACTTTTTTTTTCTATATAAAAAAAAAAAGGGGGGGGGAATTTTACAGGGGGGTTACAGGATACACTGTATATATTTTTAATAACAGACGGGGGGGGGAAATTTTGGGGGGTAAAGGATACCCCGTTTTTACTAAAAAAAACCCCGACGGGGGGGGGAATACAGGGGGTTCAGGAACCCTGTATATACTATATATAACGAAGGGGGAATACTTGGGTACAGGAACAAAAAATTTTTTTTTTTACGTCAGGGCCCAAAATTTTTTAAAAAGAATGACACAAATATTATTTTTTTTAAATGATCTGCTGCCCTTGGTTTTTATGTGTGTTTGAAAAAAGTTTTTTTAAAAAAAAGACAGAAATATAATAATTTTTAAAAATAGGGAAAAAAAGCTTTACTGACAGTTAGAATTTTTTTTAAAGCCAAGTCCCTTTTTTTCAGTGTTTTCCCCCTTTTTTTTCAGGACCTTGCAATTTTTTCCCCCCAACCTCAAAAAAAAATTCTGGACCAAATTTTCCCCCCTGATTGGGGGGGCCCCCCCTTGCACCCCAAAAAAAAGCTTTCCCTTTTTTTAGTTATTTTTAGGGGTTTTTTTTTTTCCCCCATCTCTTGATTTATTGACCACAAGTTTTTCAATGGGATTTTAAAAACTGGGGAAATTTCCAGGCCCTGGACCCCCAAAAAAATTTTTTGTTTTGTTCCCTTTTTAGCCATTTAGTTATCCCCTTTTTTTGTTTTGGGGGGGGCTCCCCATGTGGAAAAGGCATTGTTGACGCCAAACCCGCTTTTGGGGAAAGGGTTTGTAAAATTTTCTTTGGGGGCATTTGGTACCATTCTTTTTTCCCTGGCTGTTTTTTTAGGCAAGCTGTGAGGGGACCCATTCCCTTGGGAGAACAACCCCCAAAAGAATTTTTTAGGAGTTTTAAAAATTTTGGATGAGACAAGACTGGGGGTGCGCTCCCTTTTCTTCTCCAATGAGGCGTTTTTCCCGTGCCCAAAAATGAAAAGGGGGGTTCATCAGGAAAAAAAACTTTAAAACCCCTCTCAAAATTCCACTCCCCGCCCTTTTTTCAGAAAAATCATCCCGTCCCCTGTGTTTTTTTTTGGAAAAGTGGCTTCTTTGCTGGGCCCCCCTTGAGCCAGGCCTTGCTCCAAGGTTTCCCCCTCACAGTGCGTGCAGTAAAACCCCCTCCCCGGCCTTTCCCCGGCAAGCTCGCAATTTCTGGTAGCCCGATCCCGCGCTGAAACCCCTTTTATAGCGGTCCTGGCGTTTTTGGGGGGTTTTTGGGGGGCCCCCCGGGCCTTTTTTGGCAAAAATGGAACCCTCTCCTTGAAGTTTTTAGTGCGATAGATTTTTGATGATTGCATTTTTTAAACTGCAAAAATTTTCCCGTTGGGGCCCTTTTTGTGCATTGCAATGATGATGCAAAATTTTTCTTTAGGTAACCATGGTTACAGAAGAGAATCAAAGTGCCAAAACATCCCCCTCCTTTTTTAAAAGGGCCAGGGGTCATTTTTCTTAATCGAGGATTTATCTCCGCCTTTTTCCCCAAACAACACCCCAACCCGTGTTAAATGGAGCAATCATGAAAAGAGGTTAGCGGTCCTTTTTAAAAGGGGGGGGTGCAATGAGTTGAAAAATTTTTTTGGGGGATAAAGTTCATTTTCTAGCCAAAAAAATTTAATTTGCAAAATTGGGTGTTTTAATTTTCACTCTTTAACATTTGAGTTATGAAAAAATTTTTTATTGAAAAAGGAAACAGTAGAATTTGAAAAAAATTTTTTTTGTTCATTCTCAAAATTTTGGCCATGATGTATATAACAGACGGTGGGGGGAAAATGGGGTACAGGATAATGTATATACTATTTAACAACAGGTGGGGAAAAAAGGGGTAAAAGGGGGCACGAATGTACATAAAAAACGAAGGGGGGGGGAAAACGGGAAAAGGTAAAGTTTTAAAAACTAAATAAACAACAGGGTGGGAATACTGGGGTATAGGTACACCCGTTTTATATATTAACAGACAGGTGGGAATACTGGGGTACAGGTTTTTCCCGAATTCATAATAAACAGACCCGGCCCGGGGAAAAACATGGGGGGGAGGAGACATTTTAAAATTTTATATATTATAAAAAACCCGGTGGGAATAATTTTGGGGGCAGGATACACTGTTAACTATTATTCAGACAGGCTGGGAATACAGGGGTATAG
>JARQOD010000003.1:234583940-234698588 GCA_033576555.1 Oophaga sylvatica
ACTGCCCATAGTATAACATTGATCTGAGTGCTATCTGATAACACATCACAGATCTGCATCTGCCCATAGTATAACATTGGGCTGAGTGCTATCTGATAACACATCACAGATCTGCACTGCCCATAGTATAACATTGGCTCAGTGCTATCTGATAACACATCACAGACCTGCACTGCCCCATAGTATAACATTGGGCTGAGTGCTACCTGATAACACATCACAGATCTGCACTGCCCCATAGTATAACATTGGGCTGAGTGCTATCTGATAACACATCACAGATCTGCTCTGCTCCATAGTATAACATTGAGCTGAGTGCTATCTGATAACACATCACAGATCTGCACTGCCCCATAGTATAACATTGGGCTGAGTGCTTTCTGATAACACATCACAGATCTGCACTGCCCCATAGTATAACATTGAGCTGAGTGCTATCTGATAACACATCACAGATCTGCACTGCCCCATAGTATAACATTGAGCTGAGTGCTATCTGATAACACATCACAGATCTGCACTGCCCCATAGTATAACATTGGGCCGAGTAGCTATCTGATAAACATTACAGATCTGCACTGCCCCATAGTATAACATTGGGCTGAGTGCTATCTGATAACACATCACAGATCTGCACTGCCCCATAGTATAACATTGGGCTGAGTGCTATCTGATAACACATCACAGATCTGCACTGCCCCATAGTATAACATTGGCTGAGTGCTATCTGATAACACATCACAGATCTGCTCTGCCTCCATAGTATAACATTGGGCTGAGTGCTATCTGATAACACATCACAGATCTGCACTGCCCCATAGTAATAACATTGGGCTGAGTGTTATCTGATAACACATCACAGATCTGCACTGCCCCATAGTATAACATTGAGCTGAGTGCTATCTGATAACACATCACAGATCTGCACTGCCCCATATATAACATTGAGCTGAGTGCTATCTGATAACACATCACAGATCTGCACTGCCCCATAGTATAACATTGGCTGAGTGCTATCTGATAACACATCACAGATCTGCACTGCCCCATAGTATAACATTGTCTGAGTGTTATCTGATAACACATCACAGATCTGCACTGCCCCATAGTATAACATTGAGCTGAGTGCTATCTGATAACACATCACAGATCTGCACTGCTCCATAGTATAACATTGGGCGAGTGCTATCTGATAACACATCACAGATCTGCACTGCCCCATAGTATAACATTGGTCTGAGTGCTATCTGATAACACATCACAGATCTGCACTGCCCCATAGTATAACATTGAGCTGAGTGCTATCTGATAACACATCACAGATCTGCACTGCCCATAGTATAACATTGAGCTGAGTGCTATCTGATAACACATCACAGATCTGCACTGCCCCATAGTATAACATTGGGCTGAGTGCTATCTGATAACACATCACAGATCTGCACTGCCCCATAGTATAACATTGGCCGAGTGCTATCTGATAACACATCACAGATCTGCACTGCCCCATAGTATAACATTGAGCTGAGTGCTATCTGATAACACATCACAGATCTGCACTGCCCCATAGTATAACATTGAGCTGAGTGCTATCTGATAACACATCACAGATCTGCACTGCCCCATAGTATAACATTGGGCTGAGTGCTATCTGATAACACATCACAGATCTGCACTGCCCCATAGTATAACATTGAGCTGAGTGCTATCTGATAACACATCACAGATCTGCACTGCCCCATAGTATAACATATGGGCTGAGTGCTATCTGATAACACATCACAGATCTGCACTGCCCCATAGTATAACATTGGGCTGAGTGCTATCTGATAACACATCACAGATCTGCTACTGCTCCATAGTATAACATTGGCTGAGTGCTATCTGATAACACATCACAGATCTGCACTGCCCCATAGTATAACATTGGGCGAGTGCTATCTGATAACACATCACAGATCTGCACTGCCCCATAGTATAACATTGGCTGAGTGCTATCTGATAACACATCACAGATCTGCACTGCCCATAGTATAACATTGAGCTGAGTGCTATCTGATAACACATCACAGATCTGCACTGCCCATAGTATAACATGGCTGAGTGCTATCTGATAACACATCACAGATCTGCACTGCCCCATAGTATAACATTGGCTGAGTGCTATCTGATAACACATCACAGATCTGCACTGCCCCATAGTATAACATTGGTCTGAGTGCTATCTGATAACACATCACAGATCTGCACTGCCCATAGTATAACATTGGGCTGAGTGCTATCTGATAACACATCACAGATCTGCACTGCCCCATAGTATAACATTGGGCTGAGTGCTATCTGATAACACATCACAGATCTGCACTGCCCCATAGTATAACATTGGGCTGAGTGCTATCTGATAACACATCACAGATCTGCACTGCCCCATAGTATAACATTGGGCTGAGTGCTATCTGATAACACATCACAGATCTGCACTGCTCCATAGTATAACATTGGGCTGAGTGCTATCTGATAACACATCACAGATCTGCACTGCTCCATAGTATAACATTGGCTGAGTGCTATCTGATAACACATCACAGATCTGCACTGCTCCATAGTATAACATTGGGCTGAGTGCTATCTGATAACACATCACAGATCTGCACTGCTCCATAGTATAACATTGGGCTGAGTGCTATCTGATAACACATCACAGATCTGCACTGCCCATAGTATAACATTGACTGAGTGCTATCTGATAACACATCACAGATCTGCACTGCCCCATAGTATAACATTGGGCTGAGTGCTATCTGATAACACATCACAGATCTGTACTGCCCCATAGTATAACATTGGGCCCAGTGCTATCTGATAGAACATGGCAGTGTTATATAGCAGTGTGAGCGAGCCCTTGCAGTAAACATTTACCCACATACCCATATATCCTTCTGTCACAGACCAGACTGCATTCACAACGTGACAGGTTCCATTTAATTTGCTGCATAATGTCAGTAAATACGGTATCGCTGAAGCCATCAATTTGCTGTGAGACATAAGAAGCAAAAGAAACCAAACCCACAGTACAATCCTATCTCTGACGTCCAACTTGCTGGACCCCATTCTCTTACACTATGCAATGATACAACAGCGGCCTTAGTGCCGTCTTTAGCCCCGTAACCGTGCCACTACAAAAGTCATCAACAACCCTTGCCATACTCACTGTACCCATACACACAGATGTATTATGCCAGGGATCTGTTCACTTTTACAGAACTTCAAACAGAAACCACAACACCATGTCAATTACTTTTTTTTAATGTAAGTCTATGAGAGCCTCATGTCAAGGCTCTGACACTGGAGACTTCCATGAAGAAGACCCTATGTGAATCAGTGAGCCAGAACTACAGTTACATGGTGCAGTAGAGTGATGTCTTGGCGCTGGGAACAGAAGAAGGCTGCCTTAAAGGGGTATTCCCGTCTCCAAGATCCTATCCCAATATGTAGTAGGTGTAGTAGTAATAATAATATTAGCAAATGCCTTTAATTAGAAATGAAGTACAGTTTTTCTGATTCACTATGCCTCTTTCCTCATGTGTAGGCATTGCATGACTTTAGGTATCCATGGTTATGACCACTAGCAACTAGCTAACTATCAATTTATCAGTGGTCGTAACCATGGATACCCAAGTTCCTTCAATGCTTGCACATGAGGAAAGAGACATAGCGAATTAGAAAAACTGTACTACAATTTTAATTGGATGTATTTGCTAATATTATTATTATTATTACACCTACTACATATTGGGATAGCATCTTGGAGATGGGAATATCCCTTTAACTATGGCTAAGATAGTGAATAATCAGTGGAGTGCTACATTTCATAGCCATTTCTCAGTACTTAGACTCTTACATTCTCAAAAACGAATACAAAATGCGTATACTATATATTTTAAAAAGTTATTACCATTGTTAAAAGTTTTTACCTATGCTTTGGGACTCTCACTGATCCCGATAACGGGACTCTGAAATGTACATTAGCGCCACCTGTGTAGACTGCTGGAATTAGCTGATCGAAGTACTCGACTACCTCCAGCAGGACCATGACTTTGTTTTTATTTTAGTCACTAGATGGTGCCATAAAATGAATGCCGCCTAATGGTGCCCCATTATTCCCCCTTCATAATATTTATCAAACTTGCAGCCAGTGTTGCCATCACAGGGACTGTCTGTGCTAATCTGTGATTTGTTTCTTAAAGGGGTTGGTTGTCTGCTCTAGAATGCCAGGTTCGCAGTCACTCTGTGTGACTGCAGACATGTGAATCCCCCTAGCACATGCGCTGTGCACTGTGAGGTTTCGCCAGTGTCTGCGCTGGGAGCGGTTGTCATGTATGCGATATGCATACTCCCGGGCAGAGCCCTTCTAGTGGGCATGGCGTCGCTACATACACTTGCATTGAGTGAGGCCGCGCTGAACGGGGCTAATAATGCAGAGCAGCATTAGGGAATCTGATGAGCCACGCCGCATTGTAAACCACATAAGAATGTGCACTTAATAAGAAGGCCCATATCTCTGGAACTGATGACAGAGTTACAAAAATGATTATTCAAGGGAGCAGCGGGAATACGTTTCATAACTGGACGCTTTTGAAGCAGTGTCAGGTCCTCTTTAATTTTCAAGAAATGTACTGTGCCGGTATCTCATTATACGGCCTGCAGTGTTTTCATCTCTTTTTAATTTTATACGTATTTTCTCTGATTTCACCAGCTATCGATACAAACACTGATCACAAGTACAGATGTCACACAGATGTGATACGCTGATGTATATTATGGAAACATTTTTGTTTAGGGTCCATCACCTTTTGCTGGGAAAATAAAGCTGCAGCATAGCATTCGATGGAGCTGGCATGGTGTTGTATTTACTGTTTTCTTTAAAGGGAATCTGTCACCACACTTGAGCTAGCTGAATATTAATATGGGCATACAGGTTATAGACTGCTGAAAACAGTCCTCCCTGTATGTCTCATATCAGATGCCGTGTTGTTGAGAAATTATCTTTTTTCGCTTTATATAAATGACCTGATATGAAATACACAGGTAGGACTCTCTTCAGCCTTCTGTAACCTGTATGCCCATATCAATCATTTAGATGTGGTGACAGTTTCCCTTTAAGGCATACATGATTTTGCTGCTCACATCAACAAGACAAAAAAAACTGCTTATATTGCACCTACCTGTATAATATGTCCAGGAACAGTCAGAGTTTTTCAGAATTCTGCTAGAACTATAGGTACTGGAACATCTATTAACCCACCTCTGCACATGCATTGTTCTTGCTTTGTTTTATAGCGAGGGGCAGGACAATAAAATGATCTATGAGTTAAAGCTGTTTGAAGGTATAGCAAGTGCTTTAAGTTTTTCTTCTTTTTCCCATATTAGGGGACGACGCCGGCTTTGAAAGTGATGTTTATAACAACACGGCCATACAGACGCCACACCTCCGAGAGCTAGCAAGGAGAAGTGTGATCTTCAAAAATGCATTCACTTCTGTCAGCAGCTGTTCCCCCAGTAGGGGAGCAATCCTGACTGGTCTGCCTCAGGTGACCTCTTTATTAACTATATAATATACAGTGCTAGTGTAAAGTGGGGCAGGGACGGTAGACGCGAGCGAGACACTCGTCTTCAGCGTCCCGGCACATTACATGAAAGTGTGGGTCCAGGCTGGGTGCGTGGACTTGTGCTGTGCAGACCCCATGTAACCTATATTGTGGGTTTGCCAGGACCGAATGTTCCACAGTTCAATGTGGGAGACCACCTTTCCAAAATAAAGTCTTAGGCCTCTTTCACATTTCCGGCGGGCGCATGGCGGCGCCCCCGGCATTTTGCCGCAGCGCCGCATCTGAAAATCTGATGCGCCGCATGCGGCTTTTTTCGCATTGACATGCATTAGCGCCGGATGGCGCCGCATGTCAATGCGTTGCATGCGGTTTTGTCCGGATGCGGCGCAAATGTACATTGCGGCGTCTGGAAAAAACGCTGCATGTAACGTTTTTTTTTTTTTTGCCGGATGGTTTCTTATCTCTCCAAGCATCAGAAACCATCCGGCAAAAAACCGCATTTTGGCCGCCGGAAGTGTGAAAGGTTTTCACATGTGGCGCTGCGGCAAAATGCCGGGGGCGCCGCCAGGCGCCCGCCGGAAATGTGTAAGAGGCCTTAACTGCACTGTAACTTGGTAAGGTTTATATACAAGAGAAAGCAGGTACAAAGTCTTATGGACGTTTCCTTTACAGCATGAAGCATTTTTTAACACGATATTCTTCCTCTGTAGTATACCCCAGGGCTTTCTAGGCACACTGTTTCTCCCTACTTCATCATAACCCAGCTTTAATGCTCCAGTTCTGATCAGCAAGTCTCCTTAGTCACTCAGCAGTTCTGTGTCCTTTTTCTTCCACTCCTGGCGCCCTGGAACCCTTGGACTCGAGACACCCACTATCCCAGGTACTCAGTCCTGATTAGGTCTGTTACCTTAAGGGCCCGTCTCACATAGCGATATCGCTACCGAGATCGGTGCTGAGTCATTAGTTTTGTGACGCAGCAGCGATCTCCCCAGCGATATCGCTGTGTGTGACATTCAGCGACGATCAGCCCCCCTGCCGGGTATCGCTGATCGTCGCTGAATGTCCTGGACATTTTTTTGATCACTGGTCTCCCGCTGACAGGCACGCATCGCTGCGTGTGACAGGCGGGAGATCAGCGATCCGCTGGTAACCAAGTGTAAGGTTCTGTGTACATGTTCCTGAAACTCAGTTTGTTCGTCAGCCATTTTACTTTCTGTCTTGCTGCAGCTATCTTGCCCTCAGTCAAAATGGAGTTTCCAGCTTGCATGTTCCCGCCCTGATTCTCTCCTTTTGCTTCTTAAGCAGCCACAGCTGAGCAATCAGTGCTTCTGAATCTAGCCTGCAGTGAACCTGTGACCTGACTCCTAAAGCCTTGGACCTTGTACTCCAGCTATTCCTACTGAGGAACTCTGAAGCACTTGTGGACTCTGAACCCTGCTCTTTGAAAGACCCACGTTTGCATGGACTTACGGTAACAGAGAAGAAGATCCTGAACCTGTTGTGGAGAGTGATTGCTGAGCTTAGATTACTCTGGCCTGCTGTGTCTCCTGCTTCTGTGTCTGCAAACTGTGTGACTATTTTTGCCAACTTGTATGAAGTAATACAAGACTTTCTATATCAAACCTGTGTCTCATGTATTTTCATCGCACCCAAGCACAAGACACTATATGAACTGTACTACATACATTACAAGATTCTGAAGCCAAGACGTTAGTGTCTGCTGGGTCTGGAAAGGCTGTGTCTGCTGTAACTGTGGATATCGGATGTCCGGTTGTACTTTCTGTGATGACAGTGGTTGTGACTTCTCACAACCATTCCAGGTGAGCAATTCCCTTAAGTGTTTTTTTTTCTGCAGTGTTACCACAGGTAAACACTATTGTTTTTTTTTTTTCTTTTCTCTTTTTTTGTCTGCTGTAACTGTGGATATCAGATGTCCGGGTGAACTTTCTGTGATGATAGTGGTTGTGACTTCTCACAACCATTCCAGGTGAGCAGTTCCCTTAATTTTTTTTCTCTCTGCAGTGTTACCACAGGTAAACACTATTGTTTTTTTTTCTCCTCTCCTCTTCTTCCAGTACTCCTGTCTTAAAAGATCTGGAAAATGGAGGCCCGCATAAAGGAACTTTGCGGAGTGACTGATAATATCCTTGCAGATTTGCAGAATATAAAGACCCGTTTTTCAAGCCTACAGGACCTCACTAATCACAATTTGCAAGTGTTTGGACAGACTGCCCAGGATTTGCGAGCCAGGATTGAGGTTCTAGAAGAGCGAGTCCAGGCTCCTGCCGTAGCCCCGAGTTCTGGGATTCCCAAGTTGCCCCCTTTTCGTTTTGGCGGTGAACGTGAGAAATTCAGGGGATTTATTAATCAATGCAATCTTTTTTTTTCTGCACATGCTTCACAATTTCCCACTGAACGATCTAAGGTGCTTACTATAATTATGTTGCTTACCAACAAGGCTTTGATGTGGGCAAACCCTCTGATTGAGACTGAGGATGATTGTTTGAATCACCTTGATGCTTTTATTTCAGCCATGGGGCAGGTGTTTGATGACCCCAATCGAGGTGCAACAGCTGAAGCAGCCATGTTAGCTTTGCGCCAAGGTAAGCACTCGGTAGCTGAATATGCCTTGGATTTCAGGAGATGGGCCCTTGATACCACCTGGGACAGTTCCGCCAAAAAATCTATTTTTCGAAAGGGGTTATCTCCACTGATTAAGGATGAACTTGCTCGTGCCGATCCTCCCACTGCGTTAGGTGACTTTATTAACTACTGCATCCGTATTGATACTCGTCTGACTGAACGCAGGCAAGAGAGATGGTTCGAAAGCAATCGCACTAACCTTTTCCTACCTTCCTCTCCAGCTAAGGAACCTTTGAGTAGGATTACACCTGAACCTGAACCCATGCAGGTAGATTCTTTACAACGACGGGTTAGTGATGCACGCAAGGAACATCGTTTTAAGGAGAATCTATGTTTCTATTGTGGTAAGTCAGGGCACTTCATTATAAACTGCCCCAGCCGTTCTCGTAAGACTACTGCAGCACTCATTCATTGTGAGTGTTGCGAGAGTGTTGCCTGAACCTGTTGTGGAGAGTGATTGCTGAGCTTAGATTACTCTGGCCTGCTGTGTCTCCTGCTTCTGTGTCTGCAAACTGTGTGACTATTTTTGCCAACTTGTATGAAGTAATACAAGACTTTCTATATCAAACCTGTGTCTCATGTATTTTCATCGCACCCAAGCACAAGACACTATATGAACTGTACTACATACATTACACCAAGGTACACAGCGGGTTTCCAGGCGCGGGGCTGTGCCTAGAAACCCTCTGTGTACCTTGGATACCAGCGCCCTGATGCAGGGAGCTGGTATCCAAGGTACACAGCGGGTTTCCAGGCACCGCGCATCGCCTGGAAACCCGATGTGTACCTTGGTTACCAGCTCCCTGCATCAGGGCGCTGGTATCCAAGGTACACTGCGGGTAACTAAGCGATGTTACCCGCAGTGTCGCTGTGCTGATGGCTGCCCTGAGCTGCCTGTTTGGCAGCTCAGCAGCGATAATATAGCGATACACCAGCGATCCTGACAAGTGCATATCGTTGTCGGGATCGCTGGTGTATCGCTATGTGAGACCCAGCCTTTATATGTTGCAAGCCCTAGGGTTTGTGATTTGGCATCCTCTGAAAGGTCGCTTATCTGGAAGGCCACTCTGTCTCGTCAATCACTTTTCTTTAGGATATCACTATCCCTTATCCTTAAGGTACTGCCACACTAAGCTATCCCGCTAGCGATCTCGTTAGCGTTGCATACTAATGAGATCGCTAGCGGGATTGTTTCTATATCGCTAAATGCTGCCGCATTTAGCGATATAGTTAACGACGCTATCGCCGTTAGCGATCTTCTTAACGACTTTAGCGGTACAAAAGTACCGCTAAATCGCTAAGAAAAGGTGCCACACAGCGATTAGATACTTACCCAGCGGGAGCGCCGACGAGAAAATAGGGTCCGGAGCGATTCCAGCGACGAGCGAGATCACAGCAGGAAGCTCGTCGCTGGAAGCTGCCGCACTGAACAATATCGCTAACGGGATCGCTAAATAGTGACGTTTTTTAGCGATCCCGTTAGCGATATTGTTTAGTGTGGCATACCCTTTAGTCTCCTTTCACTCTGGATTACCCTCAGGTGGCTCTGCTCACTTAGCACTTCCAACTCTTTCTGACTATCTAACTAACTGGAAGCAGTCACTTGCCCTAACACTAACCCGTCCTACCAGGGCTGTGAAGTCGGTAAGCCAAACCTCCTACTCCTCAATTTCCCTGACCATGAGTCCAAGCGTTGCCTCACTACTGAGCATGTGCATAAAGTGCAGCACTGATTCATCTCCACTAAAAGCCGAGATCCTTAGATCAGGAACAGAACAGACATTTATAGGGCATTTCATAACTTTTCCAAATTCTTATGAAAACATTTACCGAACATCCTGCATTGTATTACTGTACCCAATTTCTTATATATTTTTGGAGTCGGTCCATTTTATACTGTGGGCTAGTCCCAACTGTTAACTTACACTGTCTTGTCAGCTACCTGTTGCTGGGCAGAATGCAGCTTCACCACTAAACATGCTAAACATTACCTCTCTCTTGCCCTGCTGTACAGCACAGGCTATCACTAACAGAACATATCAACACACATATTAGCTCTCACTATTCCTATTGTCAAACTACACATCTTACACTATGCATCACATTGCATTATAGTACTATTCACATGACACTGTATTTACAAAAGACACAAGACATTCACATTACACTTTACATTATACAAGACATTTCAACAATGAACTTGGTCCTTCAAGGGGGAAACGTGGGCAGCATGTCCACATCCTTACAGTGTACAAAATGTTGGAGACCTTTAGTATTGGTCCTTTTCATCTAAATCTCTATTATTGAAATTATGCTCAGAGCTGTTGTGACACTTTTAGGCTGAGTGTTCACACTGTATCTTGCTCACGTGGCTGACACCACACCCACGTGCTGTGGCTGATCGCCCCACTATTTTGAGCGTTTTACTTTTAAAATATATTGTTTTGCTCAACTTTGTCCTCATTTTTTCTGACTTTTGTTTGGATGACATTTTGTCATGCCTCAGGAACTAAAGCACAGGTGACCACAACTTCTAAAAAAAATTTATTTTTTTTTTGCACATGAAGCTGGAATAAATGGCCATGTGATTGAATGTCAAAAGCTTTAAAGTTTACTTTGTTATCATTAGTTAATCAAGGTTTCCAAAGTGTTGGCTTCTGTTGTGATCGTTAGCCTACATATTTCTATGTTATTAATGATTAAAAACTGCTGTACTTTCTGAATAAGTTTAGATCAAAGCTCATGACATTCTTTCAGAAGTTAAGGAAACATAAACCTTATCTCAATAATTTGGTATCGGATAAATTCTATGACATTAAGCAATATCAGGGCAACTAAAAAATTGGCCCTTCATACTTTATGGATCTGACAGCCGGGTTCTTGTTCCTGGCATCAAATGGTAAACTTAGATGTTGCATTTCCGCTTGCCCGTGCCTGTGTTCATTGGCTGTGAACTCCCAGGACCTGTCTGATGGCACCGCGAGCAGGAGAACTTTCTACAGAATAAAGAGAACGAGATCATGCCCACATGAAAGGGAACACCCACAATAAGTAAAAAGCAAGATACTTTATTGGTAAATACAAAAAAATGAGCAATTAAACAGGACACAGCAACAGATAAAAACATTTAAAAACCACAGAAAAAACATGTTCTAGTCATGCCTTCATATAGAGGCAGTGACAACCCACAGAAAAATACCCTCAGAGCATAACAATAAATGCCTATGGAGAACCCCTGTGATATTGTCTAGTGGTGCCCTCCATTTTCTTTCTCATTACCAGGAGAACTTTCTCACGCTCGTGGTGCCGTCAGACAGGGAATAGGAGTTCATTGGGAGACACTGAGCACACGCTGCTCAGTGTCTCTGCTGGATGACAGGCTGTATGGTCGCATCATGCAACCATGCAGCCTGCCATCTGGATGTAGTAGAGCTAGACCCTTCGTGGGAAAAATGGATTATCATCTCTGTAGAAAGGTGAGGAATATTGTTGTTTTTTTTTTTTAACTCTTTTGCAGAAGATAATAGCGTCAGGGGAATGGGCAAGGTCGTAAGTATGGTTTAATTATTATTTATTAAAGGAGTCTGTGTCATTCTTTCACTTAAAGGACTTTATTCTGGGTGTCAGTGTTTTTATACAATATGACTATGGGGTTAGTAATGGGGGTGTCTTATTGACGTCTCTCTATTACTAACCTCGGGGCTTGATGTCACCAGACAATACAAAGGTGAAATCAACAACCCCAACTATCACCCCACTTTCCACCGCTACAGGGCAAGTGGGAAGAGCGAGGCTAAGTGCCATAATTGGCACATTTTAGAGATGTGCCTTTTCTGGGTCGACTGAGAGATCGATGTTTTTAGCCAGTATACAGCTGTGAGCTGATATTAATACCCTGGGAAGCTCCATGGGTATTACCCCCTTCCCAGGCTATAAACATTGGCCCCCAGCTGTCGTCTTTCCCTCTGCTGTTTAAGAAAATTACGGCTGAGCCCACGCCATTTTTTTCAGAAAAATAATCTTTTATTAATTAAATACATGTACAGTAAGCTGCACACACACTGTACTAATTGTATTTGTCACAGACATCTATATATCTATTCTATGTGTATATACTGTATGTAATCCATCTATTCTATCCTGTCGGGTCTTCATGTGATTTTACACTATGCAGCTGCTGAATTGCCAGCTTTTATTCTATCTATATCTATCTATCTAGAGTCCAAAAAATTGAAACAGCACTCCATGTAGCAAAATTTTAAGGTGCTCTTTATTGGCCCATGTGGCGACGTTTCGGTCCTGAGTGCAGACCTTTCTCAAGTAGAGATTATAAGTTTTGGTATATGCCTGTGAAACGTTGCACCCTGCTTTTTATTGCTGTGCATTATTTTGTTGCTTTTTCTATCTATCTTGAAGAATATTTCCTTTGAAATTGAGTGTAAATGACATAGAGAATTTCCCTTTGTAAAAGCTCATGTTAAAATCGCATTGCAATCCGATAGCAATTGCACTGCATTCGGATGTAAATCGGATGCTAGGTGTTGAAAAATCGGATTGTACTCGCATGAAAAACGCATGACACTTGCATTACACTCGTCAAACTTTGCAGGAATAAAATCAGACCGATTTTAAAATCACTACTGTGACTGTAGCCTTATGAAGCTGTGCTGAAAAAATTTAAAGACCAGAAGTGAACAGTTTTGCACTTATTTTATTCCTGCTTCTCCTCTCAGTATTCCTTATTTATGGCTCGTTTTTGTTTTGTTTTTTTAAAATCCACCAGACAATTAAAGAGATGTGGCCCCTTTTATTTAGTGCTACTTTTTATGGTCTTTACAAGGGGGTGTTGCTCGGAGGATTCTCTGGGGACCTGTCCTTTTCCCTATTATCTTGTGAACAACACCTATTTGTAAAGACCATAAAAATTAGCACTAAATAAAAAAGCCTGTATCTCTGGAACCATATAGAGGATTAAAAAAACAAACATGGAATACTCAGGGGAGTAGCAGGAATAAAATGAGAGCAAACACTGGACACGTTTTGGCGTAATGACAGCTCTTTTTTGGGGCACAGTCAGCCATACAAATCGGACCGCAATGCTCAGACTGGCTCTGCAGATAGGAGCGTGACAAATCCATAGACATACAGTTGTGCTCAAAAGTTTATATACCCCAGCCGAATTTTTGGCTTCTTGGCCTTTTTTTCAGACAATATGAATGATAACACCAAAACTTTTTCTCCACTTATGGTTAGTGGTTGGGTGAAGCCATTTATTGTCAAACTACTGTGTTTTCTCTTTTTAAAATCATAATGACAACTCAAAACACCCAAATGACCCTGATCAAAAGTTTACATACCCTGGTGATTTTGGCCTGATACGGTAATATGCACAGAAATTGACACAAATGGGTGTGACTGGCTACTAAAGGTAACGTCCTCACCTGTGACCTGTTTGCTTGTAATCAGTTTGTGCGCATAAAACCTGAGGGAGTTTTTGGGATCCAGACAGACTCTTACATCTTTCATCCAGCCACTGACATGTCTGGATTGTGAGACATGGGGAAAGCAAAAGAATTGTCAAGGGATCTACGGTAAAAGGTAGTTGAACTGTATAAAACAGGAAAGGGTTACAAAAGATATCCAAGGAATTGATAATGCCAGTCAGCAGCATTCAAACAAACTATTAACAAATGGAAAATCAGGGGCTCTGTAAAAACAAAACCACAGTCTGGTAGACCAACAAAAATTTCGTCCACAACTTCCAGAAAAGTTTTTTGGGATGCAAAGAAAAACCCACAAACAAAATCAACTGAAATACAGGACTCTCTGAAAACTATCGGTGTGGCTGTTTGAAGATGCACAATAAAGGGGTACTTGAAGAAAAATGGGCTGCATGGTCGAGTCGCCAGAAGAAAGCCATAACTGCGCAAATGCCACGAAGTATCTCACCTACAATACGCAAAACAGCACAGAGAGAAGCCTCAAAACTTCTGGAACAAGGTAATTTGGAGTGATGAGACCAAAATTGAGCTGTTTGGGCACAACCATAAACATTACATTTGGAAAGAGGTCAACAAGGCCTATGATGAAATGAACACCATTCCTAGTGTAAAGCATGGATGTGGATCGCTGATGTTTTGGGGATGTGTGAGCTACAAAGGCACAGGAAACTCGAAGGAAAGATGAATGTAGCACGTTATCATGGGATTTACTTGGACGTTCCAACATGACAATGATCCAAAACACAAGGCCAAGTCGAACTGTCATTGGCTACAGCAGAACAAAGTGAAGGTTCTGGAGTGGGCGTGGCCATCTCAGTCTCCTGACCTCAATATCGTTGAGCTACTCTGGGGAGATATCAAGCGCGCAGTTCATGCCAGACAGCCCAGGAATTTACAGGAACTTGAGGCTTTTTGCCAAGAGAGTTGGAAGCTTTACCATCTGAGAAAACTGAAGATTCTCATCCACAACTACCACAAAAGTCTTCAAGCTGAAGTTAGAGAGGGCAATACACGGTATTAAGAAATGGGGTATGTGAACTTTTGGTCAGGGTCATTTGGATGTTTTGGGTTGTCATTATGATTGAAAAAGAGAAAACACAGTAGTTTGCCAATAAATGGCTTCGCCCAACCACTAACCATGAGTGGAGAAAAAGTTTTGGTGTTATCATTCATATTCTCTGAAAAAGGCCAATAAAGCAAAAATTCTGCTGGGGTATGTAAACTTTTGAGCACAACTGTATATGAAGCTGTCACGCTCGGGTCATGAAACCTGCCGGCCATTTCGTGCATTGCGGTCCGATCTCACTCCTATTTATATGGTCGCCTGACTGCACCGTCAAAGTTGTTTAATAAAACGATTTATATTACTGTTGTGATTAACTTTATAAACTGAATTGTTAGATAATTTTTTGGAAATTAAGCCATCAGCAGTAAAAGAAAGCAGTCCCACGTAGCAGGCTACTTTATAAAAAGGGTTTCATGACCTCTACCTAGGGACAAAGTGTGCTTGATTTATATCATCCCACGGGATGTTATGTTTTTTTTTATCATTTTTTGTTTGATTTTGCATGAAAAATATATAAAAGCCATGCTGTGAAGCTTTTCAGATTCTCAGAATTTTGCTGCCATAAAAATTAGGATTAGGCAAGCTAGTTGCACAATTCATACTCGTGATGGTTTCATATCCTGTTTTTCACGTAAACCTCTCTTGTGTTAAATTGGCAAGCTAAGAGAAAATAGCACTGAACAGCAAGGTTAGCTATAGGTATCATGAAAGAACATGACTCACTAAAATGAGACTATAACCACAGCTTAAAAAAGGCCTCACCGTGACTCAGATTCTCCAAAATAGTAAATAACCCCTCCCATTACATATGGAAAGGAACAGCAAAGGATAACAGTAAGGGTTATTGGGGAGAAGAAAGAGAAAGTTGTATCAAGAGAAGTAAAAGGATAGTTCCAGGGGGGCGTGGCGATGTAGCAAAGCGAGGAGGACGCGCTGTGGCAGAGCTCCTCAAATCCTGGCCATATCCTAATGCCCATCCTCTCTTACCGGTAACCACCGGCATCCGACATACTTCCCCAGCTCCCAGGAATCACCCGGTGCTCGGGGGTTACGCTGCGCGGTCCCTGTGAGCAGGACACTAGGGAGGACTCCGGCGGGAACGCAGGGCCTGGGAGAAGCGACGGCCATCTTACCGTGCGATCCAGCAGGAAGGACGCACGAGTGGAGGATTTCAGACTCGGGGAAGCAGCTGGAGAGACGCGACTCTGCTGAAGGTACCGCTGGGAGATGCAGTGTGAGCTCTGGAAAATGAGCCCTGCGCTCCTGTGCTAATACTCTGGCTCCCCCACATTCCTGTGCCTCCCCCTCCATCTTGGGATCTCTGGTTGTTTGCGCTGCCCCCATAAGTGCCGTGACACAGTAATTTGGTCTGACCCACAAGGCGTATATGGTGCCTCCATTTTACTGAAATAATTAGCACGCTACATTAATAAACTGCCTGTGGCCGTGTGTATCATATATCACTTAATAGTGGTGCTGCCACTCCTGGACGAAGGGACGTTCCTATTATATAGCTATTGAACCTGCCATACCACATCGCCATTGATTATGAATCACTCAAGGGGGTCCAACGTGACAGACAGATTAAAAGAATTTGCAAGATCCGACCCGTCTGATAGTGCACGTTCTCTCAGGAATAACTCCAAAACGGGAGATCAATGTAAAAGTCCATCTTCTGATAGTATGGAAAGTGGCATCACCGAAGATTTAACTTTAAGGCAGGTATCAGAGCTGCTGATGGAGGCCATTTCCCTGACTAGAACGTCTTTGACTGGGAAAATAGATGACGTGCACTCTGAGGTGGGGCGTCTCCGACATGATATGCAGGCCATGAGGGGGCGCATTACGGAGGTGGAGACGAGAGTGTCTAGCTTGAAGACACTCTTCCACCCATGGAAGCCAAATTAACCAAGGTGTCTGACTCTATAAATGCTTGGAGGCAGAAGGCGGAAGACCTGGAAAACAGGCTAAGACGCTACAATATTCGCATTATTGGTTTACCAGAGAAATCGGCAGGTCAGCAAACCGAGCAGTTCCTCGAGAATTGGCTTAAGGACACTTTGGATGACGAATTCTCCTCTACGTTCTCTGTGGAGTGGGCTCATAGAGTCCCTACAAGATCACTCCCTCCGGGCGCCCCACCTAGACCCTTCCTAGCGAGACTCCTTAATTGTAAGGACAGGGATGCTATATTGCGCATGGCACGGCAAAAAAGTCCCATCAAATTTAACAGCGCCACAATCTCGATATTCCCTGATTTTTCTATGGAACTCCAGAAGCAGAGGGCACAGTTTGTGGAGATCAAGAGGCAACTTCGAGGAAAGAATATTTTATACTCCATGATTTCCCCAGCTCGCCTTCAAATTGTCCATAATGGTTCTCCATAATGGTTGTCCATAATGGTTCTTTTATATTTTTTACGGATTCGGCTGGGAGGTTAATCTGCGTGACACTGTATACCATACTAACACAAAGAACCATGGGGTCTGAATTAATATGCATGACCTGGAATGTGAGAGGTCTTGGGGCTCCCCGAAAAAGAATTAAGTTTTTTTCCCAGATTAAACGCCATCGCCCGCACATTGTGGCCCTGGTTGAAACGCACTTGACCAGAGATGCTTCCCGTTATGTGCAGAAACCATGGGTACAAATGGTCCATACATGCGTTTCACACCAGCTACTCTAGAGGGGTTTCTTTGTTAATTCATAAAGACACTAGATGGGAGATCAAAGAGGCTCGGAAAGACCTGAAGGGCGCTATGTTTTTGTGCATGCGTTGATAGATTTGAAAGATTACGTCATAATGTGTATTTATAACACACCCCAGCTAATATATCAATTGTCAAGAAGGCGGTAAGCTTTGCCTTAAATTATCCAGATGCATTCGTTATTTGCATGGGGGATTTTAACTTGGTCATGAATAATGAGCTGGATAGACTTAGGCTAGATGATGGAGTGCCCGGGACGCCCTGCTCTCCGTCTCCGCTATCACTGCTTATTGAAGGTAGTGGTTGGTTAGATTTGTGGAGGATATGTCATCCGGACATGAGAGAATACACCTGTCACTCATCCATTAGACGCACTCTATCTCGCATAGACTATATATTTGGTTCTAGCAATTTGACAACATGGGTCGCAGATGTGGAACATGGGAATAAAGGTATCTCCGATCACAGCCCTATAATACTTACACTTGGGTTTGATCAAAGGAATCGTAATTTGTTTTGGAAGCTGAACCCATTTTTGTTGAAGCTGATAGGTCCCCATGATAGAACTCTAGACCAACTAGACTGCTTTATTTCTTCCCATCCGGAGCCCCAAAATATTAATTTGTTTTGGGATGCCCTTAAAGCGTATTTAAGGGGATGTCTGTCTTCCACAATTTCCTATGTTAAACGAGTAACATCCAGGGAGGATGAGGAGATGGAAAAACGATTGAGTGATTCAGAGGCAAATTATATAGCTAATCCAACAAATGAGAATAGAAATGAATGGCTAAGCTCCCATAGATTGTATTCTCAATATATGGATACCAAGTCCAGGCGTTAATTATTTTTTACTCGCCAGTCATATTTTGAGCTGGGAAACCAGTCCAGTAAGTTGTTAGCATTTATGGTACGCCAACATAACACGTCTAATACCATACTTCAAATTAGAAAACCATATAAATCGATTGCGACCTCAACGGATGACATACTTCAAAGCTTTCATGAATATTATAAAACACTATATAGCTCCAGAGGGGGTTTTAGCACTTCGGACTGCCTTGAATATTTGTCAGACGTAAAATTTCCCACATTGAGTCCCGCCCAGCAAGCCTTTCTAGATGCAGACTTTACAATAGAAGAAATACATGAAGCCATAGCAGATATGGCCTCGGGAAGGCGCCTGGGCCGGATGGATTTCCCATAGAAATGTACAGGAAATACCGAGATGTTCTGGCACCACTCCTTCTGAGGGTGTTTCAGGAGACATGGGAGGGGGGTTCTCTACCGGACTCCTTTTATGAGGCAAACATAATAGTGCTCAAGAAAGAGGGAAAAGATCCCCTCGAATGTGGATCATACCGCCCTATATCACTAGTAAATGTGGACTATAAGATACTCACTAAAATCCTGGCCACTAGATTAAATTCGGTGATACTAGAAATAATACATCCGGACCAGACGGGTTTCATGCCCAGGAAAAATACATCTATTAATATTAGGAGAGTTCAGTCAGTGGTCCAGTACAGTCCCTAGTGCCAGTAATGAATGGGCCTTAGCGTCGCTGGATGCGGCTAAGGCCTTCGATTCTCTCGAGTGGTCTTTTTTATCTGCATGCTTACAGAAATATAAATTCGGCCCTAAATTTAGAAAATGGATATGTGCAATGTATACAAAACCCAAAGCTCGAGTAATAATAAATAATTCTGTATCTGAATCATTCTCCCTAGCGAGAGGAACACGCCAAGGTTGCCCCCTCTCCCCGGCCTTATTTGCACTTGCAATCGAAGCGTTAGCGATCCGCATAAGATCCACTCCAGTCATTAAAGGCATAGAAATAGCGGACCGACTAGATACCATTGGCCTATACGCCGGTGACATGGTGATATTTATGGACAAAGCAGAAAAAACACTACCCCATGTGATTGATATTATAGACACATTTAGTAATTATTTTTGATTATACATAAACTGGGATAAGTCCGCCCTGATGCCTCTCTCCCTGGGACCAATGGATCACCTTGAAAAGTTATCCCCATTACCTGTTGTGGCTAATTTTAAGTATCTGGGAATAAATAATTCAAAATATAGTACACTAAACTTTAAAATAAACATTCTCCCATTGATAGATCTTGTGAAACTTAAATTTGCTGTTTGGAGTAAATTGCCATTATCTGTTTCTGGACACATTAACTTAATTAAAATGATCCTACTCCCCAAACTCAGCTATTCCTCCAACATAGTATAGTTCTGATTCCTAAATCCTTTTTTTCAGGACTTAATTCATTAATTTCATCCTTTATATGGGGGAAAACTAGGCCTAAACTCAAACTGTCCACTTTACATAGGTCTAAACGGATGGGAGGGGCAGCTCTACTGGACTTCATTTTATACTACTTGGCCGGGCAGATCAGAGCTTTGAGTGGATGGATGCCTAAAAATTATTTGCCTAATTCGGAGAGTCATTTGGCTCACGCGGCAGGCACTGACTGTTTGTTGGGGTTTCTGGAGATGGAGAAACCTAATATCTCTAGATTGTTACCCTACTCCGGTTGGCTCGGTCAGTCTGGAGACAACTTAAACGAGAAGTCAGTTTTATTGACGTTATAGCAGAAATGCCATTGTGGAATAATCCCTGTTTCCCGAAACTTCTAAATCACCCATCCACTCAATTCTGGATCTCATATAATGTCTCCTCAATCAAAGATTTATATGACCACAATGTCCTAATGTCCTTTGAACAAATACAACTTAAATACAGTGTCCCAAGATCACAATTTTTTCGATATCTACAACTTAGATCAGTAATTCAATCATATCTGCGGAACAGAAATATACCCCAAGCAATATCCTCCTTTCCCCTGATAGGGATTTTTAAATCACAAGGCCCTCAGGGACTTATCTCCACTTTGTATACTTATATGCTGTCTGCAGGCTCTGACTCTGCTCTATCATCAGTAAAGGAGAAATGGAAGGTTTTAATTCCAGATATTCCAAATGAAGACTGGGAGGAGGTTCTTGATTCCCCAGCCAGAGTGTCCCATCAGCCAACAACAAAATGACGCAAAGGTACATAATACACCAATCGTATTTGACCCCATTGAGGCTATTTAAAATGGGGTGGTCCCAATCCTCAGAATGTCTGAGATGCCATACAATGGATGCAGACTTCATACATATGGTGTGGGGATGTCCAATTATTTTACCCTATTGGAGCGAGGTGACCTCGTACTCCCTCTTAGGCACTCCTGTTCCGCTCACTCCATTGGTATGTCTATTTGGTGTGCTGATGGAAGAGATATGGGGACACCACGTTAAAATTCTTTTGTGGGAGACACTTTTTTTTGGCCAGGAAAATATTGGCCTTGTGCTGGATGGGCGATCAACATCCTTCTCTTAGAGCTTGGATTGAACTGGTGAATTCAATAATACCATACGAGCGGACACTATACCAGAACAGGGGTTGCTTGGGGAAATTCAATAAGATCTGGGATGTATGGAATGCATCTCACCTCACTATAACAAGGCGTAGATAACAAGTTGTTACTGTTAACAATAGTTGGGAGATAATAAATTGGTCTACACTCTGCAGGTTATTATGTCATGGCAGTTGTTTTTGGCAGTTAGCAGTAGGATAAGAAGTTAATGTGTTAGTTGTAATGTACTATTTAGAGATATGAAGAGCCAAGCATTTGTATAAATGAACAATAGGTTCCGGCACATACTTTCAATTTATTCATAGGCCTCGCAAAAGAAAGAGGACCAGTGGCATTGAATTCTGTATTAATGATTTAATATACAAGTTGGGTGGTTTTCATCCACTATAGGTGTCATGATAACGATATATACAATGTATTGGCTATTTACATAATGTAAATGTATGTGTCTGTTTGTTACTGTCTAATAAACTAATTTAAAAAGAAAAAAGGATCGTTCCATGGTGTTCTACATCCCATTTTGTCCTAACTTCTATGCCATGGACTCGCCACAGATACTGTGGTCTTCATTCTCATTATGTGCAACTTGCCCTAATGCACTATAGATGGTAGCAATGTCCATGGAGCATGGAGATCCAGCATGGTCATCTGTGCAAAGCAACTTCTATTAATAAGAAATAGAAACATACATGAGATGGATAAAACTATTGGGACACCTTCACATTGCACCCACATGAGCTCCCATTCTATATATCCTTAAGCATAAAGTCCCCTCTTTGCACCTATAACAACCTCCACTCTTCTGGGAAGACTTTATACAAGATTTTGGAGTGTGTCTGTGTGAATTTTTGCCCATTCCTCCAGAGGTCAGACACTAATGTTTGACGAGAGAGACTGATTCACAATCTCCATACTAGATTATCCCAAAGGTATTTCATGGGCTGAGGTCAGGGCTCTAGGCAGTTAAAGGGAATCTGTCACCCCATTTTTCGTATATAAGCTGAAGCCACCGCCATCAGGGGCTTATCTACAGCATTCTGTAATGCTGTAAATGAGCCCCGATGTCACCTGAAAGATAAGAAAAACGAGTTATATTATACTCACCCGGGGGGCGGTCCGGGTCCAATGGGCGTCGCAGGTCAGGATCCGGCGCCTCCCATCTTCTAGCGATGACGTCTACTCCTTGCTTCTGCCGTGTTCCTGCGCAGGCGTACTTTATCTGCCCTGGTGAGGGCAGAGCAAAGTACTGCAGTGCGCAGGCACCTGGAAAGGTCAGAGGCCCTGCGCACGCGCAGTGCAGTACTTTGCTCTGCCCTCATCAGGGCAGATAAAGTACGCCTGCGCAGGAGCGCGACAGAAGCAAGGAGGAGGACGTCATCACTAGAAGATGGGAGGATCCGGACCGCAACACCCATCGGACCGGACCGCCCCCTGGGTGAGTATAATACAACTCGTTTTTCTTCTCTTTCAGGTTACATCAGGGGCTTATCTACAGCATTACAGAATGCTGTAGATAAGCCCTAAAGGCGGTGGCTTCAGCTTATATACAAAAATGGGGTGACAAATTCCCTTTAAGTATCCACGTCAAACTCGCCCAACCATGCTTTTATGGACCTTGTTTTGTACACTGGGCCACAATCTTGCTGGAACGAAAAAAGCCCTTCCCCAAACTGTTCCCACAAAGTTTTAAGTATGCAATTGTCCAAAATGTCTTGTATGCAGAAGTATTAAGATTTTGTTTTACTGGAATTAAATTGCTTATGTGAACTCCTGAAAACACATTTGCTTGGTATTCACCAAAGCCAGACTCTTCCATCAGACTGCGAGATAGAGAATTGTGTAGTAATGAATCCCACAACAGTTTCTTACTGCTTCAGAGTCCAGTGGCAGCTTCTTTTACAGCACTCCATCCAACACTTGGCGTTGTGCTTGGTGTTGTAAGGCTTGCATGCAGCTGCTGGGCCATGGAACCCTATGTCATGAACACACGGAATTGTGCTGATAGTAATGTCAAAGGCGGTTGGGAACTCTGCAGTTATTGAATCAACAGAGAATTTTAAGGCGCTGTGAGGCTCCGCTCAGCAGCGGTGGTCTGCCACTTCCTGAGTGAGTTGCTGTGCATCCTAAACGCTTCCACTTTGCAATAATACCCCACATAGTAATTAAGCATTTTAGGGAAGAAAAAATGTCAAAAAACTGACTTGTTGCAATGGTGGCGTCATAGTAGTACAGAACCATACTAAATTTCGGTGAGCTCTTTAGAACAATCCATTCCTTCTTTTGTAGAGCCAGACTACATGGCAAGGAGCTGATTTTATGCAGCTACAGTATTGTCACTGAATTATAAAGATAAGATTACTCCTATTAAAATTAACTGGTGGCGTCACGGTCACGTACACACTTCCCAGCACATGATGTGGCGTTCGCCTGCAAGGGTTAATTTATCTCCTCTCACTCACTCCTGCACTCAGCCTCTGTTATTGGCTATAAAGAGAGCATAAGTCACACCCCGACAAGACTACACACCCCGACTACACAACAAGGTGCCAGGACTCATCGAACAAATGGGGCGATGTGTCCTCGAAATATATACTACGGTCAGACAATCAAAAAGGTCACACACTGTCTGACAGGCTATGGATTCTTTAAAGCATACAAGGACCAAACTTGTTAAAGATTTAAGCTTTAATATAAGAAATCCAGTGCTTACATGACAAAATCAAAAGATAAAAAATAAAACTACACACGTTGTGTTATAAAATGAAAATGGGAGAAATAAAAGAAAATATCTAGTTGTTCTTCTGTTTCCTTGGGGGAAGGAGAAAAGGAATTATGGATCACAACCAGCATTGGCTGAACCCCACATGTGATTACCTTTCCATTCTGTAACCTAGCTTTATACGCCAGGCTCTGGGTTCGGGTTTCCAGGATGGTCTGAGTTGGACTATTTCAAAATTGCTGTTTGTGACTGGACGGTGGGCTAATGTAGGGGCCCGCGCCCTTGCATTTCAAACATCTGTGTCTCTAGCTACTCCCTCCATACTGTACATAGGAAATATCCAGCTTGGTTATAATGGGTGTCAGGATTGACACCTCTGTTCTCATTGCAAGAAGACCCCTTTGTTTTGAGTTCTTGCAATACTGGTAAATCTAGTTTGTCCATTTGGTGTAGGACCAGTGTGCCAATGACTGACCCAACCCCATGCAAATATATTTCCCTTACATGTTATTTTCAAGAAATATTGTTATTGTGAGCCATGTCATATAATACATATTGGACACTACTGTTTTTTTTTACCTTTCCCATTTTATGTTTGTAATGTTGTTTGCATTAAATCTGCAGCACCAGAATGGTATTTATGGGCTCCATCAAGACGTACATCACTTCAACTCTTTTGATGAAGTCAGGAGTTTGCCATTGCTGCTCCACCAGGCTGGCATACGCACAGGTAAAAAAATGCAGTCAAATATTGGGCTTTCTTAATGAAAATGCTAACTCCTCTGCTAATACTTTTTGTATTTGTTAAAGGTATTATTGGAAAAAAACATGTAGGACCAGAACCTGTTTATCCATTTGACTTTGCATACACGGAAGAGAACAGCTCAGTGCTACAAGTTGGGCGCAACATAACCCAGATTAAATTGTTGGTCAGAAAGTTTTTGCAAAGCAAAGACCAGAGGTGAAAATTAACTGAGTTCCCTGGTAATGTAATCTGTGTAAACTTCACCTGCAAGTAGAGGTAATGCCCTGTGAACTACAGCCATAGTGCCCCATAGACAGACCGGCAGTGCCCCAATATAATGCCAGCGTCACTGCCCATGTGCCAGAACTAGAAAACGCTGGTACATCTGCTGATATCAGGGATGTCACTTAGGCCATGTTACACGGGTTTAGGGCACAGCCCTGCGTGACTCTTCTTCAGGCTTCTCCACCTCTGACTTTTATCAAGGTAATTAATATATGACAATGATTAAAGAATACATTTTTTTATAATTTTGACCATCACTGAAAGTTATGAAACATTGCAAATCACACTTTACTTGTGGATTTGCTTTTATTCCTTTAAAAATTGCATGTAAAGGACTTCCAAACCCATGTTATTCCCCAGTCTATTTGACTGCCTGCATTGATAACAGAATGTACTTATTTAGAGTACAAATGATGGCAGTGACAGTCAGCTCAGCACCTGTGTCTCACTAAGGTCTCCTTTACATGTCAGTTTTTCATTCACAGTTTTTCACGGATAGCACTAGTACCTATGACAGTCTATGGTTCTGTTCACATGTCAGATTTTTTTTTTTTTTTTTTCCTTGGACCAAGCGATCCAATCAAAATTGCAGAGACATGTCCGATATTGATACAAGTGTCAGATTAAAATCAGCAATTAGTGATGAGCGAGTATTCTCGTTGCTTGGGTTTTCCCGAGCACGCTCGGGTGGTCTCCGAGTATTTGGAAGTGCTCGGAGATTTAGTTTCTGTTGCCGTAGCTGCATGATTTGCGGCTACTTGACAGCCTGAATACATGTGGGGATTGTCTGTTTGTTAGGGAATCCCCACATGTATTCAGGCTGTCAAGTAGCCGCAAATCATGCAGCTATGGCAACAGAAACTAAATCTTCGAGCACTTGTAAATACTTGGAGACCACCCGAGCGTGCTCGGGAAAACCCAAGCAACGAGCATACTAGCTCATCACTATCAGCAATGCAAGTCTATGGGTCCGTGAAAAAATCTGACAGCATTCAGATGACATCCATATGCTGTCCAGTTTTCACTGATAGGAAAAGGTTGAGAAACTCTGTCCGTTTTTCTCGTATGTAAAAAAAAATCTGACGTCTGAATGAGGCCTGCACAAGCAGCTGCAAAGCTTCATTATTTTCAATGCTGGACACATATATAGTCAACCATGGAAAATAATGAAATATATATATATATAATTTTTATATATACATAAATATATATCAGTATATTTACATTTAGTTACTTTTAGTAATAAAAGGCACTTTAAAATCCTACTTTTTCTTTCGCTAATATTGACCCCTTTGGAATGAATTTTCTGGAAGGCATTTTTTCGTAGTTTCTAGAACCACACGTAAATCACTTTTCAGAAAATTCCCAGGTTTTTGTATATTTCGACCAAGAGTGTATGATAGCATCAGTATATGTATGGGAGCACCGATGTTAATATATGTTGCTCTCCGCTTCCTCGCACAGACCGTTCTTTCTTTATGTTGCTTTCCATGACCCTCACCGCTGTGGACATTCCCAGCCTCAATACGGCCCTTTCTGTGAGAAGTTTGGAAATGGAGACCCTGGTATGGGAAGAATTCCAGACTGGACACCTCAGTATTATGTACCTGAACAAGTCCAGGTTAGTCCTGCAGTTTATTTTCCTTCTGCTAAATAGCATTTACATACTGTGTGTTCTATTACATTCGTTACTTCAATGTGTAGATTATATCAGAATATGAGCAAACTACAACGATGGTAAAGTACAACTCTGCCTTAAAGGAATTGCATGAGACCAAAATAAAGGGTCTGTTTATTTCAGAGAGAGCTCCATCCTTTCCAAGGAAATGAAGGGATCTCAATGGCAGGATGATCTTTTCTTTGTTTGCACTTTAAAAGTGTCTGGAACATAAGTAATGTAACGGTTTTCTAAAGATCAAATATAAGATGCTTATGGTTTGTGCGCCAGCTGTTCTAGGCATGTGCCATTGTGGTGCCTCCCACCATGATTGTCCAAGAGGCATCAGGCAGTCATGGCACATGTACAGAAAAGAATGGCAGCAATAACCAGGTAGTACCTCTTACAGAATCTCTCCAGTGCCTTTCTGCCTCCTTCCTCCTCAAATACTTCATATACGCGGTTACAGCTGTGACCTTGCATGCATAATGCCTTCTGCCTTCCTCCTCATTAACCCCTTTCCGACGTTGGGCATCATAGTACGCCAATGTCAGACTCCCTCCCTTTGATGGTGGCTCTTGCAGTAAGCCCACATCTTTCCAGGGACATGTCAGCTGTATTGAATAGCTGACGTGTTGCCGGAATGGCCGCGGGTGGATCGCCAAACTCTAACAGCGGCATTTAACTTGCACTTCCGGCCATCGGTAACCCCCGTCACTTGATCGCGGGTCACCGATGGGTTGGCATGACAAACAGAGGCCTCTATGGTTGTCACTGCCAGATTGCTGTGAGCGCCGCATGGTGGTCGGCGCTCATAGCAAGTAAGTAATTCTGCTATATACAGGTGATCTGATCATTGCCTGAATGAAGCAGAGCCAATCAGGTTATGGAAGCTTCTAGTCTCCCATGGAGACTATTGAAGCATGCCAAAAGTAAAAAAAAAAACATATATTTTTTAAATTTTTAAAAAACATTAAAGTTCAAATCACCCCCCCTTTTACAACATTCAAAATAAAACAATAAAAAAAAATCAAACCTACACATATTTGGTATCGCCGAGATCAGAATTGCCCGATCTATCAATGAAAAAAAGGATTAACCTGATCGCTAAACGGTTGTAGCGAGAAAAAAAGGAAAAATGCCAGAATTACATTTTTTTGGTCGCCGCGACATTGCATTAAAATGCAATAATGGGCAATCAAAAGATCGTATCTGCACTAAAACAGAATAGTAGCATTAAAAACGTCAGCTTGGCACGCAAAAAATAAGCCCTCACTAAGCCCGAGATCACTGGAGACGCTACGGGTATTGGAAAATGGCGCAATTTTTTTTTCTTTTTTTTTAACAAAGTTTGAAATTTTTTTCACCATTTAGATAAAAAATAACGTAGACATGTTTGGTGTCTATGAACTCGTAATAACCTGGAGAATCATAATGTCAGGTTAGTTTTAGCATTTAGTGAACCTAGTACAAAAGCAAAACAAAAAACAACTGTGGGATTGCACTTTTTTTTGCATTTTCACCGCACTTGGAATTTTTTTCCTGTTTTTAAGTACACAAAATGGTAAAAGCAATGGTGTTGTTTAAAAGTACAATTCCTCCTGCAATAAACAAGCCCTCACATGGCCATATTGACGGAAAAATAAAAAAGTTATGGCTCTGAGAAGAAGGGGAGCAAAAATTAAAACACAAAACCGAAAATACCTTCATGAAGGGGTTAAATACTTCATGTACTTGGTTACAGCTGTGACCATGGCATGCACGGTGCCCTTCTTCTGTCTCCTTAAATACTTCATATAGTGGTGTAGGGATATGTACTCACTCAGCTGCCATTGAGGTAGGCACAGGAAGTGTTATCACTGGAATGTTCAAGCAAGTTTATTCAAAGGGCATAAACTGCTCTTGTTACAAAAACAAATGAACAGTCTTTTCTGGCACAAAGTAACAAACAGAAAAAATACACAGTTCATGTGGTACAGCGGGTCCCTGCACAGGTCAGTGTCTTTAGCACACACACAATGGAGGGCTCCACACATTCAGCCACAGACACTGAATGAGGTAATTGGCCTCCATTTTATTCACCAAACCACGGCCCTGGGGTGGGGATATGTGAGCGGTCATTCCCACCCATCTTTTATGATCGCTCGTAAAACCCGGCCCTGGAGCGGCCCAAACAATCCTCTCAGCACTATATGTGCTGGAGCATACTTCTGAGCTCACATCACCTCAGCTAATAGTCGCGATGACACATATCTCCCCTCAATGACTTGTCTGGCGTCCATCTGACATACCCTCCCCCTCTGCCCAAAGCCAGGGGGCTTGACACCTTCTGCCAACAAACAGTGGATCTTCGACAGAGCATCAGCATTTCCATGCTGTTTCCCTGACCTATGCTCCACATGGAAGTTGAAATCCTGAAGCGCTAGGAACCACCTGGTCACTTGGGTATTGTTCCCTTTTTTCTCCCTCATCCACTTCAGTGGATCATGGTCTGAAACCAGTCTGAACTTCCTGCCCAGGAGGTAGTACCTTAGAGAGTCCAATGCCAACTTGAAGACTAAACATTCCTTCTCCACAATGGAGTAGTTTTTGTCGCAGGATGACAACTTTCGTCTGAGATACATTATGGGGTGCTCTTCCCGTTCACCTCTTGGGACAAGACAGCTCCCAGCCCAACATCCAACGCGTCCATCTGGACCACAAACTCCTTGGAGAAATCGGGTGCTACCAGCACCAGCTGTTTACACAGGGCCAGCTTCAGTTCCTAGAAGGCAATCTCAGCTTCTGGAGACCATTCGCCATAGCTGACTTTGTCCCTTTAAGGAGGTCTGTCAGAGAGGCAGCTACCATGGCGAAGTTTGGAATAAGCTGGCGGTAATAGCCCACAATGCCCAGGAACGCCCTCACCTGTTTTTTTGAGAGGGGTTGTGGCCAGCCCTGGATCGCCTCAACTTTGTTTATCTGGGGCTTTCTTTCACCCCTGCCTACAACATAGCCCAAGTATTTTGCTTCCTCCTTTCCTAAGGCACATTTTCTTGGATTTATAGAAAACCTTGTCCTCCGTAGAGCATCAAATACGGCCTGGACTTTGCTCAAATGGCTCCCCCAATCTGGCTGAAGATTACAATGTCGTCTAGGTAGGCCACCGCGTACCTTTTGTGGGGGGCCAGGACCCGGTTTATGGCTCACTGGAATGTAGCTGGAGCGCCTTGTAACCCAAATGGCATCCTTGTATAATGGAAGCACTCATCTGGCATTGAAAAGGCAGTCTTCTCCTTGGCATCTTGGGACATAGGAATTTGCCAATACCCTTTTGTGAGGTCAAGGGTAGTAATGTACCGAGCCGGCCCTAGCATCTTAATTAGTTCATCGACCCGGGGCATTGGGTAAGCATCACACTTGGAGACTTCGTTCAGCTTCCTGTAGTCGTTGCAAAACCGCCATTCCCCATCGGGCTTTGGCTCCAAGACTATTGGACTGCATCAGCCACTCTTGGACTCCTCGATAACTCCCAGGCTCAGCATCCGCTTTACTTCCTTCAAGATTACCTCTCGACGAGCTTCCAGAATCCAATATGGCTTCACGCTGACCCTGACCTGAGGCTCCCTCAGGACCTCATGCTCCATAACCTTCGTACACCACGGAAGTTCTGAGAATAGGTCTTTGCTCCTTTGCAGCAACTCCCGGCACTGCTGCTTCTGCGAGAGGGATAAGGTGTCTGCCACCTTTACATGCTCAGCACTGCCATTGGACTTGGCCAGCAGGCAAGTTCTTTCCTCTGGTACTCTGTCCTGCCACGGTTTAATTAGGTTCACATGGTACACCTGGCAGGGATTCCGCCTCCCCAGTTGGTGAATTTTGTAGTTGACCTCCCCAACTTTCTCCACTACCTCATATGGACCCTGACACTTGGCCAGGAATTTGGTCTCTAGCGTGGGTACCAGCACCAGTACTCGATCGCCAGGGTTGAAGTGTCTCACCCTTGCCAAACATATTGTAGACCCTTGACTGCGCCTCCTGTGCTTTGAGGTGTTGTTCTCTCACGAGAGGCATCACCTTGGCAATCCTCTCTTGCATCTGAGCCACATGCTCGATTACACTCCTGTAAGGTGTAGACTCCGCATCCCAAGTCTCTTTTGCTACGTCGAGGAGACCACGAGGGTGTCGGCCATACAACAGTTCAAAAGAGGAGAACCCAGTAGAGGCCTGCGGTACTTCTCGGATGGAGAATAGAAGGTACGGTAGTAGACAGTCCCAGTCACTTCAGTCTTTCTCTACGACCTTCTTCAACATGGCCTTCGTTTCTACCAAGCCATCCGTCTGTGGATGGTAGACTGAGGTTCGGAGTTGTGTGATTTGCAGGGTTTGCACAAGTTCTTCATCATCACCTTTGACATAAACGGAGTCCCTTGGTCAGTCAGGATCTCTTTAGGCAACCCCGTTCTAGAGAAGACATGGACCAACTCTCGGGCGATACAATTGGTGGAGGAGTTACGTAGTGGAATGACCTCCAGGTATCGTTTCCAGTATCACCAGGATATACTGATGCCCACTGGCGGACTTGACCAGTGGTCCTGCTAGATCCATGGCTATGCGATCAAACGGTACCTCAATAATGGGCAACGGCACCAATGAGCTACAAAAATAGGCCACTTAGAATGTCAGCTGGCAGGTGGGAGAGGACCTACAGAAATTCACAATATCACGGTGACAACCGGGCCAGTAGAACCTCTGGAGGATCCGTTCCTGTGTTTTCTCTACGCCCAGGTGACCACCTAACACATGTGTATGGGCTAGGTCTAACACTCTACAACTGTATGGCCCTGGCACCAGTAATTGCTCAATTATCTCCCCTCTCAGCTTGGTGACGCGATATATCATCTCCCCATTCATGGCAAAATGTGGGTATCGAGTGTCAGCCCCCGGCTCTTGAGCAACACCATTAAGTACCGTTACATTTTCAAGGAGCCCTTTTACAGTTAAATCCCTGAGTTGGGCGGTCCCAAAGTTTCCCCCGGACACCTCCAGCTCAGGGACGTTGGCCTCAGTGGATCCTGCCTTATCCTCATCGCCAACAAGCACACACAACAGAAACCTTTCATCTGCCGCCTGCGACGTGGTTTCTTTAGGAGCGATCTGGTTGTTGTCCGGGCAACCAGACATCCTCCCTTTTCCCCACAAGTCCGAAAACAACACAAAGTCCCGCCCTATTATAATAGGGTGCAATAAGTTTTAGACCACGTCGACCTCATGGGACTCGGTGCCACAGTTTGTGTTTATGACCACCTAAGCCACAGGGTAGTCCATCGCGTCACCATGGATACAGCGGACGCCCATCCTCTTTACAGGAATCAGCTGATGTGGAAATGTGGACCTCACTAGGGTTACCAAACTTTCTGAGTCCAGCAAACCAGTCACTTGTACCCCGTTTACTGTCACGGGGCATGCCTGCGGCCCCTCTTCCGTTTGGTGAACAGCACTGCAGGCTGGATAGGCAAAATAAGAGCAGCGCCGTCCTGTGCTCAGTGGTCATGGGACAACGGGTGGCTATATGTCTTGGCCCGTGGCACCTCCAGCAAATAACATCACCTGTAGGGACCTTGGGCACCACCTCCCCCGCCCCTTTTGACCTTGGATGCCCCAACACCTTTTGGGACTCCGCCACCTGTTGAAACCCCCTCTATGGATTGGGATACCATCCCGAGGAACCTTCAATCCCCTGGTATCTCTCGACCAGTTCATTGGCATTCTGGGGATCACCGTGGGCAACCCAAGTCTGTATGGGCCTCGGCAGGGAGTGCACAAACCGGTCCATCACCACCCATTCTTTCATCTGCGCAGGCATAGAGGACTGTTGCAACCACTTCTGGACCAGGTACAACAGGTCGAACATTTGGGAGCGAGGCAGTTTGTTCCGGTGATACGCCCAGCAGTGAACCCGCTGTGCCTTGATAGTCATTGTCACCCCCAAGTGCGCGAGAATCTCAGTTTTTAGCTTGTGATACTCTTTGGCGTCCTCAAACGTTAAGTCATAGTACGCCTTCAGTGGTTCCCCCGTCAAGTATGGCGCCAGTACCTCTGCCCACTGCTCTTGCGGAAGTTTCTCCCTCTCAGCGACCCTTTCAAACACCGTCAGGAAGGCCTCAACGCCATCCTCGGGGGTCATTTTCTGCAACGCACGTCTTACCACCTTCCAGAAGTGGGCGTCATTATTATTATTATTATTATTATTATTCATTTTTATAGCGCCATTTATTCCATGGCGCTTTACATGTGAGAGGGGGCGAATATAGGCAAGTACAATAAATATGAGCAATACAGGACGCATATAAGTACAGAAGGAGAGAGGACCCTGCCCGCGAAGGCTCACAGCCTACAGGGGATGGGTGAGGATACACTAGGAGAGGGTAGAACTGGTCGTGCGGCGGTTCAGTAGACTGAGGATCACTGCTGGTTGTAGGCTTGTCGGAAGAGGTAGGTCAGCGGGAGACCATGTCACAGATGTATGGAGGAGACAGGTTGTGGATGGCTTTGTATGTCATAGTTAGGGTTTTGAACTGGTGCCTCTGGACGATAGGAAGCCAATGAAGGGCTTGGCATAGGGGAGAGGCTGGGGAATAACGGGGAGACAGGTGGATTAGTCAGGCAGCAGAATGTAGGATGGATTGGAGTGGTGCCAGAGTGCTAGAGGGGAGGCCAGAGAGCAGGAGGTTGCAGTAGTCAAGGCGGGAGATAAGGGCATGCACTAGTGTTTTTGTGGTGTCGTGGTAAAGGAATGCACGGATCCGGGAAATATTTTTGAGTTTGAGACGGCAGGAGGAGGCTAGGGTTTGGATATGTGGCTTGAAAGAGGGCAGAGTCGAGGATCACCCCGAGGCATCGAGCATGCGGGACCGGGGAAAGTGAACAGCCATTGACATTGAGGGATAGGTCTGGTGGAGGGGTAGAGTGAGATGGGGGGAAGATGATGAATTCTGTTTTGTCCATGTTCAGTTTTAGAAAGCGAGCAGAAAAGAAAGCTGAAATAGCGGACAGACAGTGTGGGATTTTTGTCAGTAAGGAGGTGAGGTCAGGTCCAGATAGGTAGATCTGCGTGTCATCGGCATAGAGATGATACTGCAAACCGTGGGATTCTATGAGCTGTCCCAGGCCGAAGGTGTAGATGGAGAAGAGTAGGGGTCCTAGAACTGAGCCTTGAGGAACACCGACAGAGAGGGGGCGAGGTGAGGAGGTGGTGTGGGAGAGGGAGACACTGAATATTCGATCTGTTAGATATGATGAGATCCAGGATAGGGCCAAGCCTGTGATGCCCAGAGATGAGAGAATCTGGAGCAGGAGGGAGTGGTCCACAGTGTCGAAGGCAGAAGACAGGTCCAGGAGAAGGAGAACAGAGTAGTGTCGCTTGCTCTTGGCGCTTAGTAGGTCGTTGGTGACTTTAGTTAGGGCAGTTTCAGTTGAGTGATGCAGTCGGAATCCTGATTGCAAGTGATCAAAGAGCGAGCAAGAGGAGAGGTGGGAGGACAGTTCAAGATGGACATGCTGTTCCAGTAGTTTTGAGGCATAAGAGAGAAGAGATATCGGGCGATAGCTAGACGCAGAGGATGGGTCAAGGGAGGAATTTTTGAGTATGGGTGTGATTGAGGCATGTTTGAAGGATGAGGGGAACACACCATTTGTAAGTGAGAGGTTGAAGAGGTGTGTTAGGGTAGGGATGAAGACTGTGGCGAGGTTAGGGATGAGGTGGGACGGGAGCGGGTCAAGTGTGCAAGTGGTGAGGTGTGATCTTGAAAGGAGGGTGGAGAGCTGATCTTCTGTCATGGTGGAGAAGTTGGTTTTGGAGGAACAGGGCTGAGCAGCTAAGAGGGGCAGTGGGGGCTGTGGGCCGAAGCTTTCCCTGATCGTATCGTCATCAGCCGGACTTGGGGTTGGGGCGCTCGTCATGCCCTGGATGGCAGTCGCTAGAAGCTGCATCTTTTGCCGCTGCTCCTGCTGGCTCTGCTGGATCTGCTGTAACAACAGCCTGTATACTTCATATACGTGGTTACAGCTGTGACCATGGCATGCACAGTGCCCTTCAGCCTCCTTCCTCCTCCTTAAATACTTCATATACCTGGTTACAACTGTGACCTTGGCATGCACAATCCTTTCTGCCTCCTTCCTCCTCCTTAAATACTTCATATACATGGTTACAGTTGTGACCTTGGCATGCACAGTGCCCTACTGCCTCCTTCCTCCTTCTTAAATACTTCATATAAGCGGTTACAGCGTATTAAGTATTGTTTGTCAGAGGGATCAAATACTTATTTTCCCTTCCCCATGACAGCACCGTGAGTGAGAGATGGATTCCGCCCCCAGAAAACAGGAAACCTGCATTGGAGATAAAAGAAGGGGGCAGCACCTCTCTCCTCAGTTTGGTTTCCTGTTTTCCGGGACCGGGAGCCTGCGCGTTCTCTATACCTAAGGAGGCATCCCCCTCTGGTATTGTAGTGTCCGGGGGCAGGAGGCAGCGGGCAGGCAGCGCCTGGGAAGCGGGGCTGCGATGTAAGCCGGGAGGCTGAGCGACGCTGTCAGGGGCGCTCCATCCTGCGCCTGGACCCCTCGGCGGCCGCTCCTGGCTGGAGGCTGAGCCGGGGAGGAAGCGGCGTGGCATCCACATGCAGGCGCTTGTGGGATGCGGCGACTTCCTGTTTGTACACCGGAAGTGACGTCACACATCGGGGGAGAGCGGTGCCCTGAACGCTCCTAGAATGGAGGCGATTCAGGTGCGCAAAACACCGTTCCTATCCCCGATATAAGAAGTGGCTGTGCCAAGAACCGTGGCCAACAGCTCCACAGACATTATGGCAGACCCAGCAGAGGAGACGCCGGTGCCTGTCCAGGAACCACCAACGACTGCGGTACCTGAGGGCGGCGGGTGAGTGCCTTTGTAAGGCGAAGAAAATGAGACCCTCATAACGTGCTGTTTCTTTCTGTGTCTTATATTTAGGCAAGGAAAGCTACAGCCAAACAGAAAAATAAAGCCTGCGCTCTGTGTTTAAAAACCCTCCCTAGAGCGTATGAGAAGCGACTTTGTCGCAAATGTATAGAGAAAACTGTGGCGCATCTGTCGCCATCTTTACTCCAGAACATTAAAACAATGATTAGGGAAGAAGTAAAAACCTCTGTAAAAGAGTTCAGATGTAGAGTCTGGAGACGAACCGGGGGAAATAGCAGCTTCCGATGACTCAGAAGCCGAGTCCTCAGATAGTGAATATGGTCGCCCCTATTTTGTATCTGAGGATATAGAAAACTACTTAAACTGGTCAGGTCAACTATGGGGGTAGAAACACCTAGAGAACAAAAGTCGGTCCAAGACACGATGTTTAGTAATTTGGAAGGAAAAAAGCAGAAAGTTTTTCCATCCCATGATAACTTGGTGAATTTGATTAAAAGGGAGTGGAAAAAGCCGAATAAAAAAATGTCGGTTCCACAGGCCCTAAAACGAAAATACCCCTTTGACGATGAAATCTGCGAAAAATGGGATAAAGCGCCAAAATTAGACGCAGCCATAGCCAGTACCTCCAGGGGAATAGCACTTCCGTTTGAGGATATGGGAGCATTAAAAGATCCCCTTGACAAAAAAGCAGGTGCATTTATTAAGTCAGCCTGGGAGGCGTCAGCATGGTCATTTAAACCAGGGGTAGCCGCCACTTGCACGGCCCGTGCTATGGTTAAGTGGTTGGAGGAACTTAGCGACCAGATAAGAAACAAATGTCCAAGGGATACCTTGCTGGAAGTAATACCCCCCTTACAAAAAGCTGCGGGGTTTCTAGCAGATGCGGCAGTTGATTCAGTCCACTCTGCGGCTCGGGCATGTGCCCTATCTAATTCTGGTCATAGAGCTCTTTGGCTAAAAAACTGTTCAGCAGATGTTCAGTCATTGATTAAACTCTGATTATACATATTCTATAGTGGTGGGTGCCACATAGATGAAGTGATGAAAAAGGACGTGATGGGTTTAAAATGAATATTTATTGAATACAATTAAAACCGACAATAGGGAATTGAAGACAAATAGGATTTACCAAAAATAAAATGAAGACCCACAGAGCTGCAATGTGTACAGGAATGTAACCACTAAATCACCAGAATCAGGAGATGTGAATTAGGCCAAAAAAGGGAGATGGAAATTTCCATAGACATGAAAAGGTACACAATGTCTCCTTGGTTATTGACCTATTCCGTGAGGATTAAACTGCAACTGCGGATATCCGCCCCGGAAGAAGCCACACGGCGAAACGGTGCCCGTCGGGCGTCCTGGAGATCCTGTCGCTGCATTTCTCTCTGCCATACTGCGTGCTTGATTCTTTTGATGTAAGTGGGATTACATTTTATATGACTCCCGTTTAGATGTGACTATTGCAGTTCAATCTTATTGCATCTCTCTCTTTCTTTGCACGCTCCTTAGGCATTTATTTATCATTTCTGTAGCCATTTCAGCCACTCATTCACATTCCTCACGGAATAGGTCAATAACCAAGGAGACATTGTGTACCTTTTCATGTCTATGGAAATTTCCATCTCCCTTTTTTGGCCTAATTCACATCTCCTGATTCTGGTGATTTAGTGGTTACATTCCTGTACACATTGCAGCTCTGTGGGTCTTCATTTTATTTTTGGTAAATCCTATTTGTCTTCAATTCCCTATTGTCGGTTTTAATTGTATTCAATAAATATTCATTTTAAACCCATCACGTCCTTTTTCATCACTTCATCTATGTGGCACCCACCACTATAGAATATGTATAATCAGACTATTTGAAGTGTTTTTTTGCCGTTATTATTATAGGATCATGAGAATAATTGATTAAACTCTGCGGAGTCCCCTGTGAAGGGCAATACCTATTTGGGAAAGCCCTAGACAAAATTTTGGAAAAAGCGGCAGACAAAAAGAAACGTTTTCCTCCGCCACCTTCATCTAAAAGGCGCTGGGGTGACTTTCGGCAGTCCTTTCGGGGGTCCGGTAGAGGAGGCCGAGGCCGGTCAGATGATAGAGGCATGCGGGGAAAATCCTGGAGGGATAGGAAGGATAGAGGGTTCCTCTTCAATAAACCTCCACACAAACCAGACCCAAAACACCAATGACGCCAGAAGTCCGGTGGGGGGAAGACCCCGGTTTTTGTCCATCAGAGGGAGGCATTGCCGTCCTCACAATGGATAACCAACCTGATGGAAAAGGGGGTAAAACTAAACTTCACCACCCTCCCCCCTCAACGTATGGTAGTTACACGGGTCTCCAAAACAAATCAAATCTTTCTGGAGGAAGAAATTCAGCTCCTTATCCAGAAGGAAGTACTTGTAAAGGTCCCGTCCCACGAGGAAGGGAGAGGCTTTTACAACACCCTGTTTCTAACACCAAAACCGGATGGTTCCAAAAGGGTGATCTGCAATCTAAAGGCCTTAAACCGGTATATCCGGTTAGAAAGATTCAAAATGGAGACTCTAAGATCTACAGTAAAGCTACTGTATCCAGGCTGCTACATGGCAGTAATAGATCTTTCAGATGCGTACTATCATGTCCCAATCTTTGGAAAGCATCAGCAGTTTCTGAGGGTATTAGTGGAAATTGCAGGGGTTCCCACTCACCTATAGTACCAATGCCTACCCTTCAGGGTTTCAATAACCCCACGTATTTTCACAAAGATAATCTCAGAAGTAGCATCCTTCCTGAGAAAAGAAAGTATACTTATAGACCCATATTTAGACGACTTTCTCGTTATAGCGGACAACCAGGAGGATGGCATAAAAGCGGTAAAAAGGGTACGGGAGGTACTAACCAGCCTGGGCTGGATAATAAACCTAAAAAAGACAAAAATGATTCCAGTCCAGATACAGGAGTTTCTGGGTATCCAATTAAATTCCCTCACGCAGGAAAGTGTTCTCCCAAACAGGAAAATACTTGTTATACAGCAAAGGATAGACCATATGCAATCAAGTCATTCCACATCACTAAGGGGGGCAATGTCACTCCTAGGTATGCTGACTGCAACAATCCCTGCGGTTCGATGGGCTCAGGTACACACCAGACACTTACAGTGGCAGATAATAGCCGAGCAAGCAAGAAACCCCGTCAATTTAAATCAAAAGGTCACATTGTCTCCACAAGTACGGGACTCACTAAAATGGTGGCAGGAGACATCAAACCTAAAGAAGGGCGTTCCTTAGTCAATCCAGGACCCAGTAGTACTGACCACAGACGCAGGACGTCTGTGCTGGGGTGCACATATGTCAAACCACATTCTACAAGGTCAGTGGGGGCCCAGAATGATAAGAGCAACCTCCAACCTCAAGGAGTTAGCAGTGGTGAGACAGGCAATCCTTCAGATAACGGAAGATATCAAAGGGAAACACCTTGTGGTCTTGTCCGACAACAGCACAGCTGTCTCATACATAAACAGACAAGGGGGCACAAGGTCAGAGTTATTAATGGAAGAGGCCAGAAAATTGTTCCTATGGGCAGAGGTCAATCTTCTATCCGTATCGAGCACACACCTGAGAGGGTCAGACAACCTTGTAGCGGACTTTCTAAATCGCCATGTGTTACACCAGGGGGAGTGGTCCCTAAACCAGAAGGTGTTTGGAGAAATCGGTGCCGGCTGGGGAACTCCACAAGTAGACCTATTCGCCACAAGGAAAAATCGGAAGGTGGACAGATTCTACTTGCTGAATCCGAGGGAAAATCCAAAAGGGGTGAATGCTTTGTTACACCAGTGGAACTTCCAACTAGAATATGCGTTCCCCCCATTCACACTAATCCCAACAGTCGTGAAGAAAATTCGGGACAACGGGGTGCAAATGATCCTGATAGCACCCTTCTGGCTGAAAAGGGCATGGTTCACGTGGCTCAGACGCATGTCCGTCTCGGACCCATGGATCTTGCCAGAGCTTCCAGATCTCCTACATCAAGGTCCAGTGCTACACCCTCAAGTTCACAGACTGCATCTCACCGCATGGAACTTGAGAGGGGACTTCTACTAGCAAAAGGTTTCTCAGAGCCATTAGTTACTACCTTGCTTGCAAGTAGAAAGAAAGTAACAAGAGAAAAATACCAGAAGATCTGGGAGAAATTCTTGGAGTTTTCGGGTGTTCCCCATCAAATATAAGTCAAGAAGTCTAAATATCTGAAGTACTGGAGTTCCTCCAAAAAGGGCTAGAGAGAGGACTATCCACCAGTACTCTAAAAGTACATGTCGCAGCATTAGGTGTGTTGTTTGAACAGAAACTTGCTAACCACCCTTTGGTATACAGGTTCATTCGAGCCTCATTTACGTCCAGACCCTTTAAAGCCGCGTTTGAAGGTAGCTCCCTGGGATCTAAATTTAGTTCTTAATGCTTTGACTTCACCTCCGTTTGAGCCCATTTCATCCATCTCAATTAAATCCCTAACTCTTAAAACAGTTCTCCTGGTGGCCCTAACGTCAGCGTGACGTTTTAGCGAGTTACAAGCTATCTCTGCTAACCCACCATATACTTCCATCCTAGATAATAGGGTGGTTATTAGAACTGACCCAGCCTTCCTCCCGAAGGTAAACTCAAAATTTCACATAAACCAAGAAATAATCTTACCCTCCTTCTGTGCCAATCCAAAATCCCAGGGAGAAGAAACCTTCCATTGTCTAGATGTTAGACGTTGCCTGCTTCAATATCTAGATGCAACGGAGCCCTGGCGACAATCGCCAGCCCTTTTTGTCTCCTTCCAGGGGACAAACAGGGGTAGGCAGGCCTCAAAATCAACCATTGCACGGTGGCTTCGTATGTCTATCTCTCTTTCTTACTCTTCCTTGGGCAGAATGCCCCCACTGGGGGTAACAGCCCACTCGACGAGAGCCATAGCTACATCCTAGGCTGAAAGGGCTAATGCATCTGTAGAACAGATTTGTAATGCAGCAGTATGGTCGTCACCCTCTACCTTCTTTAGTCATTACAGGCTAGACCTAGGGCGTTCAAATCTAGCCTTTGGAAGGAAAGTGTTATCTGCTGTTGTCCCACTCTAGGAATCTTTCTATTTCTTCCTCTCACTCATGGTGCTGTCATGGGGAAGGGAAAAAATGATAATTACTTACGGGTAATTTGATTTTCCAGATCCATGACAGCACCGCATTATTCCCGCCCTATCTTGGTGATGGTGGTATGGTTCATGAGGAAACTAATATAAATAATAATGTGGTATAAAGTTACCGTTATGTGCATAAAAATGTGCGTGTATAGATATATACATGTTTTAAAAAAAAAAAAAAAGGGGAGCAAATTAAACTAATAAGGCGGTCACCTTCAATGCTCTGTAAACAAAACTGAGGAGAGAGGTGCTGCCCCTTCTTTTATCTCCAATGCATGTTTCCTGTTCCATGGATCTGGAAAATCAAATTACCCGTAAGTAATTATCATTTTTCTCACTGCAAACTTCAAATAAATTTATATAATTTATACAATGTGATTTTCTGGATTTTTTTTTTTATTCTATCGCTCAATGTTAAAATTAACCTACCCTTAAAATTATAGACTGTTCATGTCTTTGTCAGTGGGCAAACTTACAAAATCAACAAGGGATCAAATAATTTTTTCCTTCACTGTATATTTATTAAAAAAATGTTTACAATTGTGGAAGTTTTTCCTTATGATCAAATATAATGATGAAACTTTTCATATAGAAACAAACTTAAAGGGGTTGTCCACAAGCAAAGTACATTTTAATTAATAGATCTTTATAATAGCCCCACATAGTCCCCACCATCGTGAGCCAAATATAATCACCCTGAGAGCCAGATTTGGCCGTGGGCCAGAGTTTGACATGTGTGCTCTAGAAGGATAATATAAAGAAATATATAACTAATATCTCATATAATTTTATTCTAGGTTCCCTATTTTATTCCGGACACGCCGAGTGCAAGGACTGATCTGGCTGCACAGTATACAACAATTGGCCGGATGGACCAAGGTTAGTTATGTGCCTTGTTTTCTACAAGAATGCAGTGATTTGGAAATTTCCTATAGACATATGAATTCACAATAGAACATAGAACACAGATTAGAAAGTAAAGGTTAGACCCATTTCCATTAGTACTGGTTGTGTACTGCATGTGACAATAATCTCCTGTACTTTTCATGTCTGGCCTGTGGGGTAGGATAGCAAGACAGAAGCCTTTTTGCCAAAAGCATGTGTGAAAACATTATAGTCTAATGAGAACTTTTTGGCCATAATTCCAAAAGGTATGTTTCGCACAAAGCCAAAACTGTGCACCACCAAAAGTATGCCATACCGGCTGCGTGTTCCGGGATCCCTAGCAAGGCACTATAGGTGAGAGTGGCTATAACCATGACATCTGATTTGATATATATCTTGTTGCGATACTGTGTTTTTGAGGTTACATTTATATAGGCAGCCGTTGGGGTAATGTGTGGGAGATTTGTTACTTAATTAGGTTCTTTGGACATAGTCCACTTTGCCCTATTTATACTTAGGCACTTGCACTTTAGGTTGCATCAGCAGTGTAACTATTTTTTTATTTTTTAACCACCTCCCCACCTCTTGTTATATTTATTTAATTTTATCTAGGGCCCGGTCTCTACATCTGCTTGTTTGTCTGTTTCCTTATTTGAACCCTGTGATTGTTCGGTATAATTATTTTTTATGTACAATTTTTGTATTTAATAAATATTGATTTCTTATTTGTAATCCTTTGTTGGCTTTTGCACTCCGTGTCTCTTGGTGATCATACCGACAGTGAAGCATGATGGAGGCAGCATTTTTCTTTTGAGCTGTTTTTAAGCAGCTGGATCTGAGGCTTTAGCCAGGGTGGTGCTAAAAACTGAACATGAAGAGAAATTTCACTTTTTTTAGTATGACAACAACCCTTAGCATATATCCAAATCTTCAAAAGAATGATCGATGAACAAGATCAACGTTTTGGAATGGCCCAGCCAGATCTCATATCTGAATTCCCTTGAATATTTTTGGGTTTACCTGAAGAGGACTCTGCGCACAGAAGATGCTTTTGCAGTATGACAGATTTAGAGTTACTACAAGGAAGAGTAGCAAGTCTAGACGTGCCATGCTAATAGACTCTTACCCAAAAAAAAGACTGCTGTCATAAATTCATAGAGTACTTCAACAAAGTATTAGTTTAACCCCTTTGCGACATCCGCCATACATGTACATTGCAAGTTGGAAATGGGTGTACGGAGCGTGCTGACTCAGCGAGCCAGCCCCATCCCATACCCGGCAGGTGATGGCTGTGTATTACAGCCAAGATCTGCTGCTAGCAATCACGGGTGGAGCAGTGCTTTGTTTTTCACCACTAAAATAATTTAAAAAAAAAAACTGGACATGTTGGGTATTGCCGTTATCATATTAATGAGAAGACTCTTACTGCAAGGTCATTCTTACCACAAAATGTGCACTGTTAAAAACAATTCCCAAAAAACAATATCAGATTCGCGTTTTTTTCACAATGTCACCTCACTTTAAATTTTTTCCCATTTTCCAGTACACAATGTGGAAAAATTAATGGTGTCATTCAAAAGTACAACTCTTCCCGCACAAACAAGCCTTCATACGTCTATATGGACAGGAAAATAAGAGTTATGCCTCTGGGAAGAAGGAGAGGAAAGAACGAAAACCCAAAAATGGAAATTTGCCACGTAGTCAAGGGGTTAAGGATGTACTATCAGACTATCAGAAGCTTTCAAACACATGACATTATCATATGGCAGTCCAGAATTGTTTAAAGGCATAGTAATCTTAGTGTATGTAAACTTTTGACTTTGCAGTAAGTAATAAAAAAGCCTTAAAACATTCTCGCTCATTCTTCTGGTATTTGGCAAATATTAATAATTATAGTAATTCTAATTGACCTAAAACAGGAAAGGTGTATTCTGATTCTATGTCAGATATTGAGAAAAATATGTGCCTTTTTATATACCGTAGTGTACCGTATTATCCGGCGTATAAGACGACTTTTTAACTCCTGAAAATCTTCTTAAAAGTCGGGGGTCGCCTTACACGCCGGGTGTCGTCTTACAGGGCGGGTACGGACCAATCATCATATGGTGGGGGGAGTGGTCCTGATGGCAAAGGGAGGGGGCATCTCACAGGGAAGGTGTTGGAGTATCCCCCTAATACCTCATTGTGTCAGCGGTGCTCTCTGCGGGTCTCTGTGCTGGGCGGCGGTGGCGGCTCCTCCTTCAGCAGCATGCGGGCTCTGTGCTGGGGGATGGCGACAGCTCTTTGTGCAGAGTGGAGGCTCTGCCGGCATTTCCTCAAATCCCGGAGGCCCCGGCAGCTCCATTGCTGCGATGCGGTGGCCTCCAAGAAAATGGCCGCTGCATGCTCAGATTCAGATCTCGTCTCAAGATCTCGGGATGAGATCTGAAACTGAGCATGCGCCGCCCCCAGCGGCCATTTTCCCGGAGGCCACCGCATCGCAGCAATGGAGCTGCCGGGGCCTCCGGGCTTTGAGGAAATGCCGGCAGAGCCCCCACTCTGCACAAAGAGCTGTCGCCGCCGCCCCCAGCACAGAGCCCCCATGCTGCACACAGAGTAGCCGCCGCCCCCCAGCACATAGACCCGCAGAGAGCACCGCTGACACAATGAGGTAATAGGGGGATACTCCAACACCTTCCCTGTGAGACGCCCCCTCCCTTCATCATCGGGACCACTCCCCCACCATATGCAGATTGGTCCGCATCCGCCCTATAAGATGACTCCGTCCTATAAGAAGACCCCCCACTTTTAAGAAGATTTTATATTTTAACTGGAAAAGTTGGGGGGTCGTCTTATACACCCAGTCGTCTTTTATATGACAGAAAATACGGTATGTAAACTTCAACTGCACATATTTATACAACCACATTGTTTTAGTTCTTTATTTTTCCACCCAAAAAAATTTCTGTTTTTAAGTTGAATTGGGCACACTATAGGTGACATTAAAGGTTGGAAAAAGCTCTGAAATTATTCTTCTTGGTATGATGTTTTTATATTAGAAAAAAACCTGGCATTTTATCGGGTGTGTAGACATTTTATATCCACTTGGTATATATATATATATTTATATGATTATATAGTATAATCAGTGGAGATGGGAGAATTGACTCGCATGACATCAGTCCATCGGCGAGGTCAGTTATCTGTGACCGCTAGACTGGAGTCCTGTGAATCTCCTTACCTCCCAGCTCTTCTTTTCGTTAGCCGGACATTGCATGTGCGTCACACCATAATGATGACATCATACCAGCCCGGCTAATCGAAAGAAGAATCAGGAATGCCGGGAGGTAAGGAGATTCTCATGCCTCCAATCATGCAAATGGATTTTCTCATTTCTAGGAATCCTTGATCTTCTTTTCTCTAGTTTTCTTTCTTCAATTTAGGATTTCTTTCCCACGGGTCAGGAGAGCTAGCTTCATTCACATGGGTCATAAGACTTCTTAATATCAAAGATTACATTTAGAATTCAGACTTCAGAGTTTTCTTTTTCTTTTTTATCTGAATTTGGAACATGCCATTTTCAATACTAAATCTTATGGATGAAATGGTGGAAAACAGGATTGGTACACAAATCTTATTTTTTTATAGAACTTTTCAATACAAAACCAATACCTAACAACATTCTACCCTGCTAAATTTTCATTTTTCCTCAGTGTCTTTCAAGAGTCATAACTTATTTTTATTCTTCTGACAATATAGCCATATGAGGGCTTGTTTTATTGTGCAAGAAAGTGCTATTCTGAATGCTATTACACACTTATCATCTATTGTAATAAAAAACAACAGCAAAAAAAATCTATATAATCTGTGTAGAGTGAAATGCATTTTCACTATTATCGCCCTGTTTTTTTGTATGGGGTTCACTGTGTTGTAAAAAAAAAAAAAAAACCCAATAACCTTATTCTGTAGGTTAAGAAAAACTTTAAGAAAAGTTTTTCCCATATTATTTTCTGAGACCCAAACTTTTTTTTATTTTTCGGTAAAGGCTTGTTTGTTTGGGATCCTTTTTTCTTTTTATTACTCTTTTGGAAAAGAGAGGTGACCAAAAATGGCAATTTCTTTTTACTTTTACGTGTTCACTTTTTGACATTTGACATCAGGACATGGCGGTACAAAATATGCCTTTTCTATTTTCGTCAGTTGACTTGAAATTATGATTGCTTAAAGGTGTATTCCCATCTCCGAGATCCGATCCCAATATGTAGTAGGTTTAATAATAACAATATTAGCAAATACCTCCAAATAGAAATGTAGTATAGTTTTTCTGATTCGCTATGTCTCTTTCCTCATGTGCAGGCATTGCAGGACCTTAGGTATCCATGGTTATGACCACTAGCAACTAGCTAACTGTCACTATATAAGTGGCTATCACCATGAATACCAAAGGTCCTGCAATGCCTGCAAATGAGGAAAGAGACATAGCGAATCAGAAAAACTATACTACATTTCTAACTGAAGGTATTTGCTAATATTGTTATTATTACACCTATTACATATTGGGATAGAATCTTGGAGATGGGAATACCCCTTTAAAGACTTTAGTATTGCAGTCTGTTGTTAAATTTTGTGAAATTATCAATCTCTTATGAAGCCAGCCCACAGACGAAACTTCATAGGAGCCTGTTGTGAACATTTTGGAGACGACTTCGGAGCTGAAGCTCCCTCTGGTGGTTGCTGAGGGTATTGAACCTATCTTGAATACCAAGAGTCCTACACCCGCAGATAACGAGTGGGTTGTCAGGTGGTACTGACTGCCTGATATAAGTGAGCTGATCTCCCATGATCCTCGCCAGGTGAGCAATTGTGCTTCCTGGTTTAGTTTGGAATTCATATTGCTTTCCTGCTGTCTCCTGCTTGCGTTCAGATAAGTCTCTTTCAGTTTTTTTTACTGTGGTTTGAATTCCTTGCTTTTTGCTGCATTGCTTTTTGTCTTCAGCCGGGTCCCCTATGGGGGGCTTTGGCTGGTCTCCGTTCGTTTTTTGTATTTGTTCATTTGCTCAGTTCTTGTGATATTTTTCTGCTGGGTAGCTACGTGTCCACACCAGAGATCTGATATAGGTGGTCGAGACCGTGTGGTCTCAGTGTTTTTGGATTCAGAAGTGTTGGAGTTTTTCCTAGGGTTTTTCTGGGTTGCAGAAAGTATTCTCTCCTGTGCTGTCCTATCTAGACAGTTTTGGGCCCCAGGGTTTGCTCAATTTATTTTCTGTCCGTGTTCGTATTTTCATCTTGTCTAACCGCCATTATATGTTTGGGGGCTTCCTACTCTTTTGTGGTCTACTCCGGGGCAGTTAGCTTTCCTCTTTCCATCTTCAGGGATAGCTATCTCTCCAGCTGTGCCGAGGCGTCTAGGACCACCGTAGGTACGCTCCACGGCTGCTTCTAGTTGTGCGGTTAGTTTAGGGGTCTGTAACCTATTAGTTTCCAACCTCTCTGGTGTTAGGCTGCCTATGCGGTTTTTTGCTCCTGCCTCCTCAGCTACCATAACTTAACAGAATCACCGGCCATACTGAAAATTCTATGGTACTCAATAGAAGGGAAAAATAGTAAAGGAAAAAAAAAAAGTTGTCAGAAATTTTTTTTTTCCTGTTTGTTGCATTTTTTCCCTCTTTTTCTCTGGGGGCTGAGGAGGGATTTTTTCCCCAATAGAGGTCAAGCATATGTCCGATCGTGTGGAGCAGCTTGCTGCTGAAGTTCGGAGTATTGCTATCTATCTTGCTGGGTTGCCTGCTGTGGAACCTAGGATCCCTCTGTCAGATTTTTGCTTTGAAGCCTAAATCCTCAGGGAACACAATGCAGCAGGTTCAAATTGTCATCTCCCTGTTGCACGGTGACCCTCAGGATTGGGCCTTTTCCCTGACACCTGGGGATCCTGTTTTCAATGATGTTGATGTGTTTTTTCAGGCTCTGGGGTTATTGTACGATGAACCTAATGTTACTGATCAAGCTGAATAAACCTTGTTTGGCATTGAATCAGGGTCATGAAGCCGCTGAGCTGTATTGTCAGAAATTTAGAAAGTGGGCAGTCCTTACTAAATAGAATGATGATGCTCTGGCAGCTCTTTTTCGGAAGGGTCTGGCAGAGACTGTAAAGGATGTTATGGTGGGATTCCCTGTCCCCTCTGGGCTCAATGACTCTATGTCATTAGCTATTCAGCGTGAGCGTAGAAATATGCGTGACCCGGACCACCAAGAGAATTGCAAATTTTTGGTGTTACATAATTTACATGACATTGTTGTACTGGGGTTTCCTTGGTTACAGACTCACAATCCTGTTTTGGATTGGAAGTCTGTGTCTGTGACCAGTTGGGGTTGTCAATGTGTTCGTACAGACACTCCTGTTTTTTCTGCCCCCCCCAGTCTCAAGATGTTTTTTCTGCCTTCCCCAGTTTCAGGATGTTCCTGACTATTTGACTGATTTTTCTGATGTGTTTAGTGAGAGTAAGTCTGCATCCTTACCTCCTCATAGGAGTTATGATTGCGCTATTGACTTAGTACCCAGTTGTAAATTTCCCAAGGGTCGGCTCTTTAATTTATCTGTACCTGAGCATGAGGCCATGCGATCTTATATCAAAGAGTCTTTAGAGAAGGGTCATATCAGACCATCCTCTTCACCTTGGGCGCCGGCTTTTTCTTTGTGGCCAAGAAGGATGGCTCATTGAGGCCGTGTATTGATTATCGTCTCCTGAATAAGATTACTGTTAACTATCAATATCGGTTACCCTTGATTTCTGACCTATTTTCCAGAGTGAAGGGTGCTCGTTGGTTTACCAAGCTTGAGCTCAGGGGGGCGTATAATCTTATTCGCATCAAGCACGGAGATGAATGTAAGACAGCGTTTAATACCCCAGGGGGGCATTTTGAGTACCTAGTGATGCCTTTTGGGCTCACTAATGCCCCTTCAGTCTTCCAATCCTTTATGAACGCTATTTTCCGGGATTTCGTGGATAAATTTCTGATTGTTTATTTGGACGATATCTTGATTTTTTCCGATGACTGCGATTCTCATGTGGAACATGTTCGGACTGTATTCCGGATTTTGAGAGAAAACGCATTGTATGTGAAGGGATCAAAATGTCTTTTTGGCGTAAAGAAGGTTTCATTTCTGGGATTCATTTTGTCTCTGTCTGTTATTGAAATGGACCCGGTCAAAGTTCAGGCCATTTGTGATTGGGTTCCTACATTGAAGGCTCTTAAGAGATTTTTGGGTTTTGCTAATTTTTATCGTAAATTTATAGCTAATTTCTCTGGTATTGTGAAGCCACTGACTGATTTGACCAAGAAGGGTTCTGATGTAGTGAATTGGTCTCCTGAGGCAGTTTCTGCATTTCAGGAACTTAAGCGGAGATTCACTTCTGCTCCTGTTCTGCACCAACCTGATGTTTCTCTACCATTTCAGGTGGAGGTTGATGCTTCTGAGATTGGTGTAGGAGCCGTTTTGTCCCAAAGGGATCTGGAAACCTCTAAGATTAACCCTTGTGCCTTTTTCTCTTGAAAATTTTCCCCAGCGGAACGTAATTATGATGTGGGTAGTCGGGAGTTATTGGCCATGAAGTGGGCTTTTGAGGAGTGGACACATTGGCTGTAAGGAGCCAAGCATCAGGTGGTGGTCCTCACGGATCATAAGAACCTGGTGTGTCTTGAATCAGCCAAGCGACTTAATCCTAGACAGGCCAGGTGGGCCTTGTTTTTCACATGTTTTAATTTTGTGGTCTCTTTTCTCCCGGGCACTAAGAATGTTAAGGCGGATGCCCTCTCGAGGAGTTTCTTTCTGGATTCTCCTGAGGTAACTGAGCCTGCTGTTATTCTGAAGGAGGGTGTGGTTCTTTCCGCTATCTCGCCCAATTTGAGACTGGCTTTGGAGAAATTTCAGGAGGATAAACCTGAACGTTGCCCTGCTGGGAGATTGTTTGTCCCAGACCAGTGGAGGAGGAATGTAATGTCCAAGATTCATTGCTCCACGTTGGTCGGCCATCCTGTTATTTTTGGTACCAGAGATTTGGTGAGTCGGTCCTTTTGGTGGCCCACTTTGTCTCGTGACGTCAGGGACTTTGTGCAGTCCTGTGGAACTTGTTCTCGGTCCAAACCTTGCTCTCGCTCTAGTGGTTTGTTAATGCCATTGCCTGTGCCCAAGAGGCCATGGACCCATATCTCTATGGATTTTATTTCCGACCTCCCTGTCTCTCAGAGAATGACCGTTATTTGGGTAATCTGTGATAGGTTTTCCAAGATGATACATCTTGTGCCACTACCTAAGTTGCCATCCTCCTCCGAGTTGGTGCCCTTGTTTTTTCAACAGGTGGTTCAGTTGCACGGCGTTCCAGAGAACATTGTGTCTGACAGAGGAGTCCAGTTTGTTTCCAGATTTTGGAGGACATTTTGTTCCAAACTGGGAATTCAGCTGTCTTTTTCCTCTGCATTCCACCCTCAGACCAATGGACAAACTGAGAGAACAAACCAGACCTTGGAGACTTATTTGAGATGTTTTGTGTCTGCTGATCAAGATGACTGGGTCTCTTTTTTGCCTTTGGCTGAGTTTGCTTTGAATAATAGGGCTAGTTCTGCCACCTTGATGTCTCCATTTTTCTGCAATTTCGGGTTTCATCCTCGATTTTCTTCAGGGCAGGTGGAGGCTTCTGTCTGTCCTGGTGTTGACTCTGTTGTGGAGAGAATGCAGCTGATTTGGGATCAAGTAGTGGATAAGCTGTCTCTCTCTCAGGAGAAGGCCCAGCGGTTTGCCAACCGACATAGGACTGATGGTCCTCGATTTAAAGTGGGTGACTTGGTTTGATTATCCTCAAAAAATATCCCTATGAGGGTCGCAGCTCCAAAATTTAAGCCAAGGTTCATTGGACCTTATAAGATCGTGGAGATTATTAATCCCATTTCCTTCCGTTTGCTTCTTCCAGGAACATTCAAGATTGACAACGTATTTCACAAATCTTTATTGAAGAGATTTGTCGAGCCAGTGGTTCCTATGGCTGCGCCTCCTGATCCTGTTTTGGTTGAGGGCAATTTGGAGTATGTGGTTGAGAAGATATTGGATTTTCGTTTGGCCAGGCGGAGACTCCAGTACTTGGTGAAGTGGAAAGGCTATGGTCAGGAGGACAATTTGTGGGTTTTTGCTTCTGACATTCATGCTGAAAGACTGGTCCGTGCCTATCACCGAGGTCATCCTGATCGTCCTGGTGGCACAAGTGAGGGTTCGGTGACCCCTCCTCAAGTGGGAGGTACTGTTGTGAACATTTTGGAGATGACTTTGGAGCTGAAGCTCCCTCTGGTGGTTGCTGAGGGTATTGAACATATGTTGAATACCAAGAGTCCTACACCCGCAGATAACGAGTGGGTGTCAGGTGGTACTGACTGGCCTGATATAAGTGAGCTGATCTCCCATGATCCTCGCCGGTGATCAATTGTGCTTCCTTGTTTAGTTTGGAATTCAGCTTGCTTTCCTGCTGTTGTCACGCTGTCTAATGATATGTATACAATGTCAGTAAACTATTAATACAGGAACAACACTCTATACAACAACTAGTATAGCAACATCAGCATGTAAGTATAGAATAGATTTACCTGACACGATATCTGCTGAACTCAGGGTTAATCTTGAGGACTTGATGAGCTGAAACAGGAAAGAGGTGGACCGGGATCTAACCTGACCCTAAACTGGGGTCCTAACTAATCCCTCACCTTGGAGGTACTGATAATGGTTCAGAGGTCCAAGTCTCCAGCCTAACCCTGTCTCCTATCAGACCCTGAACCCTGTAATCAGTCCTAAGAAGGATCCTGACTACCACCAAAGGGATATGGGCTGATCTTAGCTAAATACACAGATTAGACATATAAGACAGACAGGATAACACTCGCTTGCATACACACTCAAACACCAAAGGAAAATAAATGGTCTGGGAAATAAACTCTAACCAAGTTGAGCTTAGAACAACTAAGGAGCTCACAACTAAAGTCTATACAGATTCATTCCTATCTGTGGTCTGCATGAAGGTTTCACTGGCAACTCCCCAAGCAGACAACCAGGAATTTAAAGGAAACAATCAACAAATAATCAATTGCAGCCGGGAGAAACTGCACCCAGTCCCAGCACCGAGCACAGACAGAATTAACTCCCTAGCTGCCAAACACAAAGAACCAGCAGCTCAGCTGTGAGAAGTCAAAATGTGCAACCGCAACGATCTTCGTGGCAATGCACACATGACAGCTGTCTCCTGCTTGCGTTCAGATAAGTCTCTTTCAGGTTTTTTTTACTGTGGTTTGAATTCCTTGCTTTTGCTGCATTGCTTTTTGTCTTCAGCCGGGTCCCCTATGGGGGGCTTTGGCTGGTCTCCATTCGTTTTTTGTATTTGTTCATTTGCTCAGTTCTTGTGATATTTTTCTGCTGGGTAGCTACGTGTCCACACCAGAGATCTGATACAGGTGGTCGAGACCGTGTGGTCTCAGTATTTTTGGATTCAGAAGTGTTGGAGTTTTTCCTAGGTTTTTCTGGGTTGCAGAAAGTATTTTCTCCTGTGCTGTCCTATCTAGACAGTTTTGGGCCCCAGTGTTTGCTCACTCTATTTTCTGTCTGTGTTCGTATTTTCATTTTGTCTAACCGCCATTATATGTTTGGGGGCTTCCTACTCTTTTGTGGTCTACTCTGGGGCAGTTAGCTTTCCTCTTTCCATGTTCAAGGATAGCTATCTTTCCGGCTGTGCCGAGGCATCTAGGACCACTGTAGGTATGCTCCACGGCTGTTTCTAGTTGTGCGGTTAGTTTAGGGGTCTGCAACCTATTAGTTTCCAACCTCTCTGGTGTTAGGCTGCCTATGCGGTTTTTTGCTCCTGCCTCCTCAGCTACCAAAACATAACAAGAGCCCCAACATCATTGGCATCTTGCAGCCTAGTTGTGGGGGAACCAATGGGTGACAGAAAGAACCTCCTCCAACCCTGTCTCTCACCACTTATGCTGTTGTCACGATTGACAGCGGCATCTAAGGGATTAGCCTCAGTTAAAGATAGGTGTCAGGTGTGTAACACAGCCAGCACCCACCGCGTGTGGTGCAGGCTCAGCTTCTCAGCCAGCTTCATACAGCGGCACCCAACGTAACAAACATGTATGTCACTTAGCAGAGAGATATTTATCTAAAATAATTCAAAGTAGAACACATTGGTTAAGAACCCTGTAAATGTCAAAGTTTTGACTGATGCCACTAATTTAAAAATTCTTTACAAAAATGCAGTATTCTAACATGGCATAACTGAAGGATTTATTGTACTGTACATTACATGTGAATAGGTTTTTCAGAACTCCATAGTGTGCTGTGAATATTAGTTTAGCAAAGTCAACAGCACAGTCCTGCAGGAGGATTGATTTGCAAGGTGGAAAAAGCAATTAAAAGTTCGGACTTAGCGCGGAGCAGAAATGTCTGGTGACTCCAACGGTATGTGCACACGTCATCATTTACACGCCAGCATACCCACATAGTTTTTGAAGCAGAAGAGGATTCAGGAATATGCCAGTAGTATTCTTCCAGAAGCATTGTCTTTGTCATCTTTTTTGTTGCTTTTGCCGCGGCATCTTTTTTTTTTTTTAATTAATTTCATGTATAAAATAGTATTGGCACATGAAGAATGATAAGGTCACATATTTTAGCTGCTTCTTGGATTTATAACCCGCTTGCCGTCAAAAAAGTAGGAATTAGTCCTACTGGTAATGATATTTCCAGGAGTCAATGACAGCACCTCCAGGAGGTTGTCCTTCTTATCCTTGATAGGGACAGGAACACAGAAGAGTTTAAATAGCCTCTCCCCACTAACACCCTTCAGTGATTTTCTAAGTACCACACCAGGATGGATGCAACCCAATTTTATTGAACTTCCTTCTACACATGTTACATCGCATATAAGACTGGAAATTCAAGGGAGGGTATATAAGGGGTGCTGTCATGATAGTCGGTAGGACTAATTTACACTTTCCAGGACGTCCCTCCTAACAGCACCACCAGGAGAATTACCAAATTCCTCCAACTAGGGCGGGATTACAGCCTGAAGGACTTCCCTCCCAAAGGCCGTTTGATGATTTGCCATAACATCCAATTTGTAATGTTTACAAAAGGTATTTATTTAGACCAGGTTGCGGCTCTGCAGATCTGGTCTATGGATGCTCCCGCGCTCTCTGCCCCTGAGGCAGAAACGGCTCTCAGTGAGTAGGCCCTGAGGTTTTCTGGTGGAGTTTCCCCCGCCGACACATATGCTGCAGCAATAGTTGACTTCAACCATCTGGCCAGGGTAGCTTTCGATGCCTTCTTCCCTCTGTTTTTGCCTCCCATTTGGACAAAGAGATTAGAGTCCACTCTCCAGTCTTTTGTGAGTTTTAAGTATTGAAGAACGGTTCTTTTAACGTCCAAGATGTGGAGAGAGCATTCTTTCTCGTTGCTGTAATTCTGGCAAAAAGTAGGTAGTACTATTTCCTGATTCTGGTGGAAATCGGTAACCAATTTGGGAAGAAAGGCCGGATTTAATTTTAAGACAATGCAGTCCTCCTGAATTTTTAAATATGGATGTTCTATGGACAGTGCCTGCCTGGATCTCCCCTATACGCCTCGCAGTAGTTATTGCTACTGAAAGAGGGCTTTGAATGCTACTGATCTTAAGAGGGCCTGCTCTAGTGGTTCATATGGATCCTTGCATAGTTCATTTAGGACTAAGCTGAGATCCCAGGGTGGTATTGAGCTTCGGATTGTGGGTCTCATACGCTGTATGGCTTTAATGAACCTCACCACCCAGGGAAGATTGGCTAGTGGATAATCAAAATATGAACCTAGGGCTGGCACCTGTACTTGTAGCGTACTAGGCCTCAGTCCTTTGTCGAGGCCCACTTGGAAGAAGTCGAGAATATGGGGACTATTTGAACCTTGGGTTTCGGATACTGGTACTGTACACTGAGATCAGAACCTCTTCCAGATTTTCCGGTATATGGCTGAGGTTACCGGTTTCCTACTCTTTTGCATAGTGGATATTACTAGTTCGGAGAGCCCTTTTGATTTTAGGATCTTTGCCTCAGGATCCAGGCTGATAGCTGTAGCATCTCTGGTCTCTGATGTACTAGAGGTCCCAGGGTTAGAAGGTCTGGTCTCACTGGTAGTAGTATTGGATCTTCCCATGCCATCCATCTTAGTAGGGAGAACCAGCTTCTTTTGTGCCAGTAAGGGACAATTAATATTACTGATGCTCTGCTTTCTTGGATCTTCCTTAGGACCCTTGGTATAAGAGCAAATGGTGGGGAGGCGTAAGCGAGATCCATGTTCCAGTCTTGTGCCAAAGCGTCTACCCCTATTGGGTTGTTTGCTGGGTTGAGAGAAAAAATAAATTCCTTGTTTTTGAGTTCCTCTTTGAGGCAAATAAATCGATCTCTGGTGTCCCCCAGTATCGGGATAACTGTATGAAGACTTCTTTGTTTAGTGACCATTCTGAAGGTTGGTCTCTGCTTAGGAAGTCTGCCACCTGATTTTTGGATCCTTTCAGGTGAACTGCCGTAATTGACTTTATCGTCTGCTCTGTCCAGATAAAGATTTCGTGACTGCAGGTATGTCACCTAGCCGGTCCAGCATGTCCAGAAGGACTAAGACATACACGGTTTTGTTTGCCTCATGCACCTCCTGTCGGTCCACTTTTCCGCAGGCACAAAGCGAACAATTATGTGAAGCCTGCGATTCTGAACGTGCCCAGAAGCCCTCCCCTGCGACCGAGCCCAGTGTACCGAGTCCCCCTGAATGGGCTCTGTCTCTGTCGCAGTGTATGGCGTCACTTATGAGAGCAATCGAGTCCCTTCGAGCCCAGATAGGGGCAGGGACAGCGGCTCGCCTGTCTTGGAGGGATCCTCCACCTCACAGGAGCCTCCGGCTGCAGGGGCCGCTCTCACTCTAGGCAGACACGGCGGAAACGTACCCACACGGCATCTCCCGGTCCATCTGATGCCTCGACATGCATGAGCTCCGTCTCTTGTTCACCTTCTCCGGTGTTCGATAACGAGCAAAACTCGGGTTAAGATTCGGACGGACCCCTCAATTTGGATACACCGGGTTGACCAGGAGACAGTTGACAACCTCATCGAGGCAGTCAACCAAATCCTGGGGATTGACGATGAATCCACCTTGACTTCAGGTCACAAGGTGTCATTTAAACGGGTCAAACGGCCTCAGAGTATTTTGCACTCACCCAGAGTTTGCAACGACACAGAGAACCGCCAGACAAGCGTTTCTCAGGGCAGAAGGCGCACGATGCAAGATACCCATTTGCTCCTGATCTCCGTAAAAAGTGGGCAGAATCTCGACGGTAGATCCACCCGTGTCGCGTTTGGCCTCTAAAACCCTGTTATTCTTACCTAATGGTTCCTCTATTAAAGACCCCACTGACTCTCTCATAGAGAGCCTGGTTCGCTCGGTGTTTGAAGCGTCAGGATCAGCTCTGTCTCCCTCGTTCTCGGCAACGTGGGTAGTTAAGGCCATGGTTTCCTGGTCAGAGACATTAAACAGAGCCCTTCAGGGTATGGAACTGCCATCAGAGGTAACGGAGATCGCAAATCAGATCGCTTTGGCTGGAGACTACTTAATTAATGCATCCTTGGATGCGACTAGCTGCCGCGAATGCAATTTCCATTAGGAGAGCTCTGTGGTTGAGGACATGGCTGGCAGATTCAACTTCCAAGAAATCCTTAACTTCTTTACCTTATCAGAGCGCCCGTTTATTCAGTGAGACGCTAGACCATCTCATCTCTGACACCACAGGGGGAAGAGCAGCTTTTTTCCTCAGCAAAAGGTTAAGCAGCCATTTTGTCACCAGCTTCAGGCACGTTTTTGGTCCTTTCGCAACCCCCGGTGGGCCGCAGCGGCCAACCCCGCCAATTCAGGTCGACCCAACCAGGACAGAGATCGTCAAATCTCATATAGAGCCAACCCTTTGGGGGGGATGCGGTCCCACCAGTCCGAAAATCGAGGGGATCTAGGTCCCACAGATTTTCAGCCAAATGACTCGAGGCAATTTCCGGGCGACACCAGCAGAGTAGGCGGTCGCCTGCTCTGGCTTCGCCACGTCTAGCTCACCGTCATACACGACGCATGGGTAGGAGAGCTGGTGTCCTCGGGGTACAAGTTATAGTTTATCAAACACCCCCCAAGACGATTTTTTCTTTCTCGTCCTCCCAAAATGGAAACCCGTGCACGGGCTTTATTCAAAGCCACCGATTTACTCCAGCGCAATGGAGTTGTTATTCCCATACCGGAAAACAAGAGATTTCAAGGTTTCTATTCCAACCTGTTCGTGGTCCCCAAAAAGAACGGAACTGTCAGGCCCATTCTGGACTTAAAGCTTCTGAACAGATTTGTCAAGGTCAGACGTTTCCGGATGAAGTCCTCCCCTCTATCGTATCTGCCATAGAACAAGGAGAATTTTTGGCTTCTATCGACATCCTAGACTCCTACCTGCACATCCCCATTTTCCCTCCGCATCAAAGATTCTTACGCTTCGCTATCAACGGCCTACATTACCAGTTCGCAGCCCAGCCTTTCGGGCTAGCCACCGCCCCCAGAGTGTTCACAAAGGTCGTGGGGCTGTCATGTCCATCCTGCATTCCCGTGGCCTAGTCGTCTTGCCATACTTAGACAACCTCCTGGTCAAGCGCCCGTCTTTTCGAGCTTGCGAGGAAAGCGTTAACATCACGCTCCCGCTTTGGGTGGCTAGTCAACCTGAAAAATCATCCCCTGTTCCAGCTCATAAGATCTCCTTTCTTGGGAATTCTCCCTCAGGACAAGGCCCTAGCCCTCCGGCAGGGAGTCCAGGCACTTCGCCAACCAGTCCCGCGTACCATTTGTTTTTGCATGAGGGTCTTGGGGAAAATGGTGGCCGCAATAGAAGCAATTCCGTTTGCCCAACTCCATCTTCGTCCCCTGCAACACACCATCTTGGCATTTTGGGACAAGAACCCGCTTACTCTCGACCACCAGTGCCGGCTGCCCGCGCAGGTCAGGCAGGCACTCAAATGGTGGACAATGAGCTCCTCCCTTCTTCAGGGAAAACCCTTTCCCCCGGAACATTGGCTGGTGGTCACGACCGACGCCAGTCTCCTCGGCTGGGGAGCGGTTTTTCACCACAATACGGCCCAGGGACATTGGTCACCTCGGGAATCACACCTCCCGATCAACCTTCTGGAAATAGAGCGATTCGGCTGGTTTTGCAGCAGTTTAATCATCTTCTAGCAGGCCGCCCGTCCGGATTCAATCAGACAATGCCACGGCCGTGGCTTGCATAAATCATCAGGGGGGCACTCGCAGCAGAGCGGCCATGCACGAAGTGGGGCATATTCTCTGCTGGGCCGAGAGAAACCACTCGGTGATCTCGGCAGTCCACATTCTGGGCATAGAGAACTGGGCGGCAGACTTCCTCAGCCAGCAGGGTCTTGCGTCCGGGAGTGGTTGCTCCACCCCGAGGTTTTCCGTCTGATTTGCCAACGCTGGGGAACTCCGGATGTGGACCTGATGGCCTCCAGGTTTAAACGCCAAAGTGCCCATGTTTGTCACTTGTTCCCGGGATTCACAGGCAATCGCCGTGGACGCGTTGGTTCAGCCATGGATCCAGTTTCACCTCTCGTACCTATTCCCACCGCTGCCATTGCTTCCGAAAGTCATCAGGAAGGTCAAGGCAGAGGGTTCCCAGTAATTCTGATTGCCCCAGACTGGCCTTGTCGGGCATGGTATGCATATCTAGTGCAGCTACTCACTAACGTCCCCTGGCGGCTGCCAGAGCGTCCAGACCTACTTTCCCAGGGAACGATCTGCCACCAGAACTCAGGGGCCCTGTGTTTGATGGCTTGGCCGTTGAATCTTCGATTCTGACCGAGGCCGGGTTCTGCCAGAACATGGTTGCTACAATGGTTAGCGCCCGGAAACCCGCCTCAGCATGTATCTACCACCACACCTGGAAGGTTTTCTACGCATAGTGCAGGGACCGAGGTCATTCCCCGCTGAAATTTTCCATTCCCAACATTTTAGCATTTCTCCAGACCGGTCTAGACTTGGGTCTAGCACCAAGCTTCCTCAAAAGACAGATATCTGCCTTATCCGTCCTGTTCCAGCGCAGATCGCTACCAATCTGCAGGTAAAAACCTTCATCCAGGGGGTTTCCCACATAGTACCTCGCTAAAAGGCCCCTCTGGACGCCTGGGACCTTAACCTGGTCCTAAGTGTTCTGCAGGAATCTCCATTCGAACTGCTACAGGATGTCTCGTTGACATACCTTTCCTGGAAGGTGGTGTTCCTCGTGGCTATGACGTCAATCAGGCGGGTCTCGGAGCTGGCGGCTCTATCCTGCCGAGCCCCGTTTCTGGTTTTCCACCAGGATAAGGTGGTTCTCAGGCCAGCCCCTCCTTTTCTGCCAAAAGTCATTTCCTCATTTTACATTAATGAGGATATTGTCTTGCCATCTTTTTGCACAACACCGTACACCGTGTGGAAAAGGCTCTTCATACATTGGATCTGGTGAGAGCTCTCATGAGGTACGTATCTTGGACGGCTCCCTTTCGTCAGACAGACACGCTGTTTGTGCTCCCCGAGGGTCGCAGGAGGGGACTCGCTGCCTGAAGATCGACCATGGCCAGGTGGATTTGTTTGACTATTAGTAGTCTTACTGCAGGGGCGCATCTGTTCCAGCAGGGATCAGGGCACACTCCACTCGGGCGGTGGGCGCCTCTTGGGCTCTTCGGCACCAGGCATCAGCAGAACAGGTTTGCAAGGCGGCAACCTGGTCCAGTCTGCACACATTCTCCAAACGCTACAATATCCATACTCAGGCTTCAGCAGATGCAAGCCTGGGTAGAAGGATTTTCCAGGCAGTGGTGGCGCACCTTTAAGACAGTAGGTGATTATGTCTTAAAACCGTTGGGTCATCTTCCCACCCAGGGACTGCTTTAGGACGTCCCACAGTCCTGTGTCCCCCAATGAGGTGAAGGAGAAATATGGATTTTTGTGGTACTCACCGTAAAATCCTTTTCTCCAAGACGCTCATTGGGGGACACAGCACCCACCCTGTTAGCCAGATGGCTCTTACTTTATTCGTATCTATTTTTTAGTTGGTGGGTTTTCTAGACATGTTGATACCTGTGTTAAGGTTGATTTTGTTTTCTTTTTGGTCTCCTACTGCTTTTGCACCAAACTGGTTTAGCCTTCAGCCAGTGTTTTTATGTTCACTTAGTGTCAGCCTCCTGGCAGAAGTAGCATACACCCACAGTCCTGTGTCCCCCAATGAGTGTCTTGGAGAAAAGGATTTTACGGTGAATACCACAAAAATCCATATTTTTATGGAGAATAGGGTTGAATAGTGACCTTGAAATCTTTGAGCATGGGGTACCCGGGTTATGGCCCCTATCTCTATTAGCTCTTGTATGTCTTTTAAAAGCCTTGGTGGGGCACCTGAGACTGGGTCTGGGTTATGCAGTATCTCCTGGGAGGTAGCTCGGTGAACTCGATCTTGTACCCTTCGGCGACCGTATTCAGAATCCATGGGTTTTGGTTAATGTCTTGCCAGTTCTTTTGGAAGTAAAGGAGTCTCCCTCCTATCTTCCTGGCGTCATTGTCTGCTAGGTCTTGTCCTCTGCTCTTGAGGGGAACTTCTACCTTTTCCCCCTTTTGGGTAGCTCCGCCTGCCAGACTTTCCTTTACCTTTATAGTCCTGCCTGGGATGGGAGCGGGTCCTCCGAAAGGATGGCATTCTCTTAGGCTTTTCCTCTGGAAAGCCCTTCTTTTTGTTGGAAGCTTTCTCGAATAATTCATTCAATACGGGCCCGAAAACATTAAGTCCTGAGAATGGTATAGAGCACAATTTGTTCTTTGACTGAGTGTCTCCTGTCCAGGACCTCAGCCACAGCCTCATCTTGCTGTCTTAGATAAGGCATTATTCCTCGCAGCGAAGCGAACTGACTCCGCCGAGGTGTCAGCCATGAAGTCGGTTGCCATTTTCAGAAGAGGTAGTGATTTTAGAATTTCCTCTCTGGGGGTTTTGTCCCTAATCTGATCTTCTAGCTGGCCCACCCATAAGCTCATTGATCTGGCTACCGAAGTGGCTGCTATGTTAGCCTTCATAACGGCTGCCGACGCTTCCGAGGCTTTCTTGAGGAGGTCCTCTGATCTCTATCCATCGGATCCTTAAGGCCGGATGAATCCTCAAAGGGAATAGCTGTCTTCTTTGACACCCTGGCTACGGGTATGTCAATTTTTAGGACTGTTTCCCACAACTTGGTCTCTTCTGGATCAAAGGGGAGGCGGTTTCTGAAGTCTTTTGGGGCTACCAGCTTTTGCCCCTTTCTTCCCATTCTTCTAATATCATTGCCGTTATGTTCTATTAACGGGAAACACTCTATTCCTACAGGCTCTTAGCCCACCGAACCTCTTATCCTGGGTTATTCGTGGCTCCGTAGAATCTTCTACATTCATTGTGTTTCTGACCATTTGTAGGAGTGTATCAGTGTCTTCAGAGGAAAAAAGGTATCTGTTCCTTTCTTCCGGGAGAGCTGCCGAGGAACATTCCCCGGAGTCAGGATCGGAGTAGTCCGACACCTCTCCTTCCTCCAAACGCTGTCCCAGTTCCCATATAGGCCTCTTAGGATGCGGGGACTGTGATGGTACAAGTGCTGCAACTGTAATCTGCACCTCTTCTCGGATCATAGACTTTATATTATCTAAGAAAGAGGATTGCTCCTGTTTGAGGAGTCCCGATATGCAGCCTTCACATAGCTTTTTTGTATGTTCCGGCGGGAATCTGGCCAAGCATAGGGGGCATTTATTAGGTTTCCGCTTGGTGGCCGTGGTGGATTGCCTAGGTGCTTCCTTAGCCTGCAAAATATGAATAGGAAAGAGGATTCTGTATGTCTGCGTCTGGAGATCTGTACGGGACCCTACTACCCCTTTACTTACATGGTTCGGGGCTGGCTCTAGGGATTGGATGTCTGGACGGCTACCACTTTCCATGTTTACTGAGTCAAGTGTGCTGTTAGTCTATGTGTCTTTAAATAGTCCGCTTTACCCGGCTTCAAGACATCTGGTTCGTCTTCCTTTCAAGCCCAGCTGCTGCTGTGATGACGTGGCTGGCCTAGCTGCGCACACCCCCGCGCGCCGATCCGTCAGGCACAGTCCCCGTCTAAAGCCCCGCCTCTCCCGATGCACAGAGCGCCGGAATCCAGACAACGCTGGTCTCGGTACACTCTCCCATGCTGAAGGCCGCGTCTTGCTGGGTGCCGCCATGTTTGTCTCTGGCCCTGCCCCCAAAAGTCGTCACTGGCGCGCCTTTTGATGACGTGGCGCGCCGGAAATCTAGGGCACGAGGCGCCGACTGCCCTGCAGCCGGAACAGCAGCTGCTGCGCAGAGCCCTCTGGGGGGATGCAGCAGGGATGGGGAGCACACAGCTCGACCCTGCGCTTAGGGACCTCCGGCATATCAGCTCCCATTACGGAATGGGTTCTGGCTCCTGCCTCCTCCGCTGAGAGTCCTCTGGGAGGGCACTGCTTCTCCGGGAGTTCCTGCTCCACCGTGTCCCAACGCTCCAAACAACGCTGGCCTAACAAGTACTCCATGCACCTCTGCGCTCCTCTGTGTCTGTCCCTGATAGGGACAGGAAAAACACTGAAGTGTGTTAGTGGGGTGGGGCTATTTAACCTCTTCTGTGTTCCTGTCCCTATCAAGGATAAGAAGGACAACTTCCTGGTGGTGCTGTCAGGAGGAACGTCCTGGAAATTATATTACAAAAGATGGTCAATGTCAAAACTACTTGCTGTGCAAATGTTCATTGTTCTTAGCATGTATAGAGCCCTTTTTCAGGCACTTTCCATGGCAGAATGACAAGTGGCTTTTTCGGTACCATCCACTTGTCAGCTATATATTACCTAATAACTCCATTCCTTTTATTTTAACTTTTCAGATGCTGTGGAAAAATCATCTCTGTTATGTGAATAAATTGGTCTGAGATGTGGCATTGTAAAACTATAACCATGAATTTACTGTTAGTTATTATTTTCAAACTGCTCATTCCAATAACTATATTGTTATTGATATCTGTTCTTCTTTTAATCCACAGGTATTGGCCTTATTCTCAGTGAACTGCGCAGTGCGGGACATGAAAATGACACTCTTGTGATATTTTCCTCTGACAACGGCATTCCATTCCCCAATGGACGCACAAACTTGTACTGGTCAGGAAGAGCTGAGCCCATGCTTATTTCTTCTCCTGGTCATCCAAGATGCACTGGAGAAGTCAGTCAGTCCTTCACAAGTCTGCTTGGTGAGAAACTAGGCATGGAACTGTTCATTACATCCTATTATCTATCTACTTAGATATATAGACAGGGATTTATACAGTCCTCAACATTGTAACACTAATAAGTAAAAAGGAGAAATATGAAAATCACATGAGAGACATGTTAACAACATTTTCAAAACATTTCAATTGATACAATATCAAATATGAGCACCACACGCAGGAAAACACACTTACATGACATGCTCTCACTGAGGTTATTAAAGGTTGTCTGACCAATATTCTGCCACACTGGATGCATTTGGGCACACAGATCATCAAGATCTGCTGCTGGCAGCTCCTTTAACAGTTGCACAAAGAACATATGGCCTTTGGTTGTCACGTTGAAAAACAGCTCCTAGGACACTTTCTAGAAATAGCTATACTACTGACTCCACGAACAAAGCAATGTAACGCCAAACTGTTAGAGTACTTGGAATGAAGACTAGAGGTGTTTGCTTCTGTACATTATGCTAACCCACACCATAATCCTGGAAGTATGCCCATTCCCTTCTCAAGGTTTGATGCCTTAGATTTATTATGTGTCGCCCAATTTCACTTGCAGTACAGAAAAAAAGTAAAAGGAGCTGCCAGCTGCAAATCTTGAAGATTTTCATGCCAAATTGCATTCAGCGAGGCAGAACATTCCTCAGACAACCATTAATAACCTCTTTAATAGTGTGCCAAAGAGTGGTGCTCATATTCAATAGTGAATATATCGAGAAAATGTTCAATTTTTTCATCATTTACATTATCATTAACATATTCATCAATCCTTGTGATTTCTATAACGCCCTGACTTTTCCTCCTTGGTGTTGCAGTTTTAATGTTGAGGAGTGTATATTACTAGTGATGAGCGAGTATACTTGTTTTCCCGAGCATGCTGGGGTGTTTTCTGAGTATTTGGAAGTGCTCGGAGATTCAATTTCTTTTGCCGCAGCTGCATGATTTATGGCTGCTGGACAGCTTGAATACTTGTGAGGAATGCCTGTTTTAAGGAATCCCAACATGTATTCAGACTGTCAAATAGCCACAAATCATGTAGCTACGGCAACAGAAACTAAATCTCGAGCACTTCCAAATACTCGGAGACACCGAGCAACGAGTGTACTCGCTCATCACTATATATTACCAATATTTCTAGCGGTTGTTGATCCTGGGGAATCTTTTGGGCTTCGTGGACCGCTGTTATACACTAGCACTTAGAAAATCATAATATTTCTTATTCTTCTTTTGCTCAGATATCACACCAACGGTTCTAGACTGGTTCTCCATTCCATATCCTGATTACAAGCTATTTGGAAAGGGTGTAAAACTTACCGGAAAGTCACTTCTTCCTGTTCTGGAGGCTGAACAGCCATGGACCACCGTGTTTGGCAGCCAGTCTCATCATGAAATCACTATGTACTATCCTATGAGATCAGTTCAGCACATGCAGTATTTACTCATACACAATCTGAATTTCAAGATGCCCTTCCCCATCGATCAAGATTTTTATGTGTCTCCTACATTTCAAGATTTAATGAATAGAACTACTTCTGGCCAGCCAACAAACTGGTTTAAGACACTTCATAACTATTATTACAGAGATCGATGGGAGCTATATGACCGGTCAAAAGATCTTAATGAGGTAAGGAACATTGCTGGAGATCCTGACTACTATAATGTTTTGCAAACTATGCAAGAAATGCTGCGAAAATGGCAGTGGGAGACATCAGATCCTTGGGTTTGTGCACCTGATGGCGTTCTGGAAGAGAAGTTGGACCCACAGTGTAGACCACTTTATAATGAACTGTAATGTACCAATAGTGGAACTTGAGTGATGCTTTCTGAGGAACTTATAAACTGATGTCTATCATTTTTATCTATGCAAATCAATTAATAGAAAGTTTTTTCTTTTTAAATATTATGTGTTGTCTGATCGCACTGCTCATATGTCTGTTTTTAAAGGAGCATTGCGCTTTTGTGGACAGAGAGTTCAGATGTTGCTATGTTGCTCCTGGGATCTGTTGTAGCCATTCTTCCAACTTAGGGGTTACTGCTCCAAGTGCTCCTATCACCACTGGAATCACTGTTGCCTTCACACACATATATATAGGTGCCACATAGGTGCACATAGGTGCCAGTATTGTAAAAAAAAGGCCTCTTTAATAAATACTAGAAACCTCAATGACTGTATCTAGCTGTGTGGTAAACACCTTTGAAGTCCGAGATGCTTCAACAGAAGTTTATAATATAGAGTTATGAAATAAATAAAATCACATTTTTCACTCCCCAAAAAATATTTTGACCACAAATTTTTTATTTTCATGAGGGTAACAAATCAAAATTGACTCCAAAACTTGTTGTGCAATTTCTCCTGAGTACACCGATACCCCATATGTGGTCAAAAAGTGCAAAGCTCAGAAGGGAAGAAGCCCCATATTTGAGTTCAGATTTTACTGGACTGGTTTGGGGGTGCCATGTCACATTGGTAGAGCCCATGAGGTAGCAAAACCCCCCATAAGTGACCCCATTTTACAAACTACACTTTTCAGTGAATTCATCTATGGGTGCAGTGATCATATTGACACCACACCCACATCACATCACATCCGGGCACCTGTCACCGAATTTTATACCATTGGGCAGTGAAGAAAAAATAATTACATTTTTATCACCAAAATTTAGTTTTAGGCCCAGATTTTACATTTTCACAAGGGGAAATGGGAAAAAATATTTATCCCACAATTTCTGCTGAATGTAGACATACTGCATACGTGGCTGTACAGTACTGCTTAGCCACATGGCAAGACTCCGGAGTGACAGAGCGCTGTTTGCCTCCTGGAGTTCAGATTTTCATAGAATAGTTTGAAGACTCTATATACAGAGCCCCTAAATGCTATAAAAGCAGAATCCTCCCTCAAGTGACCCCATTTTGGAAATTATACCCTTTTGGAAATTTATCTACAGATGTAGTGACTATTTTGACCCCATGGGTGTTTTCCAGAAACAAGAAGCAGTGGATTGTTGCTGAGTGAAAATGTCAAACTGCCATTGTAGTGCCCAGTAAGTTGTAGTGACCAACTCATGCTTCCGGAGACATGCACCTGTAAATTAGGTGGGCTGTCATCGCTGTAGAAATGCCAAACATGTGGGTGCTAAATGTGGTTTTGGCACACTGGGGTTCAGAAAGGAGGGGGCATTTGGATTTGGGAGTGCAGAATTTGCTGAACTTCTTTTGGGGGGCGAAGACATATATTCATTTTTCCACAGCTTTTGTACTACCAACAACGTGGAAGCCCCCAATATTTCCGATATCAGATAGTGGACCTGAGTGGGGACTTGCTTTTTTTGTGGATTGATTTGAAGCTTTTTTTTTTGCAACATTTTACATAACATATGAGATCACATTTATCCTGCGCTCTACACTGAGCACTTTTGTGTTTCCATCTAAATCTCCGAGTGACGTGATTCAGATGAAACCCGAGGGATCCATTTAGTATAATGAGGCTGCAGAGTTACTTGGGCTCCATCTGGCCTCTGTTCAGCGTTGTCCTTCTTTTCAGAAGTGCACAAAAGTGTGGCTGACCACGCTTTTATGCATGCCTAAAAAGATGGACAGCGCCAGATCATAAGGGATAGTCTGAGTCCACAGTGACTCCATCTGCCTCATTATAGAGAATCTTCTGCCTGGGGTTCATCTAAATCAGGTATTTCAGAGATTTACATAAACCCCGGTGTAAGCACTCAGCGTAGAGATCAGAATAAATGTGAGCCGAGCCTTAAGGGTATGCCACACTAAACAATATCGCTAACGGGATCGCTAAAAAACGTCACTATTTAGCGATCCCGTTAGCGATGTTGTTCAGTGCGGCAGCTTCCAGCGACGAGCTTCCTGCTGTGATCTCGCTCGTCGCTGGAATCGTTCCGGACCCTATTTTCTCGTCGGCGCTCCCGCTGGGTAAGTATCTAATCGCTGTGTGGCACCTTTTCTTAGCGATTTAGCGGTACTTTTGTACCGCTAAAGTCGTTAAGAAGATCGCTAACGGCGATAGCGTCGTTAACTATATCGCTAAATGCGGCAGCATTTAGCGATATAGAAACAATCCACTAGCGATCTCATTAGTATGCAACGCTAACGAGATCGCTAGCGGGATTGCTTAGTGTGGCAGTACCTTTACTGCTGTCTTTGAGAGGCAGAATAAACAAATCAGCAGGTGAAGAATTGTTTTTTTTTATTTATTTTTTACTCCATTCCTCATGCAGTATAAGTGATTAGAAGACTTTATTATTCAGGTCGGTGCGATTACAGCAATACCAGATTTATATAGTTTTTTTCTGTTTGGCTGCTGTCACACACTAAAAAAATGCTTTTTATTGCAAAAACAAGTTTTTTGCATTACCATATTTTAACAGCTATGATTTTTCCATACAAATTCATGTGAGGGTTTTATTTTTTTTGCGGGACGAGTTGATGTTGTTATTGCTACATTTTTCTGGCACATGACATTTTTTGATCGCTTTCTATTCTGATGTTTGGGAGGTAGAATGAACGAAAAAAAACAGGAATTCAGGAATTGTTTTTTTTTGGGGGGGGGGTTGCCATTCCATATGTGGTAAAATTGATAAGGCAGCTTTATACTTCAGGTCAGTACGATTACAGCGATACCACATTTATATTTTTTTTTTGTTTGTTTTGGCGCTTTTACATAATAATATTTTATAGTAAAAAAAAAATTTGCATCGCTTTATTCTGAGAGCTATAACTTTTTTTTCCCGCTGATGGCTCTGTTTGGCGGCTTGTTTTATGCGTCACAAGATGACGTTTTCAGCTATACCAGTTTTATTCCACCTTTTGTTCAGCGGTATGATAAAGCATCATGTTTTCTCTCGGTTTTTTTTTTTTTACGGTATTCACGGAGGGGGTTAAGTAGTGGGTCTGTTTTATAGGTCACGTCATTCCGGACGCGGTAATACCAAACGTTTACTTTTATTGGGTTTTTTTTTCACAAAAATTTTTACTTGTGGGTACAATATATGTGTAAAATAAAGATTTATTTTTTCTATTATTACTTTGTGATTATTTTTTTTTAATGTTTATACCTTTTTTTTACTTAGTAAGGACTTTTTTTACTATGGAACTTTCACTTTCTGCAGTCTGATTGTTGCTATAAAGCATTGCAATGCACGAGTACTGCTTTGCTTTATAACCTTTAAAGCTCTGCAGACACAAGTTAGTAAGATCATGCACTGCGCATGATCTAACTACCTTGCTAGTGTCCCAGATGTTGTGAAGACAATATCGGGTCATAATGGCAATGATCGGGTCCCTGCGATGACGTCATAGGGGCACTGATTGGAAGGCAGCGGGGGCTCCCTCCCTCTGCCTGCCTTTTAAATGCTGCGATCCCATAATTTAGGGCGTTAAAGTGCACCGCTCCCGGCACTGAGTGCCAGTTGTCTGCTGTCAGAATCAGCTGACACCCGGTGGTGAACGCGCACGCAGAGCCCCTGTGATCGCAAAATCACCTGGATGTATCCATATGTCCAAGGTCGGAAAGTACCTACCGACATAGACGTATGGATACATCCAAGATCATGAAGGGATTAATGGTGTCGCAGCCTCGTTGGGCTTTCAGAAAAGGTGTGTATATACTGACAGGCCATGTGACATTTATATTGCACACAGGTGGGCTTCCTTCCGTCCTTGACTATAATGCCAATTTATAGTTATTTGATCCCTAAATTTTTCTTTCTTCACTTCACCAACTTAGACTATTTAGTGCTGATGCATTACACCCAAATTGGATTACAAAAATGTTTAAACACAGGTTGTAATGTAACAAAATAGGTAAGAAGCTAATACTATCACAAGCCACGGTATAGGTAGAGTTGTTCTTGAGCCAGGCAACTGATTTAGTTGTTCAGTTCAGTTATATTCTAATTGTAAATGCAAATATGCAAAAATAAATTTTGTAATTTGTTTCCTTAATGCAATAAAAACTATTTTTCCATTTTTGTATGTTGCATCATTGTTTTTGCATGCCTGTTTTTATTATCATCATTGTTTATTTTTCGAACAACCCTAATTCCAAGGTATGTAAAAGGGTATACATGCAAAATACAAATATATATCACAATTAACAAAATAACAGTGACAGTCTGAAACAGAAGGTGAGAGGACCCTGCCCTTGCGGTCTTACTGTCTACAGGATAATGGAGAAAGAGACAGTAGATTAGGGGGGGATTTCAGCAGCTCGCGTTCTGAATGTTGGAGACAATTGGGCCTGTTGGGGTACAGAATTCTAGGGGATTGCGTCTTGGAAGACGTTTGAGTGAAGAGTGTACGACAGCGGAAGAGAGTAGGAGGTCTTGTGAAAACCGGAGATTACGTGTAGGAAGATATCTGGAGACTAGTTCGTACTGTGGTATGGCGACTGCCCATGTGGTTAATGGGAGGTATGTATCACAGAGGTGCGTGGCCCTGTGATGGAAGCTTGGGCTTGTTTTGGCTCAGCAGATCTACTGCTGAGGTTTACTTTACATTGGGAAGGCTTCCAGGTGACTTGGAGAGATGGTGGGTCCAGTCACCTACATACCCCACCCCAGGGCATGTGTCTGAAGACACAAAATGGAGCCTGTGTGTTTGTACACGGGCGGCAGTGCTGGCTAGAGTGAGCCAGGGTGAGGAGGCCTGTGAACTACCTCTGGAGAGGACGCCTCTGAGGATAAGAGGTATCCGGGAACTGGTGCGGTGATCACGCGGACAGTTAACGAACACTCAGCCGTATTAGGCACATTAGGGCTCAGTGAGGACCGTGGGTACTGTAGACCCGAACGGTTGCTGGATGGTGCACAAGATGCTGCATGTTACCAAGTACCTGAGATTCGGTTTAAGTTGTCTTAATAAACGGTGTGAAGGAAACCCGGTTCCTCCCACGTCACCAATGTGACGTAACTACACAGGCACAGCTCTCCGGCACCCCCTTTGTCTCTCAGGTCAGTAAGGGAACTGCACCTAGAGCAAATGGCCGCCGGGAGGATGTCCTGTTACCCACTGGGTATTCTAAGATTCGTAATCAGAGTAAAAGCATCAGCCTAAAATTAATTTTATGGTTTAATTGCCTTAAGGGCGCACTAGATAATTACAGAAATATACAGTAAGCTATACAACGGAATTGCAGTGGATTTGCAGTCAGAGTAAAATATAACCATAATGGTACAAGGCTTAGAGATATTAAGCTGGAGGTCAAGTTTACCGGGTTGTAGGTTGCATGTGGATGCCAGGAGCTCTGCAGTCCACCGGTATAAGAATCTTAGTTGCCGGACAGTCCCCAAAGCTCGTTCCGCTGTTCCCTTGGCAGATCTGCTCCTTCTAGATCATCATCGTCTTGTTCTTCTGTGTGAATGAATGTCTCTGCCATGGGCTTTCAGTTCTTAAACATGCTGGGTTCCTCCCCCCGGTGTCAGAGGATGGGTTAATAATCTCCACCCTTCAGCTCCCTGCAGAATTTATTCCCAATATCTAAGAAAGGGGGGTAACTTTCTCCAGGATGATCGGTGATCGGATCAGGACACGAGAGGTACCAGTGAATGTGGTCTGTTTTGCCTGTCGTGTGGAGAGCAAACATGGCCCCATTGGGACGCTGTTGAGGGCCAATCTCTATATCTCAGGTCCCCGAGCCCTCACCGACTCGGGAGTCGCACTGGCAGATGCGCGATTTCCGCAGGGTCACGGGGATATTTTTTATGAGTCTGTACCTCGAAAGGTGTGCTCATAATCCTAGGATGGAGTCGGAGTGGCTGGGAGAGACAATGGATGTGTATTTCTGTGTCTAGCTGACAGGTATAATCTAATTGAAGCCCCCAGGCACCTCAACGCCCCATGCTGCGTGGCTCCTTGTTCAAGCTTTGAAGTCCTGTTTTTTGCCTTATCTCCTTAGCATACTAAAAGACCTTGCTATTCAGCACTAAATCCTGTTTTCTTCAATATGCGTACAGGGATGGGGGGTAGGAGCAGTTAGCTGCCTGTGACTCTGAACTCAGACAAAATGGCACCTGGGACAGGCCAAGCTCAGACATGAGGTGAGCACTATGCCCCATATCCAAGATGGCGGCTGTTCCTTCATCACAAACTTAATGGACTTTTTAACCCTGAGTGTCCCAGCATGTTCCTTAACGACCAGCCAAGTGCGTACTCCCAGTCCACAGATAGTGGAGACACGTTACAGTACATACAGTGGAATGTAAAAGTTTGGGCACCCCTGGTGAAAATTTACTGTTATTGTGAACAGTTAAGTAAGTTGAAGATTAAATGATCTCTAAAAGTCCTAAAGTTAAAAGATAACACATTTCCTCTACATTTTAGGCTATATATGTATTCATCTTTTACATTTTAAAAGTTACAAAAAGGAAAATGGGCTGATGCAAAAGTTTGGGCGCCCTGCATTATTTGTACCCAGTAGCACCCCCTTATGCAAGTTTCACAGCTTGTAAACACTTTTTGTAGCCAACCAAGAGTCTTTCAGTTCTTCTTTGAGGGATTTTTATCCTTTGCTTCCTTGGAAAATTCTTCAAGTTCTGTGAGATTCCTGGGTCGTCTTGCATGCACTGTTATTTTGAGGTATAGCAAGAGATTTTCAATTATGTTCAGATCAGGGGACTCTGAGGGCCATTGCGCCTTTTGAAGTAGTCAGTTGTGGATTTTGACCTGTGTTTAGGATCATTATCTATTTGTAAAAGCTATCTTCTTCAGGTTTTTTACAGATGGTGTTGTGTTTGCATAAAGAATTTGTTGAAATTTCATTGGTGTACAATAATAAATTATATTGTGGTACTGTGTTAGCCAGAAAAATCGATGTGAGTACTTTTCCGTCCAATTATGACAAGAGTATTCTTAAGGCTGGGTCTCACATAGCGATACACCAGCGATCCCGACAACGATCAGGATTGCTGGTGTATCGCTACATTATCGCTGCTGAGCTGCCAAACAGGCTGCTCAGGCAGCGATCAGTACAAGAGACACTGCGGGTAATATCGCTTAGTTACCTGCAGTGTACCTTGGATACCAGCGCCCTGATGCAGGGAGCTGGTAACCAAGGTACACATCGGGTTTCCAGGCGCTGCGCGGTGCCTGGAAACCCGCTGTGTACCTTGGTTACCAGCTCCCTGCTTCAGGGAGCTGGTATCCAAGGTACACAGCGGGTTTCTAGGCACAGCCCCGCGCCTGGAAACCCGCTGTGTACCTTGGTTACGGCGGATCGCTGGTCTCCCGCCTGTAACACGCAGCGATGCGTGCCTGTCAGCGGGAGACCAGCGATCAAAAAAATGTCCAGACATTTCAGCGACGATCAGCGATACCCGGCAGGGGGGCTGATCGTCGCTAAATGTCACACACAGCGATATCGCTGGTGAGCTCGCTGCTGCGTCACAAAACTAGTGACTCAGCTGTGTGAGACGGGGGCTTTAGAGTGATACCTTTATTGGCTAACCAGAAAATTATATGTTGGCAAGCTTTCAGAGCGCAGATGCTCCTTCTTCAGGCAAGATTACATTTGGATTGATAAGAAAAAGACACATTTGAGGCTTACTACAGTGGGAAATTTCTTCAAGAGGTGGGAGGTGTGATGCTTTCTAAAGATAAACTAAGGAAATCGAATTAGCATTGTCTAAAAATGGAGAGGCAGTGAGAATGTGTTCTTAGCTATCTGGAGTCCTTCTAGTGAAGGTGTGAACTATGTCCATGTAGTGAGTCATAAATCCAGGTGTTAAGTCCTAGTGTCAAAGTATTGAACATCCTTATAAGTTTGAATTCCCATATTTTTCTCTCCCTGTCATCCTTAAAATGACCTTTTAGTATTAAGACTTTTAAGTCTGTCATACAGTGTCCAGTTCCAGAGAAATGTTTTGCCACAGGCGTGTCCATTTCATTCCTGATCGTATGTCTGTGTAGATTCATCCTTGTTTGTAATTTCTGCATGGTTGCCCCAATATAGATAACTCCAGGGCACCTCGTACATTGTATCATGTACACCACATTGGAGGATGTACATGAAAAGGAACCCATGACCTTATAGTCCTGATTTGTGTTTGGTACGCGGACTGTATTTGTTGGTAGTATGTGAGTACAAGTTTTGCATTTCAGCTGCAGATGGAAGGAAAGGAGACACACTAGTTCATAAATAGTGGGTAGGCGGAGCCCAGATAGGATTGACACCTCAGATTTAAAAGAGTGTTGACCGGCCCCTCCAGCTCGGGCTCCTCCTACTCAGCTCTCCAGTTTTCAATTTGAGGTCTCAGAGGATAGTCGCTGCTGGAAGCAGCTCCTCAGAAGATTTTATTATTTTTTAATCGGACAAGAGACTTGGATCACCAAATGTGGTCTAGAGGTCTCAGGGGTCTCAGCGCTGCTGGACTCCCACCTCTCCCTTGGCGGATCTGTATTACCCTAATGGTGGTCCCTGCAGAACCCTGCCGGCCTGGGGGGATGAGGATGGCTTCCCTGGTGGGGATGCAAACCGCGCTGCAGGGGTCACTGCGATCCCCGTCCTGGGGGGAAGCATGGGCACGCGCCAGAAACCCCTGGGGGTCCCTGTGGCGCTTCGGCTGGTGAGTATCACACATTTTTATTAATGTGTGTGTGAGTGTCTAAGCGACTGCTGCGGCAGCCGCTGTACATTACATGTCGGTGACTGGTGTTTTTTGTCCGCAGGTGGATGCCTGCAGGACATAGGAGAGGAGTGCGCGCCTTTTTATTTGAATTTTCGCGCCGCTCTGAGCGTGCGCTTTACTGCTGTCTCCATTTCCGGCTTCCCTCAGGGAGCACACGGAGGCACAGCGCGGCGGCCATTAAAGAAGCAGGCTGAAAGCTTCTTCTGGCTCTTCTCCCTCCTCCCCTCCCGGCAAGATGTTACACTGTTACCAGCTGGGTGAGTCGCTTCTAGCCGCGGGCAGAAGCTTAACCCCTTCACCCCCACAGCGCGGGCGCCTTCTGGGGCACTAATGAGTGACAGACTGCGCTGTCCTGCGCTGTTATCGCATAAGGGGCTCGCACACTCTTTTCAATAATAATAAAGAGTTTGTGGGGAGTCTGCGATTTTAATACTGCCACTATACGTCCCACTAACGATCCTGATAACGACGCATACTAATGCGATCGTTTGTGTGATCTAATGTCGCTAGTAGCTGCCAATCTGGGCGATCTCATTAACATTGCATAAGCGGTTAGCGATCTCTTTAACAACTTTGGCGGTCATTGCGATATACAAAACAGCGCAATTTTTAGCGATCTTGTGGAACGTTTTTTTCTGTTAGTGTGGCATAAAAAGCTGTCCTGCAGCTGCTGCCTTATAAGAGGCACTTGGGGCTCGCACAACTTTTTCATTATCAAGGTTGTGGGGAGTCTGCTACTTTAACCCCTTCTTAGGCGGTTAACTCTTAATGCTGGGGTAGCTCTCTCTTTAAGAGCTTTAACCCTTCAGCGATTGTTTTTCTTTAAGAAACTCACTGTTCTAGTTACTGACAGGTTTAACCTGCCATATACTGTGCAATGTCAGAATCTGACACGCAGACCCCGACGGCGTCATGCGCAGCAGTCGGAGGTTCCAGTGGTGTCAAAATGGAGGCCCTCGCTAGTTTCTATGATGGCCTGTCTGACCTTCTAGGTTATGGAGTGTCAGCTAGATCCTCTCAAGGAAACGACACAAATCGGTGTCTTCCTTCTCGCGTAGCGAAGATGTCCTTTTCGGACAAGGAGGATCGGCAGGGACACTCTGCCTCTCTCATGGACCAGTACTATTGGAGCCATGAGGGTGTTACAGTTACCAGAGAGAGGTAACTAGGCGTCCTGGTAAGTCGGCCCGGATGTTTCAGGAGTCGCATAGGTCACGACGGCTTTACAATCTGTATCCGTTTTCTACGGAGTTGATTGTTAATTGGATCTCCTGAAGTGAATGTCTCTTTATCCCAGCTTAGCAAATCTTCCTGGTAAAGGAAGGCGAGTCTGCAGGACCTGCTGGACAGAAAAATGGAGATGGCAACAATATCCATCTGCGAGGCCACGGGTCATGGATTCAGTATTAAGGATCTATGTGTACTTGTAAAGTTTCCCTGAGCCGTTGGGACCGTCTACGGACGGCGTGACAAGATGGATCCCCTCTATCGAGATAGATGGGCTTTTCAAGTTGAAGGATTCTGCGTCACTGCTATCCAGGGCGCAATCCTCGGCAGTCACAGTTAGAAGAGCACTGTGGCTTAGACAGTGGAACGCGGTTTCCAAGCAGGGTTTGCTATCTTTAGCTTACAAGTGGTCAGCTATTTGAATCTGACCTCACAGAGCTGATTTCTGAGGCAAAAGAAACAGCTTTACCGCAGCGCAGAGCTGTGACTTCTGCGTCTGGCAGGACTAGTGCCGGTAGTTGTCGGCGGTCCTTTCGGTCCAGGGGATGATCCGGTCAACCCTCTGGGGGTTTGGGTCGTTCCTCTCTTTTTTTTTTTTAAAAAAAAAAAAAAAAAAGGGGGGGAATTCTCTGAAATTCCGCATACCCTGGAAACAGAACTTCCATTAAGACAGAAGCTGGCAAAAAACCCGCTAAAGCGGTCTGACGTCTGGGTCTCACTCGAGCGCTCTCGAGTGGAGGGTCGTTTACTCCAATTCAAACTGACTTGGGTTTCCGTGTGTCGGACGCCTGGGTGACACAGGTTGTGTTGGCAGGCTACTTCATAGAGTTTCTTTCTCGACCCCCAGACAGGTTTTGCCAATCTCGCATTCCGTCAGAGCCGAGCTATTTGCCGCTCTACTACGAGAGGTCGATTCCCTTCTGCAGAAGGGTGTGGTGATACCGGTTCCGCAGAGGACCGGGGAAGAGGATTCTTATTCCAACCTCTTTGTGGTCCCCAAAAAGGAGGACAAATTTCGCCCTATTTTGGATTTCAAAGATTGAATCGGCATGTTTACATCCCGAAAATTCCGCATGGAGTCACTTCGCTCCGTTGTGGCAGCCCTGTCGCAGAACGTCTTTTTGGTCAATCGACATTCGCGACGTTTATTTGCATGTTCCCGTCGGAAGGGCTCACCGGCGCTTCTTTCGTTTTGCCATAGGTCAGGACCATTACCAGTTTGTGGCTCTGCCATTCGGCTTGACCTCGGCGCCCAGAGTTTTTACAAAAATTCTAGCGCCCCTCATGGCAATTCTTCGAAGACGGGGTTACGATTTCCCTACCTGGACGACCTTCTGATTGTGGCGTCCTCAAAGGAGGAGGCGGGGACGACTCGCAATCTATCCCTTCAGCTCCTGGAGGATTTCGGGTGGCTGGTCAATTGGGAGAAGTCGTCTCTGGAAGTCAATCCTGTTTTTGGGAATGCATTTCGACACGGTACGGACGGTGGTGTCCCTTCCTCCAGACAAGCGGGCATGTCTCTTTCGACATGTACAGATTATGAGGTCTGCGACAGCAATGTCCTTTTGGAAGTGTATGCGCCTTCTGGGTTTGACGTCCATGGAGGCACTTCCGTTTGACCAATTTCATCCCAGGGCCCTCCAAAGGCTCATTCTGAGTCGTTGGGATCGATCGCAAGCTTCTCTGGATTGCAGCGTCATCATCTCTCACAGGGTGCGAGAATCCCTAGGATGGTGGTTATGTCCAGGAGCGTTATCCCTGGGGAAATCTTTCCTCCCTCCGAGGTGGTCGTCATAACCACCGATGCCAGCCTGACGGGCTGGGGGGGGGTGTCTGGAACGATCTTTGGATCCAGGGAGTATGGTCATCGGAAGAGTCTGTTCTACCGATCAACATCCTGGAATTGAGGGCAATTTTTTCTTTTGCCTCCAACACTGGACGCTCCCTTTGAGCGGTCTGCCAGTTCGAGTGCAGACAGACAACGCGACGGCGGTCGCGTATATCAACCATCAAGGCGGGACGAGGAGCTCCAGGCTCATGATGGAGGTGTCTCGGATCCTGCTATGGGCCAAGACCAGGGTTCCGGCCATCTCTGCGATTCACATTCCAGGAGTCCAGAATACCACGGCGGACTTCCTCAGTCGCGAGAGGATGGATCCTGGAGAATGGAGTCTCCATCCGGAAATTTTTGCACTGCTGTGCTCCCGTTGGGGAACTCCCCAAGTGGATTTGATGGCATCCAGGGTCAATGCCAAACTACCGACCTTCATATCCAGGTACAAGGATCCGAAGGCTGTGGCGGTGGATGCTCTGGTGGCTCGTTGGACCATTTCGAGCTAGTATATGTGTTTCCGCCGGTGTCCTTGCTTCCTCTGGTGCTGCGTCGGATCAAACTGGAGAGAATTCCGGCTATGTTGATAGCCCCGGATTGGCCAAGGAGCACGTGGTTCTCGACACTGGTGTCGCTTTTGGCGCTCCGCCATTTCCACTTCCTCTTCGTCCGGACCTGTTATCCCAGGGGCCCGTTCGTCATCCGGATTTGAAGTCTCTGCGTTTGACGGCGTGGCTCTTGAGACCGAAATATTGACCCGTAGAGGTTTCTCGGCTGAAGTCATTGCCACTCTGCGATCTGCCAGAGGTCCGGCTACCACTAAGATTTATCACAAGACTTGGGAAGCCTTCTTTTCGTGGTGTTCGGGGTCTTCAAGGAACCCGAGGAGTTTTTCCATTCCCAATCTGTTGGCTTTGCTGCAGTACGGGCTGGTCAAAAGGTTTGGCAGTTAGCACTCTGAAAGGCCAGGTTTCTGTCCTGTCCTTGCTGTTTCGGAAGGCTATCGCCTCGCTTAGGGACGTATGTTCCTTTTTTCGCGGAGTAACCGTCAGTTTCCACCGCGGAAGGCGTCTGTGTTTCCTTGGCGGCTCAACCTTGTCTTGGAGGCTCTTCAGCATGTACCTTTTGAGCCTATGGGTTCTGCTAGCCTTTCTTTAATTTCTTGGAAGATTGCCTTCTTAGTGGCGGTAACCTCTTTAAGAAGGGTTTCTGAGTTGGCAGCTCTTTCCTGCTCGCTTCCTTTCCTGGAGTTTTACCCGGATCGAGTAGTGCTTTGCACACGGGGCGACTTTCTACCTAAGGTGGTGTCGCAATTTCATGTTAACCAGGATATTGTATTGCCCTCGCTTTGCCCGGGGCCAAGGAATGCAAGGGAACGGGACTTGCACAAATTGGATTTAGTGCGGACCTTGAAGTTCTATTTGTCTGTTACTCAAGGTTTTAGGAAGTCAGATTCTCTGTTTGTGATTCCAGCAGGTCGCAGGCGTGGTCAACGAGCTTCCAAGGTTTCTATAGCTCGTTGGATTCGGTCAGCCATTTTTGGAGGCTTACCGTATTAAAGGCGAACCTTGCCCGATTAAGATTCGAGCTCACTCCACGAGGGCTGTGGCTTCATCGTGGGCCTTTCATCAAGGGGCTTCGGCAGCTCAGCTCTGCCGAGCGGCGACCTGGCGCTCCGTCCACACATTTACAAAGTTTTATAAGGTGGACGTCAGTGCTTCCGCTGATGCGGCCTTAGGACGTAGGGTCCTGCAGGCAGCGGTATTTTAAGTTTTAGTTAACTTGTATTTGGCGCCTGTTGCGCATTTATCTAGGTTGATGGGTTTCTGCCTCTTTTGGTTTTTTCCCACCCTAATTTCTGGACTGCTTTGGGACGTCCCACTAGTTATGAACTAGTGTGTCTCCTTTCCTTCCATCTGCAGCTGAAAGACGGATTTTGGTAAGAACTTACCTGTAAAATCCTTTTCAGCGAAGGAAGGAAAGGAGACACAGCTCCCTCCCATGGCAGAAGTGTGTTGTTGTATTACAGATGCAGCGTGACCCTTCTCTGATAGCGATTTTCTGGGCTGAGGTCGACGCGCTACGGCTCTGTTCCAGCATTGCCAGCTTATCGCGGTAGTCAGGTTCAGTGAGTAGTACCTGGAACTGTGTGATTTTTGCCTACATGCATGCATAACCTGTACTTTTATGTTTTTCTCTGAAGTCCTTCAGAAGGGGTTATGTTGCTCCGCTGGTGATATTGCTCTTCCTTCCTTAAGCTTGTGTACAACTGGAGAGCTGAGTAGGAGGAGCCCGAGCTGGAGGGGCCGGTCAACACTCTTTTTAATCTGAGGTGTCAATCCTATCTGGGGCTCCGCCTACCCACTAGTTATGAACTAGTGTGTCTCCTTTCCTTCCTTCGCTGAAAAGTATTTTACAGGTAAGTTCTTACCAAAATCCGTCTTTTTTGTTGTTACATGGGAATGTGCCAGTCACTGATGGTGACGAGAAGACACTTCTGACAAGGAGCTTCCTTAAGTTAGGGGGCTGTTTGTAGGAGAGAAGTGGTAGTTCTGGGAATATGTCTTTCAATTTGTGGTCTCTGTGGAATATGGGTTGGAGATCAGCACCAATTTTACTTGGGGGTTGTATGTGACCACAAGAGGTACCCTGTTGTTGACCTCTTTCAGTTTGTAATCCAGGCGGCTGCTTATTGGGATTCTTGTAGCCTGTGGATCTGTTCATCTATTACCAGTGGATGGTATCCTTGTTGTAGGAATGTATTCCTCAGTGATAGTAGCTGTAGTTCCCTGTCTTTACTGTCTGAACAGATCCGAATATATCTCAGAGCTTGACTGTAGATGATGGATTTTTTTGTGTGTCTTGGATGAAAGCTATTCCATCTAAGGTATGCTGGACGTCCTGTGGGCTTATGGTAAATTGATGTTTGTATGGCGTTGTCCTTGATGTCATATGGTCAAGTCCAGAAAATGTATTTGAGACTTTGAAAAGTTGAGGGTGAGCTTGATGGTCGGGTGGTATTTGTTGCATTTATTGTGGAAGGTGAGCAGATCATCTTTTGAGCCTGTCCAGATTATTAGCAGTGGACACGCCTGTGGGAAAACATTTCTCTGGACCTGGACATTGTATGACAGACTTAAAAGTCTTAATACTAAAAGGTCATTTTAAAATTGACAGGGAGAGAAAAATATGGGAATTCAAACTTATAAGGATGTTCAATACTTTGACACTAGGACTTAACACCTGGATTTATGACTCACTACATGGACATAGTTCACACCTTCACCAGAAGGACTCCAGATAGCTAAGAACACATTCCCACTGCCTCTCCATTTCTTAGAAAATGCTAATTCGATTTCCTTTGCTTATCTTTAGAAGACATCACACCTCCCACCTCTTGAATAAATTTCCCACTGTAGTAAAGCCCGGGTCTCACATAGCGATACACCAGCGATCCCGACAACGATCAGGATCGCTGGTGTATCGCTACATGATCGCTGCTGAGCTGCCAAACAGGCAGCGATCAGCACAGCGACACTGCGGGTAACGTCGCTTAGTTACCCGCAGTTTACATTGGATACCAGCGCCCTGATGCAGGGAGCTGGTAACCAAGGTACACATCGGGTTTCCAGGCGCTGCGCGGTGCCTGGAACCCGCTGTGTACCTTGGTTACCAACTCCCTGCATCAGGTGAGGATCTTCTGATGACTCTTCCATAAAGGCCATATTTGTGCAGGTGTATCTAAACAGTAGAACAATGTACCACAACTCCAGAGTCTTGTAACAAAGTAAAATGAAAAAGACAGATGCTTTGGAGAAGTCTTGGAAGGCTATTTGGGCTCAGAAGGGAAGACACACCATTTTACTTTTTGAACGCAAAATTTGCTAGAATGGATGTGACTAAACAGTGGAAACCCTCCACAAGTGACCCCATTTGGAAACCACGCCCCTCAAGGATTTTATTCAGGGGTATAGTGAGCATTTGGAAACCACAGGTACAACACAGAATAGGATAACATTAGGTCGTCATATTGAAAGCATCGATATTAGTGTTGAGTGCAAGTGCTCACTACTCCAGTTTGCCTCAATGTGTGGGTCATATTTTGTGCATGGAATATAATGAGGAGCAATTTATTCAGGGGCTCAGCATAGGGCAGATATTTTTATTCAGGAACATTATAGTGACACTGCTATCTTTAAGGGCATTGTGTGGGGATGTGCTGCAGAAGACCAGCGAAGATGGAAGTATGAAGAAATGAGCTGTGGATGAGAAAACTCATCATGGTGCCTGGACAGGATGAAGAAGAAAAGAAGAGAACGACTCCAGAGATGACGTCATCTATCAGGTATATGACTATACACAATTCCCTTTAAAAAAATCAAAAAATCAAATGAAGGGAAAAAATGAAGAAGAGATCCCATAGATAATAAAAATCAAATTTTATTAATAGAAAACCATTAAAATGTTCCATAAAACGGCAGAATAACTGTTAAGGACACCGAGCCATAATATAAATGACATATTAAATGGCCACCAAAACAATGATGGTACCAATAATATAATATAAATTGTTCCGTGTAAATAACAAATCACCCAATGCCTCACAAATAACTATCAACACATATATGCTATAGTAATGAAGGGGTTAAGTACCCATTGACTGCCTTTTAAACGTGTTTCTGATATATACATTCATCAAACCCCATGCTAAAACAATATGCTCCCAATGGAGTAGCAATATAGGGTGTAAAGACAGATACACTTAATAGGCGCCAATGCAAAACATGTGCATCTAAACCATATTCACCCTGATAGCATAATGACAATTGCTTTAGCGATGAAAGAACAAAAAATGCAAAAATTGCACAATGCAAAGAGAGGCTAATATGGCGATATTTACCAGTAACAACGGTGTAGCTCGGTGTCCCCTCACCCGACGCGCGTTTCGCCACCTGCTTCTTCCGGGGGCGTGTCTGGGTGAGGGGTATCCGACTATTTAACCAGCATCTAACCAATCACATTCAAGTTTTAGAAAGAACGATATTACCATCAGATGATGGCACATGACGAGCTAGACCCGCCTTACTACATGACTCACTTCCTCTTAGAGACGCTCAATGACACGCAAGCAAATTGCAGCCTGCGTGCCAGTGTGAGAGCGTCTATGGAAGTAAGTGAGGATGGGATAGCGCGCATGCGCTCTAGTCATATCAAATATACCATGATGAACTGAACTTCTTATCAAACCTGAAGCGATCTCTCATTCAGGATAAAGTCCACAATTTGTTCGTACTCAAACATATATAAAACAGTGCACTAATGTGTCAGCAACATTAAACATCGCCATATTATTTGTGCCACGAAACAACAGTGCAACAAAAATTATTATAATATATACGTGCATACTAATATTTCTACAAAAGTGAATATTACCAAGACAATGAAATCATACCAAGACCTATATACCATTATAGAAAAATACTCATTATCGCAATCACAAAAGTATACACCTTTGTACTTATAATCACTTAAAGTGACAGTGCAGCATAATACCGTGCCATGATATGAATATTACAAAAAACATATAAACATAAAAAAAAAATCAAAATAATAATAATGAAAAATAATAACAATTAAATAAAAATAATAATAAAAATAAATATAAATAAAAATAATATAATAAATAGATATAAATAATAATAAAATAATATGAAAATAATATTGAAAAAATAATAAATAAATAATAATATAAATAAAAATAAAAATAAGTGATATAATACCATTAACAGTGACAAAATAACAACACAATAATGATACTAAAAAACATATATTCAAAATTTCCATATATGTTGCTTGAAGACATCCTTGAAGATTCTCGACTTCAAATCAAATTCCACCATACAGCACTTGATACGGTTCCATAAAGTTCATCAAATGTAGTCACGTTCTTTCACAATAACGTATGTACTAATACTAATGAAAAATAAAAACAATTAAAATCATATAACCATAAACAAAAACTACCAAATACCCCCCACTAAAAGATGCATCTACTACAAAAATGCTGAAAATCCCATGGTTTCATTAAGGCCCGCCGGACTCATGGTTCCCAAACGATATATCCATCGGCTTTCCAATTGCGCCAAAACTCTCCCCACATCACCTCCCCTGGATCCCAAATTCACTTGATCAATAGCCTTAATTTTCAAAAATCTAGAATTACACCCATGGAATGTCTTATAATGACGTGGAAGAGTTTTTAATTGTGTCTCATCATCTACCGTCTTAGCTTTTCCAATATCAAGGGCATGTTCTCGAACCCGTACCTTGAGCTCCCGTGTGGTAAGGCCAATATATACCTTACCACACGGACACTCCGCGTGATAAACCACCCCTTTAGATGTGCATGTTAGGTGCTTACGGATCTCAAACATTCGTGACCCATTCCAGATTTTAAAGTACTTACCTTTGATCAAGTTAGAACAGGCCTTGCACAAGCCACAAGGGTAAAAACCCTTAGAAAGATTAGAGTCCCCTCTATTCCTAGGTTCATAGTGGCTGTGCACTAACATATCCTTCAAATTAGCCGATCTCTTTGGTACACATTGTGGGGAAGCTGGTAAAATTTGCTTTAAAATCGGATCTGAGAGTAGAATTTTCCAATGTCTATTGACAATATCAACAAGATGATACCATTGAGTATTAAACGTAGATATAAATCGTATCTGTTTGGAAGTTTGATCATTCTTCCTTTTATTGCCATAAAGCAGCTCATTTCTGGGGGTACGTCTTGCTCTATTATATCCCCTTTGGATCATTTTGCGACTGTATCCCCTTTCCAGAAACCGCTCCTTCAAATCATTACTTTGTTTCAAAAAGGATTCCTGATCTGAGCAAATTTTCTTGATTCTCAGAAATTGGCCAATGGGTATTCCTCGAATAGTACTTCTTGGATGTGATAAATCAGCCCTTAAATAAGAATTGGTTGCAGTGGGTTTCCTAAAAACATCAGTACGTACAATGCCATTAGTGGAAGCCTCTATCCAAAAATTCTAAACTTCTTCCAGCTTTATGGGTAAGACGTATATTGAGGTTGTTATCATTAAGCCCATGCATCAAACACTCCAATTCATTAATGGACCCCTCCCAGACAAAAAGAACGTCATAAATGTATCTCATCCAATTATGCACAAGACACATCCCTGGAATATCCTCCTCTAGAAGTATTTTTCGTTCCCAGGCACCCAAAAATAAATTAGCATATGAGGGCGCACATGACGCCCACATAGCCGTGCCTTGCTTCTGACGGAAAATATTACCATTAAAGATGAACACATTATGCTTAAGGACGAAGTCCAAAAGAACCAGGATAAGATCCGCAAGGTTTTCATCAATATTGCTAGACCTTAAAAACCATGCAACGGCTGCTATTCCATCCTTGTGTCGAATTAACGTATATAAAGCTTCTACGTCAGCTGTTACCAACAACATATTGTCATCAAGAGCCAATTGATCAATACGTTGCAATGCTTGGTTAGTATCTCTAATAAAGGATGGCAAAGAGGATACAATTGGTTTAATAAAATGATCTATAACATCCGAGACAAACTCACACAATGCCCCATTCCCGGCCACAATCGACCTTCCAGGAGGGTCAATAGGGTTTTTATGTACCTTAGGAATGAGGTAGAATGTAGCCAGTCTCGGATGATGATCCTGTATCCTCTCCAAAAAGGTTTTAGTAATTAAACCATCTTCAAAAGCCTTTTCGAGAATACCAACCAGCGTCTGTTGGAAAACGGTTAACGGATTGTATGTTAATCTTTGATAACATAGTTCGTCATCAAGTAATCTATACGCTTGTTTCTCATACATCTGAACCGGCCAGATAACAAGGTTTCACCCTTTATCAGCCGGTTTAAACAGCACGTCATTCCATGATTTTAATTCAGTCAATTCCCTGTTTTCCAGAGGGGACAAATTTTGTTTTACCCTTTGATGAGTGGCTAACTCATCCACTTTCTGTGTCACTATCCTTGTAAAAATGTCAACTGCCGGACATAACCCTAAAGAGGGAAACGTTTTTGATTTGGATACTAATTCATTGGGAATCATGCTCACCTTGAGAGGTTCACTTTCTTGCTCTAAAGACTCCAAAACATGAATAGCTTCCCTTTCTTCCACTGTATAAAGATCATTCAATGGCTCAGGTTTAAAATGTAATTTACGAAGAATGATCTTACGAGAGAACAAATTAATGTCCTTTATCGTATTAAAGGCATCTAAACGAGAAGAAGGTGAAAAATTAAGAGCTCTACACAAAAGGTCCTCCTGTACAGGGGAAAGAATGTGTGGACAAATTAATTACCTTGATCTCATCCCTTTTTCCTTTTTTGGCCGGTTTGTTAAACATATCTGGAAATTTTTTTTTTTTTTTTGGTCCACCACTTCGTAAATGAAAATCCCTCCTATAGCTGGTATCTCCAGTAGACATCCCACTTTAACTTCCCGACATACTAGATGTTTCGTCATGTGCGCCCTCATATGCTAATTTATTTTTGGGTGCCTGGGAACGAAAAATATTTCTAGAGGATATTCCAGGGATGTGTCTTGTGCATAATTGGATGAGATACATTAATGACGTTCTTTTGTCTGGGAGGGGTCCATTAATGAATTGGAGTGTTATGCATGGCTAATGATAACAACCTCAATATACGTCTTACCCATAAAGCTGGAAGAAGTTTAGAATTTTTGGATATTTGGATAGAGGCTTCCACTAATGGCATTGTACGTACTGATGTTTTTAGGAAACCCACTGCAACCAATTCTTATTTAAGGGCTGATTCATCACATCCAAGAAGTACTATTCGAGGAATACCCATTTGCCAATTTCTGAGAATCAAGAAAATTTGCTCAGATCAGGAATCCTTTTTGAAACAAAGTGATGATTTGAAGGAGCGGTTTCTGGAAAGGGGATACAGTCGCAAAATGATCCAAAGGGGATATAATAGAGCAAGACGTACCCCCAGAAATGAGCTGCTTTATGGCAATAAAAGGAAGAATGATCAAACTTCCAAACAGATACGATTTATATCTACGTTTAATACTCAATGGTATCATCTTGTTGATATTGTCAATAGACATTGGAAAATTCTACTCTCAGATCCGATTTTAAAGCAAATTTTACCAGCTTCCCCACAATGTGTACCAAAGAGATCGGCTAATTTGAAGGATATGTTAGTGCACAGCCACTATGAACCTAGGAATAGAGGGGACTCTAATCTTTCTAAGGGTTTTTACCCTGTGGCTTGTGCAAGGCCTGTTCTAACTTGATCAAAGGTAAGTACTTTAAAAACTGGAATGGGTCACGAATGTTTGAGATCGTAAGCACCTAATATGCACATCTAAAGGGGTGGTTTATCACGCGGAGTGTCCGTGTGGAAAGGTATATATTGGCCTTACCACACGGGAGCTCAAGGTACGGGTCCGAGAACATGCCCTTGATATTGAAAAAGCTAAGACGGTAGATGATGAGACACAATTAAAAACTCTTCCACGTCATTATAAGACATTCCATGGGTGTAATTCTAGATTTTTGAAAATTAAGGCTATTGATCAAGTGAATTTGGGATCCAGGGGAGGTGATGTGGGGAGAGTTTTGGCGCAATTGGAAAGCCGATGGATATATCGTTTGGGAACCATGAGTCCGGCGGGCCTTAATGAAACCATGGGATTTTCAGCATTTTTGTAGTAGATGCATCTTTTAGTGGGGGGTATTTGGTAGTTTTTGTTTATGGTTATATGATTTTAATTGTTTTTATTTTTCATTAGTATTAGTACATACGTTATTGTGAAAGAACGTGACTACATTTGATGAACTTTATGGAACCGTATCAAGTGCTGTATGGTGGAATTTGATTTGAAGTCGAGAATCTTCAAGGATGTCTTCAAGCAACATATATGGAAATTTTTGAATATATGTTTTTTTAGTATCATTATTGTGTTGTTATTTTGTCACTGTTAATGGTATTATTATCACTTATTTTTATTTTTATTTTTTTTATTTTTATTTATATTATTATTTATTTATTATTTTTTCAATATTATTTTCATATTATTTTTTTATTATTATTTATATCTATTTTATTATATTATTATTTTATTTATTTTTATTATTATTTTTTAATTGTTATTATTTTTCATTATTATTATTTTGATTATTTATTTTTTTATGTTTATATGTTTTTTGTAATATTCATATCATGGCACGGTATTATGCTGCACTGTCACTTTAAGTGATTATAAGTACAAAGGTGTATACTTTTGTGATTGCGATAATGAGTATTTTTCTATAATGGTATATATGGTCTTGGTATGATTTCATTGTCTTGGTAATATTCACTTCTGTAGAAATATTAGTAGGCACGTATATATTATAATAATAATTTTTGTTGCATCGTTGTTTCGTGGCACAAATAATATGGCGATGTTTAATGTTGCTGACACATTAGTGCACTGTTTTATATATGTTTGAGTACGAACAAATTGTAGACTTTATCCTGAATGAGAGATCGCTTCAGGCATTTGATAAGAAGTTCAGTTCATCATGGTATATTTGCCATTACTAGAGCGCATGCGCGGCTATCCCATCCTCACTTACTTCCATAGACGCTCTCACACTGGCACGCAGGCTGCAATTTGCTTGCGTGTCATTGAGCGTCTCTAAAAGGAAGTGAGTCATGTAGTGAGGCGGGTCTAGCGCGTCATGCGCCATCATGTGATGGTAATATCGTTCTTTCTAAAACTTGAATGTGATTGGTTAGATGCTGGTTAAATAGTCGGATACCCCTCACCCAGACACGCCACGCGCGTCGGGGTGAGGGGACACCGAGCTACACCGTTGTTACTGGTAAATATCGCAAAATTGTGCAATTTTTGCATTTTTTGTTCTTTCATCGCTAAAGCAATTGTCATTATGCTATCAGGGTGAATATGGTTTAGATGCACATGTTTTGCATTGGCGCCTATTAAGTGTATCTGTCTTTACACCCTATATTGCTACTCCATTGGGAGCATATTGTTTTAGCATGGGGTTTGATGAATGTATATATAAGTATCAGAAACACGTTTAAAAGCCAGTCAATGGGTACTTAACCCCTTCATTACTATAGCATATATGTGATGATAGTTATTTGTGAGGCATTGGGTGATTTGTTATTTACACGGAACGATTTATATTATATTATTGGTACCATCATTGTTTTGGTGGCCATTTAATATGTCATTTATATTATGGCTCGGTGTCCCTTAACAGTTATTCTGCTGTTTTATGGAACATTTTAATGGTTTTCTATTAATAAAATTTGATTTTTATTATCTATGGGATCTCTTCTTCATTTTTTCCCTTCATTTGATTTTTTGATTTTTTAAAGGGAATTGTGTATATCATTGATATGAAGTGCCCTATCTGAATTTTTGGACGGGTTTTTGTTGTTGCGTCATCTATCAGGTACCTGGATGTAAAAAATTTTTGTCATACTAATTCTCAGATTTTTATTTATGTTAGGAGCATTGAAGAAGTTGTCCAAGTTTGTGCTGAGTCTGCAGTCATTCTATGTAACTGCAGACTTTTGAATTCTCACAGTGCGCACTGCACGCTGTCAGGATTCTCTGATGCCAGAAATTTGCATACATGTGGTCTTGCGCTGACTAGACATTTTTGGCCTCACTTAATGAAAATGAATTGAGAGAGGCCAGACATGTCTCGTCGGAATGTTGCCAAAAGTATACACATTTCATACTTGTGCAGGGGAGAATCCTAAAAGTGAGGAGTGCATGCGCTGTGAGTAGTGATGAGCGAGTGTGCTCGTTGCTCGGGTTTTCCCAAGCATGCTTAGGTGTTCTCCAAGTATTTGGGCATGCTCGGAGATTTAGTGTGCGTCGCCGCTGCTGCATGATTTGCTGCTGCTAGACCGCCTAAATACATGGGATTGCCTGTTTGTTAGGAAATCCCCACATGTATTCAGGCTGTCTAGCAGCAGCAAATCATGCAGCTGCACAAACTAAATCTCCGAGCACTCCCAAATACTCAGAGATCACCCGAGCATGCACGGGTAAACCTGAGCAACGAGCATACTCGCTCATCGCTAGCTGTGAGAATTCAGAAGCCTTCAGCCACCTATTGTGAGTTTTCGCCCCGGGTGCCAGAAAACCTAGATACAACTCTGACACCAACCCTAACTGTAACCCCAACTCTAACCCTAACAAAACCCTAACCCCAACTGCAAAGAATGGGAAAAAATATAACTAAGGCTAGGTTCACATTTGCGTATATGTGCGTAGCGTATCAGCTGCATACGCAAACACATGCAAAAACACATGCAAACGCATGTTTACGCAGTGGTTTTTTATCTGCATCATCTTACATATGATGCCGAAAAAACGCGTGTGCATGCGTTTGTATGCGTTTTTTGCATGTGTTTGCGTTGTTTATGCGCATGCGTTCGATATGACAGACACCAAAAGGGTGTGTCTCATGACGAACGCATGCGTATCGAATGCATCCGTACGCATGTCTTTGCATACCAATGCGTTACCATAGACAGTAATGCATTGTTTTTAAGCATTCATTCGCATGCGCATGACTGCGCATATTTGACGCTTCAAAAATGCAACATGTTGCGTTCGCCGGACACCTCCGCACACCGCGAAATGACGCATGCGTACGCGTGTCTCTGCGTACACCATGTTAAAGATATGTAATCATGACGTATGCGAATCTATGCAGATGAAACGCAAATGTGAAACCAGCCTAAGAGGGTGACAAAGGGGGATTTGATTTACTCTTTTTTTTTTTTCTTTTGATCACTGTGATAGTCTATCACAGTGATCAAAAGGAGCCAATAGGAAAAATTCCCTATTGTTGCCGAGTACCAGCAGGCAGATCTGCGCATGCGTCCCCCATTTTTTTACCAGGAAGATGATGTTGAGGGCTGGGGAACGGAGTAGGAGGATCCGGAGGATGGCTTAGGTAATGGTGGGTCTCGGAGGACATGATTTCGCTCTCCTTTGACATGTCTATTATGTCAGGAGCGAGAGAAATCCTTGTAACAGTGGGCACAGTTTTTTTTTTCATGATTGCCATTATTCACTGAACCACAATCACGTGATCGAGGACCGGAAAAACCAGCCGTGATCATGTTCTCTGGGATGTCAGTTACCCCACGTACCTGAAACCCCATAGATTTTCTGGGAAATAAAGCCCCTTAATGCGTATCAGTGTTTGTTAAGGGGTTAAACACTATTCTGTTATCCAAAGCCTAGGTGTAAGGCTTCATTCAAATGTCAGCATTTTTCACGTGCACAAAAAATGGTACCATGAGTATGTCATCAGTGTTTTTCATGTCTGGATAAATAAAGCTGCTCATATTCTTTGCAATGTTAACCCCTTAGTGACCAAACAAGGCAAGTCTTTATTATTCAACCACCACAACCCCTTTGTATACCAGACCAATGCCCAAACCCCATAACCTCCCCCTCCAACATCACTGAAGGGGAACTTAACTGTTTCCTCTCCAAATCACACCTCACCACTTGTGCACTAGACCCCATGCCACCTCCTCCCCAACGTCACCACCACACTTATCCCATCTTTAACCCATCTTTTCAACCTATCACTAACTTCTGGTACCTTCCCTTCTGCTTTCAAACATGCCACAATCGTGCCTATCCTTAAAAAGCCAACCCTCGACCCAACCACTATGTCCAACTATCGCCCAATATCGCTGCTCCCATTTGCTTCCAAACTTGTGGAGCAGCACGTCCACGCTGAACTTTCCTCCCACCTCTCATCTAACTTGCTCTTTGACATTCTACAATCTGGTTTCTGTCCCCATCATTCCACTGAGACTGCCCTGACCAAAATTACTAACTACCTACTTACAGCCAAACCTAATGGACAATACTCTATACTCGTCCTTCTAGACCTGTCCTCTGCTTTCAACACAGTTGACCACTGCCTCCTACTACAGATCCTCTTGCTTTGGCATCAAAGACCTCACCCTATCCAGGATCTCCTCATACCTTTCCAACTGCACATTCAGCGTCTCCCACTCCCACACTCCTCATCCCACCCTCTCTGTTGGAGTCCCCCAAGGCTCTGTTCTAGGACCTCTACTCTTCTCAATCTATACACTTGGCCTGTGACAGCTAATAAAGTCCCATGGATTCCAGTACCATCTTTATGCTAATGACACTCAGATCTACCTCTCTGGCCCAGACGTCACCTCTCTGCTGTCCAGAATCCCAGAGTGTCTATCAGCCATATCCTCCTTCTTCTCTCGCTTCCTCAAATTCATTGTGGACAAATCTGAACTCATCATCTTTCCTACATCTCACAGATCTTCCTTACCTGACCTATCTATCACAATAAATTACATCACACTTTCTCCCGTAGCAGAAGTCCGCTGTCTCGGAGTAACCGTTGACTCGGCCCTGTCCTTCAAACCGCACATCCAAGCTTTTTCCACCTTCTGTCACCTCCAGAATCCATCCTTTCCTCAACCCTCAATCTAGTAAAATGCTTGTGCATGCCCTCATCATCTCCCACCTCGACTACTGCGACATTCTTTTCTGTGGCCTCCCTGCTAACATTCTCGCACCTCTCCAGTCCATCCTTAACTCTGCTTCCCGACTAATTCATCTCTCTCCTAGCTACTTCTCCCCTCTGCAAATCTCTTCACTGGCTTCCATTCCCTCAGTGTATCCAGTTCAAATTATTAATACTGACCTACGAAGCCATCCATAACCTGTCTCCTCCATATGTCTCTGAACTAATCTCCCGATATCTTCCCTCACGTAATCTCCGGTCCTCCCAAGACCTCCTTCTCTCCTCCACACTTATTCGCTCCTCACCTAATCGTCTCCAAGACTTCTCCCAAATATCCCCCATCCTCTGAAATTCTGTACTCCAACACGTCCGACAATCAAACACATTCGGATCCTTCAGAGAGAATCTGAAAACCCACCTCTAAGAAAGTTTACAGCCTGCAATGACCCGGCTGCCTCCTCACCACTACCGGAGCTACCGCCTCACCAACACCGGAGCTACTGCAACCCCCCAACCTATTGTCTCCTTCCCCACCATCCTGTAGAATGTAAGCCTACAAGGGCAGGGTCCTTTCCCCTCTGTATCAGTCTGTCATTGTTAGTTTGCCTACATTGTTAGTTTGCTCACTTTAAAGGCACTGTCACACTTAGCGATCGCACCAGCGATCACGACAACGACACGACCTGGCGAGATCGTTGATATGGTCGCTAGTTAGCTTCCAAACACAAAGATCTCATCAGAGATCAGCGATCTGTATAACGATCTCTGCGGTCGTTGGGAAAACCTAGTCCTGCCTGCACCGCTGGTAAAGTCGTTCATAAAGGGTGTCACACTCAGCGATTCAGGCTCACCAGCCGGACACCAACGACCAAAAAACTGCTCAGAACGTTCATGAGCGATCAGCGACATCGCAGCGGGGGCCACATCGCCGCTACATGTCACACACAGCGACGTCGCTAACGAGATCGCTGCTGCGTCATAAAATCGCTGACGCTTTAGCGATCTCGTTAGCGATCTCGCTTAGTGTGACAGTACCTTAACTCTTAATTGTGAAAGAGCTCTGATGGACCCATTTAAGTTTCCATCGAGATCCTGTTTTTTGGTGTATACCAATGCTCTCAGTGAGAAAACCAAGATAATTTTGTAGTTATAGTTGTAGATACCTTTTAATGGCTAGCAAAAATAAAATAAATGCTGTTATAAAGCAAGCTTTCGAGACTTCTTAGGTCTCTTCCTCAGGAATGGTATAGCAAAGTTTCTGAAGGAACACAAATATATGCACAAAAACAACAACAGAGGCATGGCATAATAAATAGACATTTAAATAAACAAACTGAGCTCAGAGAATGAATCCTTAATTGGATTAGATTAATGGTGTGAAAAAATTTTCTAGTCCCAATATCCAAGTAAGAAGAGAGGTCTGGTTCCCCTTAACTATGAAGCAGATTCATTAGATTCTGTAGTAAGTCATAAATCCTCCTAACAGATTTTATCCTGTGTGGAGGGAATCAAAGACTGTAATAAGTTTGTATTCTCAAACCCTTTCATGTTTTTGTGTGTTAAAGCTGCCTTTTAATATGACAACTTTTATATTGTTTATGTTGTATCCTGGACCACGGAAATGTTTGACCACCATTAGCTGTTCGTTTTTTTTTATCTGTATGGCCACCATTTACTGGTAGCCAAACATTTCTGTGGTCTAGGACTCAACATAAACAGTATGAAAGTGGTCATATTAAAATGAAACTTTAAAACACTTCTCCATTTAGAGATGCAGATTGAAATCAATGAATATGATGAAAGAGATAATTTGAGCAGACTAAATTGTAAGCTTTAACATCCTAAACTCACTTGTGGCAGACGTTCATCAGGGTGAAGTGAGGCCCGTGTTGTTATAATAACCATATATACTAATCCCTGTATATGAAGCTACCATATAAGCATCAGCATCGCTACAGTATAAGGATTGGTGGAAGGGGAGGTAGCAGATGTACCCTGAATCAGATGCCTTGCTGTCACAAAATGAAGGCACAACTATTAGACATCCCTCCGCTTTGCACTTTTTCTTCTATTTAAAGATTTATGAAATAAACGCATGCAATTAAAATATTTTGATGAGGTATTCCCAGGATATACCATATACATTGTGTGTATGTATGTATATTTGTGTGTATATATATGTGTATAATATATATATTATATACATATATATATATATATATATGTATATACATATATAAATAATATATTGTTATACATATATTATATGTATATACATATATATATATATATATATATGTATATACATATATATATAATATATATATATGTATATACATATATATATATATATATATATGTATATACATATATATATATAATATATGTATATACATATATATTATATATATATTATATACATATATATAGTATATATATGTATATACATATATATATATATATTATATACATTATATATATATATATATAATATATATATATGTATATTATTAATCATATATATGTATATACATATATATAATGTATATTATAATATTATATATGTATATATATAATACATATATATATATATATAATATATATATACATATATATATATATATATATATATACACTGCTCAAGAAAATAAAAGGAACACTTAAACAACAGTATATAACTCCAAGTAAATCAAACTTCTGTGAAATCAAACTGTCCACTTAGGAAGCAACACTGATTGACAATCAATTTTACATGCTGTTGTGCAAATGGAATAGACAACAGCTGGAAATTATTGGCAATTATCAAGACACACTCAATAAAGGATAAAGGAGTGGTTCTGCAGGTTGGGACCACAGACCACATCTCAGTACCAATCCTTTCTGGCTGATCGTTTGGTCACTTTTGAATGTTGGTTGTGCTTTCACACTCATGGTAGCATGAGACCGACTCTAAAACCCACACAAGTGGCTCAGGTAGTGCAGGATGGCACATCAATGCGAGCTGTGGGAAGAAGGTTTGCGGTGTCTGTCAACGTAGTGTCCAGAGGCTGGAGGCGCTACTAGGAGACAAGCCAATACACCAGGAGATGTGGAGGGGGCCGTAGGAGGGCAACAACCCAGTAGCAGGACTGCTAACCTCCGCCTTTGTGCAAGGAGGAACAGGAGGAGCACTGCCAGAGCCCTGCAAAATGGCCTCCAGCAGGCCACAAATGTGCATGTTCTGCACAAACTGTTAGAAACCGACTCCATGAGGACAGTCTGAGTGCCTGACGTCCACAGATGGGGTTGTGCACACAGCGCAACACCGTGCAGGACACTTGGCATTTGCCACAGGACACCAGGATTGGAAAATTCGCCACTAGCGCCCTGTGCTCTTCACGATGAAAGCAGGTTCACACTGAGAACATGTGACAGACGTGACAGAGTCTGGAGACTCTGTGGAGAGCGATCTGCTGCCTGCAACATCCTTCAGCATGACCAGTTTGGCAGTGGGTCAGTAATGGTGTGGGGTGGCATTTCTTTGGAGGGCCGCACAGCCCTCCATGTGCTCGCCCGAGGTAGCCTGACTGCCATTAGGTACCGAGATGAGATCCTCAGACCCCTTGTGAGACCATATGCTGGTGCGGTTGGCCCTGGTTCTTCCTTTTTTTTTTTTAAATCAGATGATTTTTATTTAAAAATTATCACATGAAACTTTGACAGTACATTTAACTTTAGCATATAATATAAACCGTATTCAACCTGACAGGCGATATAACTGTTCTTACCCTCCCCCTCCACCCTAACCCCTTCCCTTTAAATCATTGCACATATCACATTTTGAATCCTTTTTTTTCGAGACAACCACTTAAGATCCCTGTTTAAAGTACCAACTCAGAGGGTCAAGGGCGCGTAGGCAGCACACATTCTTTCTCTCATAAGAGCCTCGAAGCCAGGCCCGGTGCTCCATCCAGCCACCCCACACATTCTCAAACTACATGTTGCCTCTTTTCACATATATGTTCTGTTCCATCATAACTGTCAGGAATCGAACCCAGTACCTCTTGTCCAACCGGCCAGCAGCTCTACCATCTGAGCTATTCTGCTGGCTGCAAGGTTCCTTGCTGAACCCAGATACCATTGACTGTTCTTCCTGATCGGCTCCACCCAGTGTTCTCTTGATTGGCCTCTGATTGCCAATTACACACCCTATATAAACCTGGCCCTGTGGGTGTGTCATTGCGAGATTATTGTGCTTCTAGCCTCTAGTCAAGCGTTTCCTGCTGTTCCTGCTGCTCCCAATACCAATACCGCTCTCCTGTGCACTGACCTCGGCCTGCCCTTCTGACTACGCTCTCCGCCTGATCCATTGATACCAATACCGCTCTCCTGTGAACTGACCTCGGCCTGCCCTTCTGACTACGCTCTCCGCCTGATCCATTGCTACCAATACCGCTCTCCTGTGAACTGACCTCGGCCTGCCATTCTGACTACGCTCTCTGCCTGATCCAGTACTTCTAATAACGCCTTTCCAGTGTACCGACCCGGTTATCCTCTGACTACGTTACCTGCCTCTGCTTCCCCTAGTGTTTGCAGTAACATCGGCTCCAACCCAGACGGGATCCTGACAGAATAATCTCGCGCCAAAATGGAGTCCGCTGTAAACACCCTGAGGCAGCAAGTTACGGAACTTCAAAATTTTTGTACTAACTATCAAGGAAAATATTCCAAGTTACAAAACTGAGTTCACGGGTCTACAACAGGAAGTAATTGAGCTACAAAAACAACTTCTGGACGTGCGCAATTCAGGGTCCGAATCAAACGCACGGCTTCCGCTGCCTGCAAAGTTCAGTGGGGATCGCCAGCAGTACCGAGGATTCCTCAATCAATGCCGCATATACTTCCAGATGCAACCTGCTCCCTTTACCAGTGAGAGGAAGAAAGTTTTTTTCATGAAAAATCTCCTGACGGATGAAGCTCTTGCTTGGGCTTCACCTTATGTAGAAAAGGACTATGACCTCCTTAATGACCTGGAAGCTTTCACCGCAGCTATGAATCAAGTTTTTGATGACCCAAACCGCTGTGACACAGCAGAAACCAAATTACATAATTTGCGCCAAGGACGTCGCTCTGTTGCGGAATATACATCGGAGTTCCGTCGCTGGGTGGCCGACACCACCTGGAATTCAGCGGCCCAGAGAAGTCAATTTCGACGAGGGTTATCAGAACCAGTGAAAGACGAGCTTGCCAGGGTTGAGACCCCTGACCAGTTGGAGGACTTTATTCAACTGTGTATCCGGATAGACCAGAGACTTACTGAAAGGAGAAAGGAGAGACTGCGAGCACTTGGGAATAGCCCTGGCTTCTCATTTTCAGCATCAGACCACCAAGAAAAGACGCAAGGCGTGTCTGAACCGATGCAGATCGACGTCATCCGAAGACCACTCTCTGCACAGGAGAAGGAGAGGCGACGTGCAGAACATCTCTGCCTCTATTGTGGGGACCCTGGACACTATGCCATCAACTGTCCTAACAAAAGGACTATAGCCTTTACCAACAACAGGTCTGCCAGCAATATGGACCTTTCTCAGCAGTCGGATTCCATCATGCAGACTATCTCATCAGTAACACCAGAAACAGACAAAATACATACTACATCATCTAATTTTGTAATCCCCATTCAGGTTGTAATGGGCACCCAAAAAATACAATGCTCTGCCCTGTTGGATTCGGGAGCAGGAGGAAATTTTATGGACTTAAAATTTACACGTGATAACAATATTTCCAGTAGGACCAAATCCACACCAATTGAAATGGAAACTGTGGATGGATCACCCTTGTCTTCTGGACCTGTCACGCATGAGACAATCAAACTTGAGATTTGTATCGAACAGGATCACCATGAAGCTGTCAGTTTTCACCTTATTTCATCTCCGAAATTTCCGGTTATCCTAGGGATCCCCTGGTTTTCAGTCCATAAACCCTTGCATCAACTGGGCATCAAGGACCATCACCTTTCCATCTGACTACTGCAAGAATAATTGTCATAAGGAACCCCCTGTTCTCCAACAAGTCCAAATCTCTGAGATTTCGCATGAGAAGGAAGAGAAACTACCACCTCAATATCAGCAGTTCTCTGATGTCTGCAGTAAGAAGAAAGCAGATCAATTACCTCCTCACCGTCCTTACGACTGTCCCATTGAATTGCTGCCAGGAACAACCATTCCATTTGGGCGGATTTACAATCTTTCCGAACCTGAATTGAAGGTATTAAGAGAGTTCCTGGATGAAAATTTAGAGAAAGGCTTTATTCGACCTTCCACATCTCCAGCTGGGGCACCCTGTTCTTTGTTGAAAAGAAAGACTCCACTCTGCGGCCATGTATTGACTACAGAGAGATTAATAATATCACCGTCAAGAATCGCTACCCGCTACCCTTGATTCCTGAACTATTCGAGAGACTCCGTTCTGCGAAAATCTTTACGAAGCTGGATCTTAGAGGGGCTTACAACCTCATACGGATTCGCCCAGGAGATGAGTGGAAGACCGCCTTCAGAACGAGATATGGACATTTTGAATCTCTGGTTATGCCCTTTGGCCTTAGCAATGCCCCAGCCACCTTTCAACATTTTATTAATGATGTATTTCGAGATTTCTTGAATCAATTCGTTGTGGCTTATCTCAATGACATTCTTATATTTTCAGACACCTTGGAAGAGCATCGCAGGCACGTCCAGTTAGTCTTGGAACGACTACAGGAGAACCGTCTTTACATTAAACTTGAAAAATGTGAGTTTGAACAAACCAGTATCCAATTTCTGGGATATATCATCTCCCCAGAAGGTCTGAGCATGGATCCCAGCAAAATCAATGCTGTAGTGGACTGGCCTGTTCCAAGAAATTTAAAAGACGTCCAGCGTTTCATAGGATTTGCAAATTTTTACAGAAAATGTATAAAGAACTTTTCACGGATCATACTACCAATTACTACACTAACAAAAAAGACCAAAGCATTTTTCTGGTCTCCGGAGGCACATGAGGCTTTTGACAAATTGAAAACTCTTTTTACGTCTGCTCCATTGTTAGTACACCCAAATCCTGAATTGCCATTTACTGTCGAAGTGGACGCCTCAGACTCTGCAGTGGGAGCCATTCTGTCTCAGCGAGTTGGGGACAAGATGCAACTTCACCCATGTGCGTTTCTTTCCCACACCATGTCATCTGCAGAAAAAAACTACGACATCGGTAATAAAGAACTGTTAGCCATTAAAGTTGCCTTCTCCGAGTGGAGACATCTTCTGGAAGGTGCCAATCACCCTGTGACTGTCCTCACGGACCACAAGAATCTTGAATTCCTCCGTACAGCAAAAAGATTGTCTGCAAGACAAGCACGATGGGCCTTATTTTTCTCAAGATTCAATTTTATAATTTCTTACCGGCCTGGTTCAAGAAATGGCAAGGCTGATGCCCTGTCCAGGATGTGTTCGGAACCTCAGGAGAGGTCTAGTAATGACGATACAATTCTAGGCCCTAAAAATTTTTTGGGAATATTGCACTCTAAAAGACTATGTAATAGAATTAAAGATGGATACCAAGAAGACTCTTTCCTTAACCATCCTTCGGAAGACGTCGATCTTTCATTCAAAGAGGGGTTTTGGATGCAGAAACACAAAATATATGTACCTGAATCTTCTCGCCTTGAAGTCCTCAAAAGTGTCCATGATTCTAAATGGCAGGACATCCGGGAGTTGCAAAAACACAAGACTTACTACTTTGTTTCTTTTGGTGGCCTAATTGTAGGAAGGACGTGAGGAAATATGTTTCAACCTGTTTAACATGCGCACGAAACAAGACCCCACGATCGTCTCCTCTAGGACTCCTGCAACCACTCCCAGTTCCATCCAGGCCTTGGGGATCTATTTCCAAGGATTTTATTGTGGAACTACCCCCTTCCAAACAGATGACCGTCATCCTTGTCATAGTGGACCGACTCACAAAAATGGCCCACTTTATCCCAACTGAAGGAATTCCTACTGCTGAAAAAACTGCAGAACTGATGATCAAAGAGGTATTCAGGTTACATGGAATTCCTGACAGCGTGGTGTCTGACAGAGGCGTTCAGTTTACGTCAAAATTTTGGAAGAGTTTCTGTACAGCCTTGGGAGTCACGGTGAATCTTTCTACCGCTTTCCATCCTCAGTCCAATGGCTAGAGGAGAGAACGAACCAGACTTTGGAGCAATACCTCCGTTGCTTCATTTCCTATCTTCAGGATGACTGGGTGGACTATTTACCAACAGCAGAGTTTGCCTACAACAACTCCATACATAGCGCTACATCTCAAACCCCATTTTTTGTTAACTATGGATTACATCCAGTATTTATCCCTAATCTGCCAGTGAACACTCCCATTCCTGCTGTTAATGACAGGTTTGCAAAATTACAGGAATCCCAGAAGGAACTATCAGAGATGTTACTCAAGACCAGGAAGAATATAAGAAAGCAGCAGATAAACATCGGAGAGTGCCCCTGCTCTTCAGGTTGGAGACAAAGTTTGGCTGTCCACTAAAAATCTAAAGACACATGTACCATCCTCCAAATTGGGTCAAAAATTCATTGGACCTTTTCAAATTTCTGCAAAAATTAACCAGGTTGCTTTTCGTTTAAAACTTCCCAACAATCTAAAGATTCATCCAGTATTTCACATATCCTTGCTCAAACCCTTTTGTGAAAACCCGTTTCCAGGAAGAATTCAGCCACTCCTCCACCAGAAAGGATTCGTGGTGAAGAAGAATACATTGTGGATAAGATTCTGGACTCCCGAAAATTCAGAGGTAAACTGCAGTATCTGGTGCAGTGGAAGGGTTATGGACCAGAGGAAAATTCATGGGAACCAAAGGACAACGTCCATGCTCCTAGACTTACAAGAGCCTTTCATCAGAGGTACCCAGATAAGCCAGCTCCTGAGATGTCCAGAGGCCATCCTGGAAGGAGGGGAGTACTGTCAGGAATCGAACCCAGTACCTCTTGTCCACCGGCCAGCAGCTCTACCATCTGAGCTATTCTGCTGGCTGCAAGGTACCTTGCTGAACCCAGATACCATTGACTGTTCTTCCTGATCGGCTCCACCCAGTGTTCTCTTGATTGGCCTCTGATTGCCAATTACACACCCTATATAAACCTGGCCCTGTGGGTGTGTCATTGCGAGATTATTGTGCTTCTAGCCTCTAGTCAAGCGTTTCCTGCTGTTCCTGCTGCTCCCAATACCAATACCGCTCTCCTGTGAACTGACCTCGGCCTGCCCTTCTGACTACGCTCTCCGCCTGATCCATGCTACCAATACCCTCTCCTGTGAACTGACCTCGGCCTGCCATTCTGACTACGCTCTCTGCCTGATCCAGTACTTCTAATAACGCCTTTCCAGTGTACCGACCCGGTTATCCTCTGACTACGTTACCTGCCTCTGCTTCCCCTAGTGTTTGCAGTAACATCGGCTCCAACCCAGACGGGATCCTGACAATAACAATAAAGTTAACCTTATTTATCAGTTCTTGTCTAACTGGCGCTTTGTCATCTAACCAGTGGGCCCCAATGAGCTTTCTGGCAGCATATAGGATTCTGGCTATGGTCAGCTTCCCCCACTCATCAACCGCGATATCCTCCATGCACCCCAATACACACATCAGCGGGTTCCTTATAAAATCCACTCCCATTACCTCCTGAGTCAAATTAAGTGTTTGTACCAAAAAGTTCTGTAGGGCAGGGCAGGACCACATCATATGTAGGAGATCTGCCCCATCCTCAGAGCAGCGCGGACAGCAGGAATCCCTCCTCAGGCCCGCCCTCTTCATCCAGACCGGGGTCCTGTATACCCTATGTGTTAGGTAGAGTTGTGAGACTCTCCTGGCTTCACTCATAGAGACCTTGGGGATGAATTGTTATACGCTCTCCCACTGAGAGTACGAAATTGGTCCCACATCCTCTTCCCATTTTTCGCTGGACTTAGCCGGGTGCCGTACCAGGAATGAATCCAAAAAACCCCTATATACGAGGGAGATGAAACCCTTAGTGCCCCTTAGTGACCCTATAAGATTCACCATCGCATCTGATTGCACCACTATTCTTGATGTTTTAAGCTGTCAATTGACTGCATGCCACAGCTGCAAATATTGAAAAAAGAGGGATTGACTCAGAGGGAACTCCTTCCTGATCTCCTCAAAAGTCTTAAGCATGCCGCCAACCAACAGCTGTGACACAAACCATATCCCGACCCTTCTCCATTGAGCAAATCCCCTCAGACGCATTAACTCCCCCAGTCTCGGGTCAAATCAAACCGACGAGAAGCGCGTGAGCTCCGTAATGCCCCTCCATTGTCTAACTCTTTGTCAAATCTTGTCCACCATAGCGATCGTCGGGAGCCTTTTAGGGTTCACCCGGAACCTACCAGCCTCTAGACTAGCAAGCAGTGGACCTCTGGCCACTATAAACTCAATGAGCTTCCCAGCCGACGTAGATTGGGTAGGCTCCCCCCACCCCACCATATGTTGACATTGGGATGACACATAATAAACCCACGGGTTCGGGATTGCCAGGCCCCCCTCCTCTTTTGACCTCTGTAGATGTTCAAGTTTAATGCGTGCCCTACTACCCTTCCAGATCAAGTCCCGGAAAAGAGAATCAATCCGGTAGAATTTATTTTGCGCCAACCAGACAGGCGTATTATGGAGTATATATAGGAGTTGGGGCATGAGGATCATTTTTAATAAATTTGCTCTACCCGCCACAGACAGGAATAGTTTCTTCCACGCTGCAATTTTTTGTTGAAACTTATTGATAAGGGGGGTAAGATTGAGCCGTTCATATTCCTCCAATTTAGCAGAGATCACAATGCCCAAATATTTAAACTCACTAACCACCCTCAAAGGGGTCCCAGGGTCTAGCGCTTAGGGGAACCGCCGAGTCCACGGGAAGCAACACGGATTTATCCCAGTTGATAGTCAGTCCAGAAATAGAGCCAAATTTACCAATAACTGCCATAGCCGAACTTAGGGAGTCGCTCGGGTCAGCCAGAAACAGCAGCACATCATCCGCGTATAAGGTCACTTTCTCTACGTGGGAGCCATATTGGAATCCCCGAACATCCGTGGTACCACGAATCTTTGCAGCTAACGGTTCTACAGTGATCGCAAACAGCAGGGGGGACAGGGGGCACCCCTGCCTCGTTTCCCTATGTAGGGAGAAACTCTCAGACAGCAGACCATTAACCCGTATTTTAGCACTAGGGGATGTATATAGCAAACGTACCCAACCCACAAACTGATCACCAAATCCCATGGTTCTCATTACCGCCCACAAATACCTCCACTCCACACTGTCGAACGCCTTAGCGGCATCCAGGGAAACTATTACCCTCTGTCCCACATTATCCGCCCTCACCTGCATGTTTAAGTATAATCGCCGGAGATTTATAGCTGTGGATTTATTGGGCATAAACCCGGACTGGTCTTGGTGAATTAGGGATTCGATGACCTTGGTAAGTCGGTTCGCCAGCATTTTGGCCAATAACTTAATGTCAGTGGTCAACAAAGAGATCGGACGATATGAAGCTGGATCCGTCAAATCTTTTCCTGCTTTGGTAGGACAATTATCGCCTCTCGCATGGACCGGGGCAACTCCCCCCCGCCAAACCCGCAGTGTAAACCTCCATCAACTTGGGAAGCAACACCTCTTTGTATTTTTTTAGACTTCTCCTGGGATACCGTCCCCCCCTGGGGCCTTGTCACTAGGTACAGAGGCCAGAGCGGCCTCAAGTTCCTCCATATCAAAGGGCTCCTCAAGAAGTCTCTGCTCTGCTAGTGAGAGTCGTGGAAGCTGCACCCCACTAAAAAGTTATCAATTTCCTCCTCCGATGGCTGCACGTGTGACTGGTACAGATTTGAGTAAAATCCCATCATTACCTCCAGTATGGCCCTACAGCCTGTATGCTCATATCCGTCTTTCCCCTTTAATTTAGTGATATATGCCGATTCCCTTTGGGCCGCCACCACCCTGGACAGAAGGTGACCCGCTCTCTCTCCCTCCTCGAAAAACTTCATCTTGCAGAACAGCCTTTTCCTCTCCGCAGTTTTCATAGTCATATTACAAACCTCTCTCTGCGCTATTCTCAAACGTTCCCGGGCCTCAGGGGTTTGCTCCTCAAATTAGTGCCGCCTCTGCTCCCTCTAATGACCTAATCAACTCCTGGTCTCTCCTGCCCGTTTCGGTTTTAACTTGCGATATGTCTTTAATACACAACCCTCTGAAGTAAGCCTTCATGGCTTCCCATACCAATCAATACCGAAGCCGAGCCCATATTAATTTTAAAGAACTCTGTCAGGTCATCCCCCACTGGCCGTCCAGATCAATCAGCTGGAGCCAGAACGGATTTAGCCTCCACAGGGGTCTCCTGGAAAACTCAGAGCCCTGCCCCTGAAGCACCACACACATAGGCGAGTGATCCGACAGAGTTCTAGCCAAATAAGTTACCTCACCCACTAGACTTAGCATTGGACCATTCCCAGGGCCAGATCAATCCTGGACAGCGAGGCAGAGGCGGGCGAGAAGCAAGAGTACTTATAAGTTCCGGGGTGATGGGTTCTCCATATGTCTATTAGTGCAGTCTCCTTCAGAACCACCCCAAAGGGGGTGCAATTACCACCAAGTCTCAGTGCCTCCTGACCACCTCTGTCCCAATGGGCATCAGGAACATTGTTGAAGTCGCCAATTATCAGAAAGGGAACCCCCGGGAAATCGCCCACTACCTCCATGACCTTGTGCAGCACTTTTCCCACAATACGGCGGAGGGATATATATCGAGATCAGTAGCATCAGTATACCAGACAATTTACATAGCAAGCATACGAACCGTCCCGGCGGGTCTATAATCATTTACACTGTCAAAAGGTATACCTGTGCGAACAAGAACACTGACCCCCCGTGAGTATCAGGAATATGTTGCATGATACCCCGCCTGCAGCCATCTTTTTTTAAGAAGATGCGTTCTACTCTTTATCAAGTGGGTTTCTTGCAAGCATATGACTGCAGGTTGGCATCAAGCAAGAAAGTAAACATTGCCTGTCTTTTTACTCGGACGCCAACCCTCTAACGTTCCAACTTATTATTTTTATTTTATCCGCCATTACCCTGCACCCCAAATACCGTGTCATCCATTTCCTCATTTGTGAATTAGTAAGGCTGTCTCCACTCGAACCTGTGTGACATAGACAATAGTTTAACATTCCCCCCTCCCTCTACACACTCCAACCCCTTACACAATACCCCAACTTCACCCAACTCAAGCTTTCCATCTCCTCCAGGTGTCACGGAGGAGAGGGCGTACTTTTATCCGATTCAGAGTATCCACTTTACCGAAGCAAACCCGCTTTACTCCCCAAACTCTGGGAGTAGCATATGGCTAGTGATTGCAGCCAAACAATACTCAACAGTTAACCATAAAACAGTCACATTTAGCTTTCTGTTAAATACATTTAACATGTCCAGAACACATGAACTAGAAAAGGTAGGAAAATTTCTCCCTTCCCCTCCAATGCACAGCAAGATTATTTTCCAAAATGAGAGGGAGGGTCTTCCTCCTGAGAAAAAGGTATTCAGGAGGGAAGAGCGGATATATGTAAGATCCCGTCCGATTAAAGGACAAGACCCATCCCGATTAAAGGACAAGTCAGCTCAGTCAGCCAGCGGAGTCTTTAGAATTTGCCTTGCGAAGACGCATCTCGTTGCTGGTCCATCCAGTTAAGGGCCTCCTTTGCATCCGGGAAGAAATGGACAGTGTCCCCGTCTACCACTCTCAGTTTAGCCGGATATATCATTGAGTACGGCACACCCAGGCTCTCAACCTCTTCTTAATGTCAACGAATTTGGCCCTCTGCTTTTGAACCTCCATAGAGAAGTCCGGGTAAATGGAAATCCTGGAGCCGTTGATTTTCAGGTCCGGATGATTCTTGGAAAAGCGAAGAATAGCATCCCTGTCCCGATAATGCAGAACTTGACAAGCACTTGTCTTGGAGGACGGCCTGGGGGAGGGGGAATGCGGGACACGGTGAGCTCTTTCCACGGCATATAAACGGGACAGGTTGTTCTGGCCAATAGTGTTCAACAGCCACTGTTCAAAGAACTCGGTGGGTGCAGAGCCTTCCGTTTTTTTCCGGCACCCCAATAATCGACATTGTTACGTCTTGACCTATTCTCTAGGTCATCAGTCTTTGCTGCACAGCTGACATTGCAGTGGCCATACGCTGATTGCTTGTCAGATTTTGCAATAGTATCTTCCACAGTGCTAATACGTTTCTCAGCTTCCCCCATCCTCTCCTTAGTGACATGCATGGAGTGCTGTAACTTAGACATGCTGGCCTGCAGGACCCCCAGCTGTGCTGCCACCTCATATAGTAGTGTGAGAGTGCAATGCCAGCTTGAACAAGTCTTTTAATGTGGGCTCCTCTGGGATCACCATATCCCCATTTGCCGCTTACATTCCTCCATCTCACCTCTCTCCCATTTCATAGTTCCTTGGTCTTCCCCCGGCTTTCACAGTCACTCTCCTCACCATCCTCCACACCAGATTCCTCTGGTCCTCTGCATTCCCCCCAGGCCCCTCTGACCTCCACCTGACGTGCTGGACACTGCTTATCTTCCTCCAGCCTGGCGAACCTCCGCAGTTTAGACAACCCCATCTGACCTGCTGGGGATTCCCCCCATCCTCCTCGGGCCCACTATCAATTACATCTTCCCACCGGCGCCATCGTGTGCCTTCTTCTCCGACTCGCCTGCGGGCCTTTTCCCCTCCTTTCTTCAGCATTTGTTGTCATCCGTTTTACAGGGGCCTTGACCCGGGTGCACCCTCTCCAAGGAATGTAAAATTTAAAAAGCAAATAGGGGCTGCAATCTATCAAACTGTCTTAATCAAGGGGAGCTCTGCCACACGGTTGTCACATCCCTCGGCCACGCGCCTGGGGTTTCCCTTCCTAATGCAGGACAATGCCAGATCTAATTTTGGCTGAATGGCACAGTTTCTGCATTGAAGGCATTGATCTATGGACTGGCCTGCCGTTCCTAAAACAGGGAAATCGAATTGAGCCCCATCGGGGACATCTTTTCCGCTCCATCCACCATTGCACCACGGATGTCCAGGTTTTGGGGATGCTTTAGTCCAGGTCGGGAGGAGATCCCCGGAGACATCTGCCCCTCATCAGGAGCATGCCCAGGCTTTTTTTTGTAGGGAGGTCATACGGCGTGGGGGCCACACCCAATACTGACACAATTAAGGGAATGTAATGCCTAAAAACAAGCATGTTTTAAAGACATTAGTTTCACTTTTAATTTTGTGGGTGACTCAAATCCAGGCCTCCTTTGGGTAATACATTTGATTCAATTGATTTTTTGTGTGTTTTTGTTGCAGCAATTCAACTTTATCAGAAAAAACTTAATTCAATGAATATTTATTCATTCAGATTAGGATGTTTATTGGGGGTTTTCCCCCTTTTTTTTTTTGGCAGTTGACAGTTTTTACACAATGGGAAAAAAATAAATATTTGATCCCCAAATGATTTTCCAGTTTTCCCACTACAAAGAATGGAGAGTCTGTAATTTATGGGGTTTACCTGTAACGTGACGAATTAAAAGTCAAAAAAAAAAAAATCAAAAATTGTATGATTTTCCATAATAAAATTTAAACATTTCATCCCCTGAAATAAGATTTTAATTTAAAACAATAAAAACAGAACTAATTTTTGGTACAAAAAACTTTTATTTGCAATTACAGCGGTCAGCTTTTCCTGTGGGTTCCAACAAGTTTGCACACACTGCAGCAGGTTTTGGCCCCCCCCTAAATCGACCTTCTCCAGATCTTTCGGGTTTGGGGCGCCTGGGCCCCATTGGTTTAGTCCCTAAAAAGTTTTCTTTGGGTTCCCCGGCCCCTGGGTTGGCATAGCCTTTGGGCCCCTTAAACTTTTTCTTACAGGACTCCTTATTGGGGGGGCTGTGTTTTTGGGGGGCATTGATGCAAAAAAAACCCACCCGACCTCTTCAATGTTTTTGGGGGAAGGGTTTTTGTTGGCCCCAAAAAATTGGAAATCCCCCCATCCACCTTTTCCTTCAAAGGTTTCCTTGTCTACCCCTTTCAGAAACACCCCCAAAAAAATGATGTTTTTACCATGTTCACAGTTGGGTGGTTTCGGGGGTTGTTTTTTAAAACCCCTTCGTTTTGTAAAACGGGGCAAATTTTTTTAAAACCAAAAATTCTATTTTGGTCTCTTTTGAACATGCCTTTTCCTGTTCTTCTTGGCAACAGATGGCTTTGTGAACTTCAAATGGGTGGACTGCCCCGGGTGGTGGGGGGGGTTGTTTTCCCTAGGGTTTTTTTAACCTGAAGTGGGGTTTTACAAGGGAAAAAATTTAGACTGTGGTCCAGTCTTTGAGGGCGGGCCCCGGTTTCCCCCGTTTTAGTTGGGGTGTTCCTGCCTTTTTTCCGAATCTTTTTCCCCACGAAAAAGGGTTTTCATGGGGGTTAGCCGGGAAGATTTTCAGTCTTTTTTTTTTTTTTTCTAATAATGTTTTTCAACAGTTGTTGCTTCTCCCCAATTGCTTCCTTTGTCCGTACCCCGCCCCCCCCCTGTAATTAAAAAATTTTGCCCCCCGTTTTTAGACAACTCTTTTGGGCTTTGGCAATGGTGGGGTTTTGACAGGTGAATTGATCAGGTAAAAATTTGGGAGGAGGGCTTTGAAAAAAAACTAAAAGGGTCTTTTGTCGAATTTTGGGGTTTGGGAGGGGATCAATACTTTTTTCATGCAATAAAAGAAATTTAATATGAAAAAAACATACATGATTTTTCTGTTTTTTTTTTTTAATTCTGTCTCTCGTTGAGGAAATACAAAAAATACGAATTTGCTGTTTTTCTAAAATTTAAAAAAAACCGGATACCCTTTCCTTTTTGGAAAATTAAGATTCCAAATTTTAATTTTTGGAAATTCCAAATAATGGAGCGGAGGAGAATGTTTTAGCATTTTTTATTATTACGAAAGTAAAAATTTCATCACTAAGATTTCTATGCCTTTAAAATTTTAGGTTTTTCGGAAGGGGTGGGGGTTTTCAAAAAGAGGCTCATGAAAAAAGAAGATTGTGGCAATAAAAAGAAATCTCGATATTGCCAGGAATTTTAAAGTTGGGGGTTGGGGTCTTCCAAAGGCCAAGTCCCGACGATCCCAAAAGGGAAAAAAAAGGGGTTTTGGGGTAAAAAACCCAATTTTTTAAGTGGCCATAAAAAAGCCTGATTCAATCCTATAAAAATTTGGGGGCAAATCTAAAAAGGCGGTGAGGAAGGCGACAAAAAAACCTGGATCAGTTACACCAGTTTTGCAGAAATAAAAAAAACACATCCTGGGGGGCCCCAGCGTTCCCAAAAGTCACACCCAAAATGATATTTTGAATTTTTTTTTTTTATTGCTTGATAGGGGAGACAAGGGTTTTGATCGTATTTCCTTCTTCAGGTACATAAAAACCAAAAAATTCCTACTAAAAAAAAATTAACACACTTATCTAGTGAAAAAACCTCTTAACCCCAGCTCAGGAACTTTTTTTAGAGTGGGCCAGGTTCAGGCCCCCCCAAAATTATACATTTCAAAAAATTCTGATAACTCAAAAAAAAAAAGGTGTAAACCCCCAAAAAAAAAAAAAAAATTTTCCCTTAAAAAAATCCTTTAAAAAAAACCCTTTTTTTTTTTCCCAAAAAAAAAAAAAATTTAATGACTTTTGCAGTAGGAAGTGCCCAAATTCCTATTGTGAAAATTTTTTTGGGGGAAAAATACCCCCAAAAATTGACCAATCATTCTTTAAAAGGAAGGCCCAAATGAAAAGAAGGATAAAAAAATTTGATTTGCAAAAATAAAAAAAAGCCAAAAACTTTTTTCTTTTTTGGGGATTGCAAATATTAATAAACTTGTTTAAATTACCAAAAAAAGGGAAAGGTTTTTTGATTTATGTAGAATTGAGAAAAAAAATGCAATTTTTTTTTTATTAGTGTAGAAATTCGGGTTTCACTGTAAAAAATTGTGGGGGGGAAACAGATTGTGTTATTATTCCCCCGTATTGCAGGGGGTAATACAAAATTTGGAAAAATTAAGAGACCCTGCCATTTTAAAATCTTTACATTTTGACGCTTCAAATTCCGTTCAGTTGAATTCCAAACCCCCCGTACCCCATTTACTTATGTCTTTGTTGGTTCACCTAAAAACCCAAATTTATTTAACGAAGGAAAATAAAAAAATCTGTTTGTTACAACCCCTTGAAAGGAAAAATGGAGGCAAAAAGGTGTTAGGAAAAACCCCAAAAAATTAAAATTTGAATAACCCAAAAATTTTTTAAAACCTGTAAAGGATTTTAAAAAAAGTTTGAGGAGGAAAGAAAGTGTGGGAAATATCGTTTATTTAAATTTCCCCAACGACGGGTAATTATTTGGTGTACCCCCCTTCCTAGCGCACTTTGATCCCCGCAGGCTCCCCCTCTCCCGGATAAAAGCTGTAAGTGAGATTTGTTGTACTCCCCTTGTTGCAGCTCGAACAGTTTTTCCTTTTTGGACTTTTTTTTTAAAATTAATTTTTAAGACCCCAATTTGAATAGGTGTAAAGTTACCTTTTGGAGCCTATGCCGTAGATCTTTAACCCCTAAAATTTTGGGATGGAACAAAAAAATTTAGGAAGGTTTTTCCCCAAAAGGGGTCATGTATCCCCTTGTTTTTTGACAAAAAAACCCAGTATGCGAGCCAAAGATAATTTTGCTTCCTTTACGGGTTCCCCCAAAGTTGGGTAATAGAAGGATTTCATAACTTCCAAAAAAGGTAGATTCAGCCCCCCTGAGGGCCCAGGGGGGGGGCCTTGTTTTGGGCAATATAAATCAAGGGGGATAGAGCCCCCGCTTCTTTTGGGGCCGTATACAGAGACGTGCTTGATGGGTGATTTTGGGGTATGCCCCTCCTCCCCCCCGCTTTTTCCCCGGAAGATTAAGATCCTTTAAAATTTCTTTTCACTTTTATCCTTTTTTTTTCATAATTGCTTTGTACAATTTAATTGTCTCTTCTTTAACATCTTTTTTACTTTTGAAATTGCCCATCTTTGGGTAAAAATAAAAAATTTATCTTTGTTTTCCCCTCTAAAAGTTTTCCACGCCTCGGTAAATTAAACCAAGGCTCTGATTGGGGTTGGCCCGACCGATAAAAGAGGAGGGCTGGTGGCAGCGTAGTGTGTTCGGCTTTGGGGGCCCCCGGCAGTGACGGACAAGTTTGATAAGGCAATCCAGGGGAAAAAATAGGGTTTTCGCTCCCCCCTGCAGAGTCCCAAAAAGCACACACAAGGGGACATTGGCCCACTTACCCCGGGTTTTCCCCGCGACTGAGGGAAGGGGGACCAGGGCGCAACCAAACCGTTTGGAAGGCGGAATAAACAAATAGATCTCTCCTGTAGTTGTACATTTTGGGCAGCGGTTTGGGATAAAAACCCCTAAAAAATGGGGGAAAACCCAAAAACCCCCCGTTTGTACAGAAGGGCTCAAATTTGGCTTTCTAGCAGGGGATACGTGAGCGTCAGTTCCTCCCCCTTAAAAGCGAAAAAGGGGGGTCCCTTAAAAACAAGGCCAAACGCAACAGGGGACAAAAAAAACTCCCCCCAAACGCCTTGGGACCGTATCTTTTGAAGTACTCGCAAGCAGGATCATAAGTGACCCCCCCCAAAAGGAAGGCAAAATGGTTGGGGAAGTGTGGAGAATTTTTAACAGGTCTAAGGGGGCCCCAAGTCAGTAAAGCTAGAAAAAGCCCTTTTATCAAGAAAGTAAAGGGACCTGTGAAGTTTTCCCCCCAAAAGGTTGCCATGGGGACTGGAGTAAAGAAAATTTTTGATGAGTCAAAAATTTTAGCTTTCCCCAAAACCTGGTCCCCCAAAGGGTTTTGGGGGAACCCCCGGAGAGGTTACAAGCCCGTGTCTTGCCCCCCCTGTAAAAATTTGGGGGGGGGGTTTTTGAGTCGGGGGGGATGCTTCAGCAAGGGGGGTTTTGGGGAGGTTTTCTTTGGAAGGTGTATAAATCAGCCGCACACAAGGTTATCTTTGAAAAAAATTTTTCCCCTTTGTCGGCATTTTCCCCCAAAAATTGGGGACTTTTTTTTTTTCCGGGCGGGAAACAATCCCCCTATGACACGTGGTTTCAAAAATTGTGGAGGGAGGGAGCACCCCCAAAAAACCCCCGTCATGGCCCCCCCAAAATTTCCGCCCCGAACCCATTAAAAACCCTGGAATGAAAATCAAGAGGGGGGGTTGCCAAGTATCAAATAAAGGTTTAAAGGAAAACAGTCCTCCTAATAAATTATTTGGTGCTGGATAAGGGAAAAAACCCCAATACGAAAAAGGAAAAAATTTTCCGGGCCCCCAAAAAAAAGATAAAAAATTTATGGGGATTTTTCGTAGTCCCACCCAAAAACAAAACGTTTGGGTAAAACACTTCCCCTTTTCAAAAAAAAAGGTTTGAAAACAATACAGAAATCGATGTAATATAAACTCAAAAATTTTGGAAAAAAAATAGTCTTCAATGGAAAAAAAAATAAAAGTTTTAAAATGATTAATATCAAAAACAATAAAAAAGTTAGTGGGTAAATTAGTATAGTGTATTATAAAAAAAGGTATATGAAGGACCATAGCAGAAAATTTTTAGTGTTTTTTAAAAAAAAATTTTCCCAAAATGTTTTATAAATGTACAGAAAAAAAGTAAAAATAATAAAAAGGATAAAATGGTATTTCCCCGATTGTGGAAAGGGTTTTTTAGGCGAACTAAAAAAAAAAGAGTCGAAAAGGTTTTTAAAAATTTGAAAAAGCGTCCGTATACAAGCTAGATTACTGCGATAGTTTTTCCCGCTAGGGGGAAAATAGTGTTTGATCGTAAAAACAAAAGAAATAGCGTCCTATCATAACGTACGTAAAAAAAGCGAAAAAAATCGCAAAAAAAAAATTAGGGGGATCGACCCCCCGGGTTGGTAAGGGTGTTCGAAAATCGAAAAAAAGAAAAAATGGCCCCTTTCCTTTAAAGTAAACCCCAACCCCCCCCCGGGGGGGTTAAGGCTAAGAGGGAAAGGGGAAAAAAGTATATTGTTTCGTATTTTGGGGTTGTATAACAAACCCCCCCTGGGGAGTGAAAAGGGTTTAAGCTTTCCCCGGGGTGCCCCTTTTTTGTGAGCGCTGTGCTTGGGGAAAAGAAAAATAAAACGCAAAAAAACCGCCACAAAGGTGAGTCATAATGTAGGGTTTTCCTGGGCGGCATGTATGGAAGCTATTGGATCGCAAGTAGAAGGGCCCCCCTTTTCTTTTTTTCGATTATCTAAAACCCCCAAATCTCATGGGAGACGTCCAAAACTTTATTGTTGCGATTTGATCGCTTTTTCCCTGGTTATGTAATGATCGCTATTTTCATTGTGTTGGGAAAAAAAAACTTTTTTTCCCAGCGTTACGTCGGATCGTATTCTTTTGCGTTTTTTGATCTGATCGCTGGTTTAAATTTTGGTTTGATGGGGTGTATTTCGTAATTTTCCATTGCGACTCTTATTTTTTAGTTTGCATATACCCTTCCCAATTGGTAAGATACCAAATTTATTTATTTTTTTCTTATTTCTTTTTATTTTGTTCCTTTATTACTTTTATTTAAAGCATTTGTTCAGTGAAAAATTTAAAAAAAAATTTTTGCTATGGGGGTTCATATGCCCATTTTTTTTTTTATAATTCACTTATGAGATTTCCCCCAAAAATTTTTTATTGTTTAGTATATTATTTTATTTTTGAAAAATTGTATTTATTTTGTTTTTGAAGAAATATGCCCCAAAATTTTTTTGGGGTTTTTTTACTCTGATTTTTTATTGTTTACCCCTTTAGTTGAAAAAGGTCGGTTTTTGCCCCAAAATTTTTTTTTTTGGGTGGTTTTGAATAAATCCCCCTATTTTTTATCCCAAATTTTTGGGGGGGATTTATTCCTTTTCAAAAAAAGAAGAAAAATGCAAAAAATTTTTTTCCCAAAAGGGGGTTTAAGGGCCCCAAAGCAATGGAAAGTGGGGGAAAAAATCCAAGATGCAGAAGTGGTATTAAAAAAACATGGTTTTCCCCCAATATTGATTTTGAAAATTTTTTGGTTTAAAAAAATTAGTTTTGTTGTTTTAATGTTTTAATTGGGTTTTTTTGCATTATTTTATGTTAAAAACTTTTTTTTTTTATTTTTTTGTCGATACCCATTTGCTGAAAAAAATAAAAAAATTTTTGCTTTAAATTTCAGAGACGTCGTCAGATGGAAAAAAGTTTTGGGGAAAGAAAAAATTTTAAAATTTTTTAAAAAAGTTAGCTTCACTTTTTTAATGGCAATTTGAAAATACTCCAAAATTTTAAAAAAGTGATAGTTTCAGCATTATTGCAAAGTCCCCATTTGGCTAGAAAATGAACTTTACCCCCCCCAAAAACCCTTTAACTATTGCAGCCCCGCCTTTTAAAAACCCCGAACCCCTTTTTTAGTGTTGCCCCTTAAAAACAAGTGGGGTGTTGGGACATAGTGGATATCAATTTGTATGATTAAGTAAGAATGGGGGCCACTGGCATTTTTTTAAAAAGGGGCTGGGCTTGGCTTTATTGTTTCTCTTTGTTAAATGGTTATCTTAAAGAAAAACCCCGGGGGGGATCTTGCATGCCCCAAAAAAGGCCCCAAAGGGAAGGTATTGCGTAGAAAGATTGCCCTCAGTTTAAAAACTAGGATCTCAAAAAACTTAAGGAGAGGTTCCCCCGTTGCCAAAAAGCTTCGGGGGGCCCCGAAAAACCAGCAAGGCCCGGGGGGTTTTTAAAAATTTTTTAGCTGGGGATGGGTCCCCCCCGTGCAGAGCTTTTCAGGGAAAGGGGGAGGGGAGGTGTGGTGCAAAAGTACGCACTGTGAGGGGGGAGACTTTTTTGGGGGAAAAGGGCTGGGCTCAAGGGGCAGCAAAGAAGCCAAATTTTCTCGAAAAAAACTTGGACAGATGATATTCTGCAAAAAAGGGACAGGCCGGGAGTGAGGGCTGGGGGGAAAAAAATTTTTTTTTTTATGAATCCCCCCTTTTGAATTTTTTGGGGCATCAGGAAAAAAACCCCCCCGGGAAAAAAGGGGGTAACCAGTTTGTCTCTGCACTGTTAAGCATCCTGAAAAACCCCCCTTTTGGGGGGGTTTCTTCCAGCCCGGGAATCGGGGGTTCACAGTCTTTTTTTAAAAAAAAAACCCCCGGGAATTTAAAAAAATGGTCCCGGGGAAAGTCCCCCCAAAAGCACTTTCCCAACCCCCCCAAAAAACGTTTGGCGTAACAATGCCCCTTTTTGCTGATGGAGCACCTTCCCCCAAAACAAAAGGGGGTAACTAAGGCCCCAGGGGGAAAAAAAAAAGAGAATTTTTTGGGGGGTGGCCTGGAAAATCCCCAATTTTTTAATCCTTTTTTAAATTTTTGGGGCAATTTTTTTAAGAGGGGGGGTTTGGGCAAAAAAACCCAAAAAAATTTTGGGGGAAAATTAAAAATTTTTGTGAAGAATGGATGGTATCTAGGATTTGGTT
>JARQOD010000003.1:234698688-234740890 GCA_033576555.1 Oophaga sylvatica
CTGATTGCACCACTATTCTTGATGTTTTAAGCTGTCGATTGACTGCATGCCGCAGCTGCAAATATTGAAAAAAGAGGGATTGACTCAGAGGGAACTCCTTCCTGATCTCCTCAAAAGTCTTAAGCATGCCGCCAACCAACAGCTGTGACACAAACCATATCCCGACCCTTCTCCATTGAGCAAATCCCCTCAGACGCATTAACTCCCCCAGTCTCGGGTCAAATCAAACCGACGAGAAGCGCGTGAGCTCCGTAATGCCCCTCCATTGTCTAACTCTTTGTCAAATCTTGTCCACCATAGCGATCGTCGGGAGCCTTTTAGGGTTCACCCGGAACCTACCAGCCTCTAGACTAGCAAGCAGTGGACCTCTGGCCACTATAAACTCAATGAGCTTCCCAGCCGACGTAGATTGGGTAGGCTCCCCCCACCCCACCATATGCTGACATTGGGATGACACATAATAAACCCACGGGTTCGGGATTGCCAGGCCCCCCTCCTCTTTGACCTCTGTAGATGTTCAAGTTTAATGCGTGCCCTACTACCCTTCCAGATCAAGTCCCGGAAAAGAGAATCAATCCGGTAGAATTTATTTTGCGCCAACCAGACAGGCGTATTATGGAGTATATATAGGAGTTGGGGCATGAGGATCATTTTTAATAAATTTGCTCTACCCGCCACAGACAGGAATAGTTTCTTCCACGCTGCAATTTTTTGTTGAAACTTATTGATAAGGGGGGTAAGATTGAGCCGTTCATATTCCTCCAATTTAGCAGAGATCACAATGCCCAAATATTTAAACTCACTAACCACCCTCAAAGGGGTCCCAGGGTCTAGCGCTTAGGGGAAACCGCCGAGTCCACGGGAAGCAACACGGATTTATCCCAGTTGATAGTCAGTCCAGAAATAGAGCCAAATTTACCAATAACTGCCATAGCCGAACTTAGGGAGTCGCTCGGGTCAGCCAGAAACAGCAGCACATCATCCGCGTATAAGGCCACTTTCTCTACGTGGGAGCCATATTGGAATCCCCGAACATCCGTGGTACCACGAATCTTTGCAGCTAACGGTTCTACAGTGATCGCAAACAGCAGGGGGGACAGGGGGCACCCCTGCCTCGTTTCCCTATGTAGGGAGAAACTCTCAGACAGCAGACCATTAACCCGTATTTTAGCACTAGGGGATGTATATAGCAAACGTACCCAACCCACAAACTGATCACCAAATCCCATGGTTCTCATTACCGCCCACAAATACCTCCACTCCACACTGTCGAACGCCTTAGCGGCATCCAGGGAAACTATTACCCTCTGTCCCACATTATCCGCCCTCGCCTGCATGTTTAAGTATAATCGCCGGAGATTTATAGCTGTGGATTTATTGGGCATAAACCCTGACTGGTCTTGGTGAATTAGGGATTCGATGACCTTGGTAAGTCGGTTCGCCAGCATTTTGGCCAATAACTTAATGTCAGTGGTCAACAAAGAGATCGGACGATATGAAGCTGGATCCGTCAAATCTTTTCCCTGCTTTGGTAGGACAATTATCGCCTCTCGCATGGACCGGGCAACTCCCCCCCGCCAAACTCGCAGTGTAAACCTCCATCAACTTGGGAAGCAACACCTCTTTGTATTTTTTGTAGACTTCTCCTGGGATACCGTCCCCCCTGGGGCCTTGTCACTAGGTACAGAGGCCAGAGCGGCCTCAAGTTCCTCCATATCAAAGGGCTCCTCAAGAAGTCTCTGCTCTGCTAGTGAGAGTCGTGGAAGCTGCACCCCCACTAAAAAGTTATCAATTTCCTCCTCCGATGGCTGCACGTGTGACTGGTACAGATTTGAGTAAAATCCCATCATTACCTCCAGTATGGCCCTACAGCCTGTATGCTCATATCCGTCTTTCCCCTTTAATTTAGTGATATATGCCGATTCCCTTTGGGCCGCCACCACCCTGGACAGAAGGTGACCCGCTCTCTCTCCCTCCTCGAAAAACTTCATCTTGCAGAACAGCCTTTTCCTCTCCGCAGTTTTCATAGTCATATTACAAACCTCTCTCTGCGCTAATCTCAAACGTTCCCGGGCCTCAGGGGTTTGCTCCTCAATTAGTGCCGCCTCTGCTCCCTCTAATGACCTAATCAACTCCTGGTCTCTCCTGCCCGTTTCGGTTTTAACTTGCGATATGTCTTTAATACACAACCCTCTGAAGTAAACCTTCATGGCTTCCCATACCATCAATACGAAGCCGAGCCCATATTAATTTTAAAGAACTCTGTCAGGTCATCCCCCACATGGCCATCCAGATCAATCAGCTGGAGCCAGAACGGATTTAGCCTCCACAGGGGTCTCCTGGAAAACTCAGAGCCCTGCCCCTGAAGCACCACACACATAGGCGAGTGATCCGACAGAGTTCTAGCCAAATAAGTTACCTCACCCACTAGACTTAGCATTGGACCATTCCCCAGGGCCAGATCAATCCTGGACAGCGAGGCAGAGGCGGGCGAGAAGCAAGAGTACTTATAAGTTCCGGGGTGATGGGTTCTCCATATGTCTATTAGTGCAGTCTCCTTCAGAACCACCCCAAAGGGGGTGCAATTACCACCCAGTCTCAGTGCCTCCCGACCACCTCTGTCCCAATGGGCATCAGGAACATTGTTGAAGTCGCCAATTATCAGAAAGGGAACCCCCGGGAAATCGCCCACTACCTCCATGACCTTGTGCAGCACTTTCCCACAATACGGCGGAGGGATATATATCGAGATCAGTAGCATCAGTATACCAGACAATTTACATAGCAAGCATACGAACCGTCCCGGCGGGTCTATAATCATTTACACTGTTCAAAAGGTATACCTGTGCGAACAAGAACACTGACCCCCCGTGAGTATCAGGAATATGTTGCATGATACCCCGCCTGCAGCCATCTTTTTTTAAGAAGATGCGTTCTACTCTTTATCAAGTGGGTTTCTTGCAAGCATATGACTGCAGGTTTGGCATCAAGCAAGAAAGTAAACATTGCCTGTCTTTTTACTCCGGACGCCAACCCTCTAACGTTCCAACTTATTATTTTTATTTTATCCGCCATTACCCTGCAACCCCAAATACCGTGTCATCCATTTCCTCATTTGTGAATTAGTAAGGCTGTCTCCACTCGAACCTGTGTGACATAGACAATAGTTTAACATTCCCCCCTCCCTCTACACACTCCAACCCCCTTACACAATACCCCAACTTCACCCAACTCAAGCTTTCCATCTCCTCCAGGTGTCACGGAGGAGAGGGCGTACTTTATCCGATTCAGAGTATCCACTTCACCGAAGCAAACCCGCTTTACTCCCCAAACTCTGGGAGTAGCATATGGCTAGTGATTGCAGCCAAACAATACTCAACAGTTAACCATAAAACAGTCACATTTAGCTTTCTGTTAAATACATTTAACATGTCCAGAACACATGAACTAGAAAAAGGTAGGAAAATTTCTCCCTTCCCCTCCAATGCACAGCAAGATTATTTTCCAAAATGAGAGGGAGGGTCTTCCTCCTGAGAAAAAGGTATTCAGGAGGGAAGAGCGGATATATGTAAGATCCCGTCCCGATTAAAGGACAAGACCCATCCCGATTAAAGGACAAGTCAGCTCAGTCAGCCAGCGGAGTCTTTAGAATTTGCCTTGCGAAGACGCATCTCGTTGCTGTCCATCCAGTTAAGGGCCTCCTTTGCATCCGGGAAGAAATGGACAGTGTCCCCGTCTACCACTCTCAGTTTAGCCGGATATATCATTGAGTACGGCACACCCAGGGCTCTCAACCTCTTCTTAATGTCAACGAATTTGGCCCTCTGCTTTTGAACCTCCATAGAGAAGTCCGGGTAAATGGAAATCCTGGAGCCGTTGATTTTCAGGTCCGGATGATTCTTGGAAAAGCGAAGAATAGCATCCCTGTCCCGATAATGCAGAACCTTGACAAGCACTTGTCTTGGAGGACGGCCTGGGGGGAGGGGGAATGCGGGGACACGGTGAGCTCTTTCCACGGCATATAAACGGGACAGGTTGTTCTGGCCAATAGTGTTCAACAGCCACTGTTCAAAGAACTCGGTGGGTGCAGAGCCTTCCGTTTTTTCCGGCACCCCAATAATCCGCACATTGTTACGTCTTGACCTATTCTCTAGGTCATCAGTCTTTGCCTGCACAGCTGACATTGCAGTGGCCATACGCTGATGCGGCTTGTCAGATTTTGCAATAGTATCTTCCACAGTGCTAATACGTTTCTCAGCTTCCCCCATCCTCTCCTTAGTGACATGCATGGAGTGCTGTAACTTAGACATGCTGGCCTGCAGGACCCCCAGCTGTGCTGCCACCTCAGTAATAGTAGTGAGAGTGCAATGCCAGCTTGAACAAGTCTTTTAATGTGGGCTCCTCTGCGATCACCATCTCCCCCATTTGCCGCTTACATTCCTCCATCTCACCTCTCTCCCATTTCATAGTTCCTTGGTCTTCCTCCCGGCTTTCACAGTCACTCTCCTCACCATCCTCCACACCAGATTCCTCTGGCTCCTCTGCATTCCCCACAGGCCCCCTCTGACCTCCACCTGCTGGACACTGCTTATCTTCCTCCAGCCTGGCGAACCTCCGCAGTTTAGACACCGCATCTGACCTGCTGGGGATTCCCCCCATCCTCCTCCGGGCCCACTATCAATACATCTTCCCCACCGGCGCCATCTTGTGCCTTCTTCTCCGACTCGCCTGCTGGCCTTTTGCCTCCTTTCTTCCCAGCCATTTGCTTGTGCACTCCTGATTTACAGAGCCTGTGATCAGGGTCAGCACCCTCTCCAAGGAATGTGAATTTAACAGCTAAATAGTGGCTGCAATCTATCAAACTGTCATATATCCAGCGGGAGCTCCTGCAGCACGCGTCTGCTCACATCTCCCTCAGGCCACGCCCCTCTGCCCTGGGTTCTTCCTAATGCAGGACAATGCCAGACCTCATGTGGCTGGAATGTGTCAGCAGTTCCTGCAAGATGAAGGCATTGAATCTATGGACTGGCCTGCCTGTTCCTCAGACATGAATCCGATTGAGCACATCTGGGACATCATGTCTCGCTCCATCCACCAGTTGCACCACAGACTGTCCAGGATTTGGCGGATGCTTTAGTCCAGGTCTGGGAGGAGATCCCACAGGAGACCATCTGCCGCCTCATCAGGAGCATGCCCAGGCGTTGTAGGGAGGTCATACAGGCACGTGGAGGCCACACACAATACTGAGCACAAAATTAAAGTGGAAAGTAATGTCCTTAAAAACAAGTCAATGTTTTAAAGACATTAGATTCCACTTTAATTTTGTGGGTGACTCCAAATCCAGGCCTCCTTTGGCTAATACATTTGATTTCAAATTGATGATTTTTGTGTGATTTTGTTGTCAGCACATTCAACTTTATACAGAAAAAACTATTCAATGAGACTATTTCATTCATTCAGATCTAGGATGTGTTATTTGAGTGTTCCCTTTATTTTTTTGAGCAGTGTACAGTCATGGCCAAAAGTTTTGAGAATGACACAAATATTAATTTTTTACAAAGTCTACTGCTTCACTTTTTCTAATGGCAATTTGCATATACTCCAGAATGTTATAAAGAGTGATCAGCTTAACAGCAATTACTTGCAAAGTCAATATTTGGCTAGAAATTGAACTTTATCCCCCAAAACACATTTCAACATCATTGCAGCCCTGCCTTAAAAGGACCAGCTAACCTCTTTTCAGTGATTACTCCATTATCACAGGTGTGGGTGTTGATGAGGACATGGCTGGAGATCAATCTGTCATGATTAAGTAAGAATGACACCACTGGACACTTTAAAAGGAGGCTGGTGCTTGGCATCATTGTTTCTCTTCTGTTAACCATGGTTATCTCTAAAGAAACACATGCAGTCATCATTGCAATGCACAAAAATGGCCTAACAGGGAAGAGTATCGCAGCTAGAAAGATTGCACCTCAGTCAACAATCTATCGCATCATCAAGAACTTCAAGGAGAGAGGTTCCATTGTTGCCAAAAAGGCTTCAGGGCGCCCAAGAAAGACCAGCAAGCACCAGGACCGTCTCTTAAAAGTGTTTCAGCTGCGGGATCGGGCTACCAGCAGTTGTCATGTGTGCATCGCCACGAAGATCGTCGAGGTTGCACATTCTGACTTCTCACAGCTGAGTTGCTGTTTCTTTGTGTTTGGCAGTTAGGGAGTTAATTCTGTCTGTGCTCAGTTCTGGGACTGGGTGCAGTTTCTCCCGGCTGCAATTAATTATTTGTTGATTGGTTTCCTTTAAATCTCTGGTTGTCTGTGTTGGGAGTTGCCAGTGAAATTCTTCATGCAGACCACAGATAGGATTGTATCTGTATAGACTTAAGTTAAAGAGCTCCTTAGTTGTTTTAAGCTCACCTTGCTTAGAGTTTAATATCCCAGATCATTTATGTTCCTTCTGTGTTTGAGTGTGTATGCAAGTCTGTGTTTTCTCCAGTCTGTCTTATATGTCTAATCTGTGTATTTAGCAGAGATCAGCCCATATCCCTTTGGTGGTAATCAGAATCCTTCTTAGGACTGATTACAGGGTTCAGGGACTGATAGGAGACAGGGTTAGGCTGGAGACTTGGACCTCTGAACCATTATCAGTACCTCCAAGGTGAGGGATTAGTTAGGACCCCAGTTTAGGGTCAGGTTAGAACCCCGGTCCTCCTCTTTCCTGTGACAGTGTATCAAGTCCTCAAGATTAACCCTGAGTTCAACGGATATCGTGTCAGGTAAATCTATTCTATATTTACATGCTGATGTTGCTAATCTATATGTTGTATAGAGTGTTGTTCTTTTAAGAATAGTTTACTGACATCGTACACATATCATAAGACCGCGTGACATTTTCACTGGCCCATAAAATTATTCCCAGTTGCCATGGATCCAGTAGCCCAGCTGGCTCTGCAGTTGCAGGGATTATCCATGGAGCTGACGGACATTAAGTCCAAAGTTTTGTCTCCCTCGGAGCAAACCAGATTTGAACCTAAAGTAGCTCTCCCGGACAGGTTCACTGGTGGGCGAGACAAATTTTTTTACCTTCAGGGAAGCATGTAAATTGTATTTTCGGCTTCGGCCTCGATCATCAGGGAGTGAAGAGCAGAGAGTGGGAATTGTTATCTCGCTCCTACAAGGGGACCCTCAATCCTGGGCCTTCTCCCTTCCTCCGGGATCCCCGGCTCTACAGTCAGTAGATCGATTTTTTACTGCCCTGGGTTTGGTATATGATGACCCAGATCGGGTCTCTCTTGCTGAGACAAAATTTACGTAAGATACAGCAGGGAGATCGTCCGGCGGAGGAATTTGCTTCTGAGTTCCGTAGATGGGCCACAGATACTCAGTGGAATGACCCAGCTCTTAGAAGCCAGTTTTGTCATGGGCTTTCTGACAAATTAAAGGACGTTTTGGCTCAGTATGATTCTCCTCCATCACTGGAGGCTGCTATGGCCCTAGCTATCCGTACTGATAGACGGCTCCGGGAGAGGTGCGAGGTAACTCCGCCCCTGTTACTCCACCTACTACTAAAGTCCCTTATGTTGAGGTTCCCCTTGTCTGTTCGGAGGAGCCTATGCAGTTGGGAGGGACATCATTTCGTAGGAGGGGATTGGCGGTACGCCGCAGGACTAGAAGGTGTTTCTTCTGCGGGAAAGAGGGACATTTTGTTGGGGATGTCCATCCCGTGCCTTGTTGAGCAAAAAGTCGCCGGAAAACTGTTAATCCCAGGTTGTGTGGTGGACGACAACCTGGGAGTATGTATTTCGTCCGCTAGTTCTTCTCAGTTCCTTGTACCAGTGGAGGTGGTGGTTGGTACGAGAGTGGAGAGATTTTCTGTTCTTCTTGATAGTGGGTCCGGGGCTAATCTGGTTGACGCTCAGTTTGCTCAGGCTCAAGGTATGCATCTGAGTGTATTGGTCAAACCGATCCCTATATTCTCCATTGACGCCAGGCCTCTCGGCCAAGGTAGCTTTGTTCATGAGGTTCATAACATTGACCTTCGGGTAGGGGCAATACATAGGGAACTATTATCTTGTTATGTGTTGGAGGGTCTACCTACTCCTATTGTGTTGGGACTTCCTTGGTTGGTTAAACATAACCCTGTGATTAATTGGCAGTCCAGAGATATAAGCCAATGGGGGGAGTTTTGCAAAAGTAACTGCATGAACACAGTCATCAGTGCGGTCGTGCCTAGTACTTTGCCTCCTTTTTTGGAGGACTTTGGGGATGTGTTCTCTGAGGAGGGGTGTCAGGAGTTGCCTCCTCATCGTGTGTATGACTGCTCTATTAATTTACTTCCTGATGCTAAGTTACCTAAAGCTAGGTTATATAACCTTTCTGGTCCTGAGAGGCAGGCTATGAAAGATTATATTTCGGAAAGTCTGGCCAAAGGGCATATTAGACCTTCATCTTCCCCAGTGGCCGCGGGGTTCTTCTTTGTGAAGAAAAAAGATGGAGGCCTACGCCCTTGCTTGGATTTCCGCGAACTTAATCGGATTACTGTTCGAGATCCGTATCCACTCCCTCTGATTCCTGATCTCTTCAATCAAATTGTTGGCGCCAAATGGTTCTCTAAATTGGATCTCAGGGGGGCGTATAATCTGATTAGGATAAAAGAGGGGATGAGTGGAAAACGGCGTTTAACACGCCGGAGGGACATTATGAGAACCTTGTCATGCCTTTTGGTCTGACTACTGCACCAGCAGTATTCCAACATTTTGTTAATGACATTTTTCGTCATCTGGTGGGGCTGTTTGTGGTCGTATATTTGGATGACATTTTAATTTACTCACCAGATCTTGTGTCTCACCAGGAGCATGTGAGACAGGTGTTGCAGATCTTGCGAGACAATAAACTATACGCCAAACTGGAAAAGTGTGTATTCGCCGTACAGGAACTTCAGTTTTTGGGTTTCTTGGTGTCAGCCTCCGGTTTCCGTATGGACCCTGAAAAGGTGAGAGCAGTGCTTGAATGGGATCAGCCAGAGGATCTTAAGGCTCTGCAGCGTTTTCTGGGGTTTGCTAACTACTACCGGAAATTTATTTGTAATTTCTCATCTGTTGTCAAACCTCTCACTGACATGACAAGAAAAGGGACGGATTTTTCTAAATGGTCGGACAAAGCTTGCCAAGCTTTTTCCTCTTTGAAAAAATGTTTTGCTTCGGCACCCGTTCTCATCCAACCAGATGCATCACAGCCGTTCGTTGTGGAGGTGGACGCGTCTGACGTAGGGGTGGGTGCAATATTGTCCCAGGGTCCGTCCCCTGGTAAATGGCATCCGTGCGCTTTCTTTTCTAAAAAATTGTCGTCCGCCGAAAGGAATTATGATATCGGCAATAGGGAACTTTTGGCCATTAAGTTGGCTTTTGAAGAATGGCGTCACTTTTTGGAGGGGGCAGTCCACCCGGTCACCGTCATTACTGATCACAAGAACCTGCTGTATTTGGAATCTGCTAAGCGTCTGAATTCCAGACAAGCTCGATGGTCGTTGTTTTTTACCAGGTTTAATTTTGTTGTCACTTATCGCCCTGGATCTAAGAATGTTAAGGCGGATGCCTTGTCTCGCAGTTTCCCAGGGGCCGGGAAAATGGATGACCCGATTCCTATCCTTCAGGAGGGGGTGTAGTGTCGGCTGTATGTTCTGAGCTTGAGGAGGAGGTGTTAGAGGCTCAGGGGGACGCCCATGCAGGACCTCCAGGGAGACTGTTTGTCCCAAATCAGTTGAGACAAAAGGTTATTGAGGCACATCATAATTCTGCTTTAGCAGGACATCCAGGGAGTAAGGCTACTTTAGATCTCCTTTCTCGCCGGTTTTGGTGGCCTAACGTTAATAAAGATGTTTTAACTTTTGTCGCGTCCTGTGGGGTTTGTGCTCGCTCTAAGACCCCTCATACCCGTCCGTCTGGGACCCTCTTACCCTTGAAACTTCCGGAGCGTCCATGGACTCATTTGTCTATGGACTTCATCACGGACCTTCCTCAGTCGTCAGGGAAGACTGTCATACTGGTGGTTGTTGACAGGTTCAGTAAGATGGCACATTTCATTGCTCTTCCTGCCCTCCCTAATGCTAAAACTCTGGCGCAGGTGTTCATTGGGGAGATTGTGAGACTTCATGGGTTGCCTTCTGATGTGGTGTCAGATAGGGGGTCTCAGTTTGTGTCCAAGTTTTGGAGGGCATTTTGTTTACGTCGGGGGATGCAATTGTAATTTTCCTCGGCTTTTCATCCGCAGACCAATGGTCAGACAGAGCGTCTGAATCAAAGCCTAGAGACTTATCTTCGGTGTTTTGTCTCAGAGAACCAGGAGGACTGGTCTTCTTTCTTGCCTCTGGCAGAGTTCGCTCTTAACAACAGGCGGAGCGAGTCCACTGGTAAGTCCCCGTTTTTTGGGGCATATGGTTTTCATCCCCAGTTTTGTACATTCAATGGGGGGGGCCCTTCTGGGGTTCCTGAGGAGGAGCGTTTCTCGTCGTCACTTGCTTCAGTGTGGAGAGGTGTATTGAATAATCTGAGTGCTATGGGGAACCGTTATAAACGTATGGCTGATAGGAGGAGAGTTTCTGGTCCAGATCTTAATGTGAACGATCTGGTATGGTTGTCTACCAGGAATATAAAACTTAAAGTTCCCTCCTGGAAGCTGGGCCCCAGATTCATCGGGCCGTACAGGATCAGTTCCATAATTAATCCTGTGGCATTTCGTCTGGACCTCCCTCCTACGTTTAAAATCCACAATGTGTTCCACAAGTCATTACTTAAGAGGTACGTGGCACCAGTCATACCATCACCTCTACCTCCTCCTCCAGTGGTGGTCAATGGTAACTTGGAGTTTCAAGTGTCAAAGATCATTGACTCACGTCTGAATCGCCGGTCCCTTCAGTACTTGGTGCATTGGAAGGGGTATGGTCCAGAGGAGAGGACGTGGGTTCCTGCGTCTGACATTAACGCAGATCGTTTGGTGCGGACCTTCCACAGAACTCACCCGGCAAACCTGGCCCTGAGGGTCCGGAGGCCCCTCGTAGAAGGGGGTGTACTGTCATGTGTGCATCGCCACGAAGATCGTCGCGGTTGCACATTCTGACTTCTCACAGCTGAGTTGCTGTTTCTTTGTGTTTGGCAGTTAGGGAGTTAATTCTGTCTGTGCTCAGTTCTGGGACTGGGTGCAGTTTCTCCCGGCTGCAATTAATTATTTGTTGATTGGTTTCCTTTAAATCTCTGGTTGTCTGTGTTGGGAGTTGCCAGTGAAATTCTTCATGCAGACCACAGATAGGATTGTATCTGTATAGACTTAAGTTAAAGAGCTCCTTAGTTGTTTTAAGCTCACCTTGCTTAGAGTTTAATATCCCAGATCATTTATGTTCCTTCTGTGTTTGAGTGTGTATGCAAGTCTGTGTTTTCTCCAGTCTGTCTTATATGTCTAATCTGTGTATTTAGCAGAGATCAGCCCATATCCCTTTGGTGGTAATCAGAATCCTTCTTAGGACTGATTACAGGGTTCAGGGACTGATAGGAGACAGGGTTAGGCTGGAGACTTGGACCTCTGAACCATTATCAGTACCTCCAAGGTGAGGGATTAGTTAGGACCCCAGTTTAGGGTCAGGTTAGAACCCCGGTCCTCCTCTTTCCTGTGACAGTGTATCAAGTCCTCAAGATTAACCCTGAGTTCAACGGATATCGTGTCAGGTAAATCTATTCTATATTTACATGCTGATGTTGCTAATCTATATGTTGTATAGAGTGTTGTTCTTTTAAGAATAGTTTACTGACATCATACACATATCATAAGACCGCGTGACAGCAGTGCAGAGCTTGCTCAGGAATGGCAGCAGGCAGGTGTGAGTGCATCTGCACGCACTGTGAGGCGGAGACTCTTGGAGCAAGGCCTGGTCTCAAGGAGGGCAGCAAAGAAGCCACTTCTCTCCAGAAAAAACATCATGGACAGACTGATATTCTGCAAAAGGTACAGGCAGTGGACTGCTGAAGACTGGGGTAAAGTTATTTTCTCTGATAAATCCCCTTTTCGATTGTTTGGGACATCAGGAAAACGCCTCATTCGGAGAAGACAAGGTGAGCGCTACCACCAATCTTGTCTCATGCCAACTGTTAAGCATCCTGAAACCATTCATGTGTGGGGTTGCTTCTCAGCCAAGGGAATCGGCTCTCTCACAGTCTTGCCTAAACACACAGCCATGAATAAAGAATGGTACCAGAATGTCCTCCAAGAGCAACTTCTCCCAACCCTCCAAGAGCAGTTTGGCGATCAACAATGCCTTTTCCAGCATGATGGAGCACCTTGCCATAAAGCAAAGGTGATAACTAAATGGCTCAGGGAACAAAACATAGAGATTTTGGGTCCATGGCCTGGAAACTCCCCAGATCTTAATCCCATTGAGAACTTGTGGTCAATCATCAAGAGATGGGTGGACAAACAAAAACCTAAAAATTCTGACAAAATGAAAGCATTGATTATGCAAGAATGGACTGCTATCAGTCAGGATTTGGTCCAGAAGTTGATTGAGAGCATGCCAGGGAGAATTGCAGAGGTCCTGAAGAAGAAGGGTCAACACTGCAAATATTGACTTGCTGCATTAACTCATTCTAACTGTCAATATAAGCTTTTGTTACTTATATGTTTGCAATTATTATATTTCTGTCTGATAAAAACATCTGTCAAACACACACATAAAAACCAGAGGACAGCAGATCATGTGAAAATATAATATTTGTGTCATTCTCAAAACTTTTGGCCATGACTGTATATATACACAATGGGTAAAATAAATATTTGATACCCAGCTGATTTTGCAAGTTTTCCCACCTACAAAGAATGGAGAGGTCTGTAATTTTTATTGTAGGTACACTGTAACTGTGACAGAATCTAAAAGTAAAAAAACAGAAAATCACATTGTATGATTTTCACATAATCAAATTACATTTCATCGCATGAAATAAGTATTTATAGTTTATACAATAGAAAAACAGAACTTAATATTTGGTACAAAAACTTTTATTTGCAATTACAGCGGTCAGACGTTTCCTGTAGTTCTCAACCAAGTTTGCACACACTGCAGCAGGGATTTTGGCTCACTCCTCCATACAGACCTTCTCCAGATCTTTCAGGTTTCGGGGCTGTCACTAGGCCACATTGAGCTTTAGCTCCCTCTAAAGCTTTTCTATTGGGTTCAGGACTGGAGTCTGGCATAGCCTCTTCAGGACCTTGAAACGCTTCTTACAGAGCCACTCCTTAGTTGCCCGGGCTGTGTGTTTTGGGTCATTGTCATGCTGAAAAACCCAGCCATGACCCATCTTCAATGCTCTTACTGAGGGAAGTAGGTTGTTCGGCAAAATCTCGCAATACATGACCCCATCCATCCTCTCTTCAATACGGTGCACTTGTCCTATCCCCTTTGCAGAAAAGCACCCCCAAAGTATGATGTTTCCCTCACCATGCTTCACAGTTGGGCTGGTGTTCTTGGGGTTGTATTAATCCTTCGTATTCGTCCAAACACGGCAAATGGAGTAGATACCAAAAAGTTCTATTTTGGTCTCATCTGACCACATGACCTTTTCCCATGTCTCTTCTTGGTCAATCAGATGGTCATTTGTGAACTTCAAATGGGCCTGGACATGTCCTGGCGTGAGTAGGGGGACCTTGTGTTCCCTAGAGGATTTTAATCCATGACGACGTAGTGTGTTACTAATGGTAATGTTTCAGACTGTGGTCCCAGCTCTCTTGAGGTCATAGACCAGGTCCTCCTGTGTAGTTCTGGGCTGATTCCTGACCTTTCTCAGAATCATCCTTACCCCACGAAGCAAGATCTTGCATGGAGTCCTAGACCGAGGAAGATTTTCAGTCTTCTCGTGTTTCTTCCATTTTCTAATAATCGTGTCAACAGTTGTTGCCTTCTCAGCAATCTGCTTGCCTATTGTCCTGTAGCCTGTCCCAGCCTTGTGAATGTATAAAATTTTGTCCCTGCTGTCTTTAGACAACTCTTTGGTCTTTGGCAATGGTGGAGTTCAGACAGGTGCAATTGATACAGGTAATGAATGCAGAGTAGGAGGGCTTCTTGAAGAAAAACTAACAGGTCTGTGAGGCTATGGTTCCACGGTCCGGAACCATAGCGCTTTGGACGGAGCGGAAATTCCGCTCCGTCTAAGCCCCGCCCCCTTTATGACGCGCGATCTTTCCGGAGGTGTTCAGGACACCTCCGGAACACCTCCGGAAAGAGCGCAGGGCTACATAGCCCTGTGTTAATTATGTTGCGGCGACGCACCGTCGCCGCAATACGCGAGGACATGCTGCGGTCTAAAAAGACGCGCCGCATGTCCGTTTACGCAGGTTTGCCACCTGCGTATTGTTACGCATGGTGGAGACGGGATTCCTTGAAATCCCCTCCACTATGCTGTAACATCTGGACGCTGCGTGTTTGGCGCTGCGCCAGCGCACAGCGCCAAACACGCAGCGTTTCCTGACCGTGGAAACTCACCCTTAGTCAGAATTCTTGCTGGTTGGTAGGAGATCAAATACTTATTTCATGCAATAAAATGAAATTTAATCATGTAAAAATCATACAGTGATTTTCTGTTTTTTTATATTTAGATTCTGTCTCTCACAGTTGAAGTGTACCTACGATAAAAATTACAGACATTTGCATGTTTTTCTCAATATCTAACATGAAATCAGGATAAACCTTTCCCATTTTAGGACAATTAAGATTACCATAATTATTAATATTTGGTAAATTCCAGAATAATGAGAGCGAGAGAGAGAATGTTTTAAGGCATTTTTATTACTTACTGCAAAGTAAAAAGTTTACATACACTAAGATTACTATGCCTTTAAACATTTCTAGACGTTTTGCTGCAGGAAGGACTGGTGCACTTCACAAAATAGATGGCATCATGAGAAAAGAAGATTGTGGCAATACTGAAGCAACATCTCAAGATATTAGCCAGGAAGTTAAAGCTTGGGCGGATATGGGTCTTCCAAATGGCCAAAGTCCCGACGCATACTACCAAAATGGTAAAAAAGTGGCTTGAGGGTAACAAAGTCAATGTTTTGAAGTGGCCATCACAAAGCCTGATCTCAATCCTATTGAAAATTTATGGGCAAATCTGAAAAGGCCGGTGAGAGCAAGGCGACATACAAACCTGGATCAGTTACACCAGTTTTGTCAGTAAATCAAAACGAACACATCCAGCCCATGAAGGGCAGCGCTTCCCAGAAGTCACATCCAAAGATGATATTTTGAATATTTTCTTTTTTATTGCTTGATAGGAGGAGATACAACGCGTTTTGGATACAGTATATATCCTTCTTCAGGTATCATAAAAACACAATACAATTCCTACTAGTAAAAATTCAATCACACTTATACATAGTGACAAACCTCTTAACCCAGCCTCAGGAACTTTATTTAGAGTGTGGTCCAGGTTCAGGAGCACACCCACTAATTAGTACAGCCTTTCAAACCACATTCTGATCAACATCAATGCAAAAAGGTAGTACAACAAAAAAAAAGTAAAAAATTTTCCTTAAAAAAATCCTTTATAAAAAAACTTTTTTTTTCCTCTTTAAAAAACATTAAAATTCCTAATGACAGTTTTGTCAGTAGGAATGTGCCCAAATTCCTATTGTGAGAAGCTTTTGGAAGAATATCCCAAACAATTGACCCAAGTCATTCAGTTTAAGGTCAATGGTACCAAATAGTAATGAAGTGTATGAAAACTTTTGACTTTGCAGTAAGTAATAAAAAATGCCTTAAAACATTCTCTCATTATTCTGGCATTTGGCAAATATTAATAAACATTGTCATCCTAATTGACCTAAAACAGGAAAGGTTTATTCTGATTTCATGTCAGATATTGAGAAAAACATGCATATGTGTCTTTTTATATAGTGTATGGAAACTTCTGGTTTCAACTGTATAAACATTGTAGGGGATACAGCATTGTGTGTATATATTACTCCAGTATATAGCAGGAGGTGTACATACAATTCTGGCAAAAATTAAGAGACCACTGCACAGTTTTATAAAAATCAGCTTCTCTACATGTCTGACAGCCATTCCATTCCAGTGTCAGTTGAATTCCAACCGGAGTACACCTCATTCTACTTAATGTGCTTCTGATTAGGCGATCACCTGAACCAAATCTTATTTAACGAGGGAAAGTATAAAAAATTCTGCTGTGGTCTTCACAATCCTCTTGCAATAGGACAAGCTGGATGGCAAAACGAGTGTTAGGAATAACCCAAAATTAATTTGAATGAAGCAATAACTTTTAACCATGTCAAAGGAGTTGAAAAAAAAGTCTTGAGTGAGGAAAAGAAGGTGTCAGGAAATATGACGTGTTATTGTTCAATTATGCACACTGAGCTCTGCTACATCTACTCGGTGCCTACCAGCTCATCACTCATGCTGCAGCTTTGATCCCCTGCATGGCTCCCCCCCTCTCCCTGCTGACTATAAAGCTGTAATGTGAGACTCCTGTGTGTGATACCTCCTCCCTCCTGCTTGCAGCTCTGAAACATGTGTTTCCTTTGGTACAGTGTTCCTTTAAGTTCAAATATACTGACCCCAATTAGTGATATAGGTGTAAAAGTTACCTATTTGGAGCCTATGCCGATAGATCTATAACCCAGTGAAATCTCTAGGATCAGGAACCAACAGAATCTGAGGAATGGATTTCTCCGTAATAGGGTCATGTATCCACTTCGTGTTTAGACTTAAATGAACCCCCATGTCATGCTGAGCCAAATGATAATTTTGTCTTCCTTCTACGGGGTTCCTCCCAAGAGATATGGGTAATAGAAGGATTTCATAACTTCCAAAAAAAGGTGAGTATTCAGCCACCCAGTGAGGTCAGCACAGGGGGGAGTGCCTTAGTTTTGGGCACAGGTATAAGACTCAGAGGCGGGACTAGAGCTCTCGCTCTCTTTGCCTGGGCAGTCACCTACCAGAGACTGTGCCTCCTGATCGGATGCATTGGGACGTATGCCCCTCCTCCCTGCCGCATTTCTTACCATGGAATGATATAAGATCACTGTAAGTTTCTTTTCATCTTTCATCCTTTTTTATTTCATAATTGCTTTGTACATATTGTAATTGTCTCTTCTTGTAACATCTTTTTATACTTTGTAAACTCTGCCTAATCTTTTGGAGTAAAATATATAAAATTTACTAGCTTTGTTTTCCCTGCTCTAATACGTATCTCCACGACCTCAGTGCTAAATTAAACCAAGGCTCCTGACTGGGGTTGGCTCCTGACCTGATAATATAGAGTGAGGAGCTGGTGGCAGCGTAGTGTGTTCTGGGCTCTTGGGGAGACCCTGGCAGTGACGGACAGAGTTTGATAAGTGTCAATCCCACCTGGGACAGGAATAGGTTATCGCTCCCACTGCAGAGTGCCTAATAGCCAGCACACATCCAGGCGGACCATCTGGCGACCACTTATCCTAGGTGTAGTTCCCTGACTGACCTGAGGGCAAGGGGGAGCCAGAGAGCTGCAAGTTCCAAACCAGATTTGGAAGGCGGAATAAACAAATAGATCTCTCCTGTAGTTCGTCACATATTGGTGGCAGCGGTGGGATAATAAAATAGCCTAAAAGTAACTGGGGGCAACCAAACACCCCCAGTTTGTGACAGAAGGGCTCAATTCTGGCTTTACTAGCAAGGGATACAGTGAGCGTCATGTTGCCTCCACCCTTAAAATGTCGAAGACGGCAGTCCATTACAACAAGGCCAAGCAGCAGACATTGGGGACAACAAGCTACAGACCGCAGAGGCGAAGCGACTCTCCACTGACCAGGCTGACCGTGATCTTATTCGAATGTCACTCAGCAACCGCAGGATGACATCAAGTGACCTACAAAAGGAATGGCAAATGGCATCTGGGATGAAGTGCATGGCAAGAATAGTTGATAACAGGCTCCTAGAGGCAGGCCTCAAGTCATGTAAAGCTAGAAAAAAGCCTTTCATCAATGAGAAGTAAAGGAGAGCCATGCTGAAGTTTTCCCAAGACCATAAGGATTAGACCATGGAGGACTGGAGTAAAGTAATCTTCTCTGATGAGTCTAAATTTCAGCTTTGCCCAACACCTGGTCACCTAATGGTTAGACGGAGACCTGGAGAGGCATACAAGCCACAGTGTCTTGCACCCACTGTGAAATTTGGTGGTGGATCAGTGATGATCTGGGGATGCTTCAGCAAGGCTGGAATTGGGCAGGTTAATCTTTGCGAAGGATGTATAAATCAAGCCGCACACAAGGTTATCTTTGAAAAACACTTGCTTCCTTCTGCTCAGGCACTGTTCCCCCAAATCTGAGGACTGTTTTTTTTCCAGCAGGACAATGCCCTATGCCACACAGCTAGGTCAATCAATGTGTGGATGAAGGAGCACCACATCAAGACCCTGTCATGGCCAGCCCAATTTCCAGACCTGAACCCCATTGAAAACCTCTGGAATGTAATCAAGAGGAAGATGGATAGTCACAAGTCATCAAATAAAGAAGTTTGAAGGAAAACACGTCACTCCTAATAAATTATATTGGTGCTCGGATAAGGGATGCCAAACCCAATACGACAAAGGTAATAAATCCGGCACTCAAAATTGATGAAAAATATGGGTGATTTATTCGTAGTACCATCCACAACATAACGTTTCGGTCAAACACTCTGACCTTCTTCAGACTAAAGGATGTAAACAATACAGAAATCAGATGTAATATAAACTCCAAAAAACTTTGGACATAAATAGTCTTCAATGAGACAAAATAAATACAAGTTTTAAAATGATATATAATATACATAAACATATAACAAAGTATAGTGGGTAAATCTCAGTATAGTGATATTATAAAAAAATAGGTCATATGAACCGGACCATAGCAGAGAATTTCAGTGATCTTCATCTGAACAAATGCATTCATATAGTAGTAATAAATGATACAGAAATAAGTAGTAAATAATAAATGGATAAACTGGTATCTTACCAGATTGTGGAAACGGTATAGTGCAGAACTAAAAAATAAAAAAGAGTCGCAATGGTAAAATTACTGAAATAGCGATCCGTATCACAACGCTAAGATTACTAGCGATCAGTATCATAACGCTAGAGAAAATAGTGCTTTGTATCGTAACACTAATGAAAATAGCGATCATTATCATAACGCTACGTAAAATAGCGATCGAAATCGCAACAATAAAGTTATGGTATCGATCTCCCAGTGTTAGGATAAGGGTGTTCAGATAATCGAAATAAGAGAAAGTGGTCCTTACCATTAGTAAATCAACCCGGTGAGTTAGTAAAGCGCTAAGACAGGAAGGCAATGCAGTATACTTGCTCAGTAGTATGGCGTTGTATAACTAACCCCACGTGTGAGCTGATATAGGTAGCATTCCGGAAGTGACCTGTTTAGTGAGCGCTGTGCTTGTGGAACGCAAAATGAAACGCATAAAAGACCGACCACTAAAAGTGAGTCATAATGTACGGTGTCCTAGCGGCATGATATGGAACGCTATCTGGATCGCAAGTAGAAGGTGCACCACTTTCTCTTATTTCGATTATCTGAACACCCTTATCCTAACACTGGGAGATCGATACCATAACTTTATTGTTGCGATTTCGATCGCTATTTTACGTAGCGTTATGATAATGATCGCTATTTTCATTAGTGTTACGATACAAAGCACTATTTTCTCTAGCGTTACGATACGGATCGCTATTCTTTTAGCGTTATGATACTGATCGCTAGTAATCTTAGCGTTGTGATACGGATCGCTATTTCAGTAATTTTACCATTGCGACTCTTATTTTTTAGTTTGCACTATACCGTTTCCACAATCTGGTAAGATACCAGTTTATTCATTTATTTCTTATTTACTTTTTATTTCTGTATCATTTATTACTACTATATGAATGCATTTGTTCAGATGAAGATCACTGAAATTCTCTGCTATGGTCCGGTTCATATGACCTATTTTTTTGTTATAATATCACTATACTGAGATTTACCCACTATACTTTGTTATATGTTTATGTATATTATATATCATTGTAAAACTTGTATTTATTTTGTCTCATTGAAGACTATGTCCAAAGTTTTTTGGAGTTTATATTACATCTGATTTCTGTATTGTTTACATCCTTTAGTCTGAAGAAGGTCAGAGTGTTTGACCGAAACGTTATGTTGTGGATGGTACTACGAATAAATCACCCATATTTTTCATCAATTTTGAGTGCCGGATTTATTACCTTTATCAAACAAAGAAGAACTGCTTAAATTTTTGTGCCAAGAGTGGCATAAGGTCACCCAAAAGCATGTGAAAGACTGGTGGAAAGCATGCCAAGATGCATGAAAGCTGGTATTAAAAATCATGGTTATTCCACCAAATATTGATTTCTGAACTCTTCCTGAGTTAAAACATTAGTATTGTTGTTTCTACATGAATATCAACTTGTTTTCTTTGCATTATTTGATGTCTGAAAGCAGTTTCTTTTTTATTATTTTGTCGATATCTCATTTGCTGCAAATAAATACAAAATTTTTAGCTTTAAATTTCAGAGACGTCAGTACAGTCATGGACAAAAGTTTTGAGAATGACACAAATATTAATTTTTACAAAGTCTACTGCTTCACTTTTTCTAATGGCAATTTGCATATACTCCAGAATGTTATAAAGAGTGATCAGCTTAGCAGCAATTACTTGCAAAGTCAATATTTGGCTAGAAAATGAACTTTATCCCCCAAAACACATTTCAACATCATTGCAGCCCTGCCTTAAAAGGACCAGCTAACCTCTTTTCAGTGATTGCTCCATTAACACAAGTGTGGGTGTTGATGGACATAGCTGGATATCAATTTGTCATGATTAAGTAAGAATGACACCACTGGACACTTTAAAAGGAGGCTGGTGCTTGGCATCATTGTTTCTCTTCTGTTAACCATGGTTATCTCTAAAGAAACACGTGCAGTCATCATTGCAATGCACAAAAATGGCCCAACAGGGAAGAGTATTGCAGCTAGAAAGATTGCACCTCAGTCAACAATCTATCGCATCATCAAGAACTTCAAGGAGAGAGGTTCCATTGTTGCCAAAAAGGCTTCAGGGCGCCCAAGAAAGACCAGCAAGCGCCAGGACCGTCTCTTAAAAGTGTTTCAGCTGCGGGATCGGGCTACCAGCAGTGCAGAGCTTGCTCAGGAATGGCAGCAGGCAGGTGTGAGTGCATCTGTACGCACTGTGAGGCGGAGACTTTTGGAGCAAGGTCTGGTCTCAAGGAGGACAGCAAAGAAGCCACTTCTCTCCAGAAAAAACATCATGGACAGACTGATATTCTGCAAAAGGTACAGGCAGTGGACTGCTGAAGACTGGGGTAAAGTTATTTTCTTTGATGAATCCCCTTTTCGATTGTTTGGGACATCAGGAAAACGCCTCATTCGGAGAAGACAAGGTGAGGCTACCACCAGTCTTGTCTCATGCCAACTGTTAAGCATCCTGAAACCATTCATGTGTGGGGTTGCTTCTCAGCCAAGGGAATCGGCTCTCACAGTCTTGTCTAAAAACACAGCCATGAATAAAGAATGGTACCAGAATGTCCTCCAAGAGCAACTTCTCCCAACCCTCCAAGAGCAGTTTGGCGATCAACAATGCCTTTTCCAGCATGATGGAGCACCTTGCCATAAAGCAAAGGTGATAACTAAATGACTCAGGGAACAAAACATAGAGATTTTGGGTCCATGGCCTGGAAACTCCCCAGATCTTAATCCCTTTGAGAACTTGTGGTCAATCATCAAGAGATGGGTGGACAAAAAAACCTAAAAATTCTGACAAAATTAAAGCATTGATTGTGCAAGAATGGACTGCTATCAATCAGGATTTGGTCCAGAAGTTGATTGAGAGCATGCCAGGGAGAATTGCAGAGGTCCTGAAGAAGAAGGGTTAATACTGCAAATATTGACTTGCTGCATTAACTTATTCTAACTGTCAATATAAGCTTTTGTTACTCATATGTTTGCAATTATTATATTTCTGTCTGTGATAAAAACATCTGTCAAACACACATAAAAACCAGAGGGCAGCAGATCATGTGAAAATATAATATTTGTGTCATTCTCAAAACTTTTGGCCATGACTGTACATCACTTTCGGGACCTCCCATATTGAACAATCTCCATCCAAGGCTAAGCGATTTTTTAATTCTGATGGGACCGCGAGTCCCTTCTCAGGTAGGGCCCACTCCTGCATCACTAAATTTCGGATGTTTTCATGAATGGGGAAGCCTTTCTGGTTCTTAAGTTTTAGGCCCCCAATCATCTCATGCTGGATTGAATATTCCACTTCCTCCTCCTCTAAACCCATAGTGCCCCTTACCATACTAACTAAATCCCCATGTCCTCAGACGAGAAATAATATTTTTTGTTGTCGGGTTTGGGGGTGGAAGTGAAACCTTCATTTTCCCACATATCCTCTGAGTTAGAGGTATTAATTTCTCCCGAATCAGATTCAGATTCCACTAGCGCCATTTTCCTCTTTTTAGGGGGTGGGGGCTGTGGGTTCGGGCTCTGGGAAATTGTCGACATAGACGTTTGTACTTCCTGTCTAATGAGCGTTTTTATACTGACAAATTAATGAGGGTTGTTCTGCTCGCAACACGTCATCTGTGCAGGGTTGACAAAGTTTCTTTTTATATGCCGAGGGAAGTCTGGCACCACATACGCATTTGCGGCTGGGTTTCTTTTTAATGTCAGAGACCTTCTCTCCCTGTAATGGATAAAGTGATTCTTTATGTCCTCTCTCTCTCTCTCTGAGTTCTGGACAGTAATAATTGGGACCCACCCTGCTACTTACAGCAGAAGGGTTAACGCTGTGCTCCGCAGATGCAGGCAGTAAGGGTTTGTCATCGTCCATGTCAGTCTGTCACATACAGCAATGGCCTTACCTGGACATACCCAGACCAGGATTAAATAGTCGAGGTCTTCAGCGTTCAGCGCTTCCTCCTCCCCTGGTCCACAGGTGGGGGCAATCTGCTGACGACTGCGATCTCCTGCAGCTGCTCCACCTGCAGCCCTCGGTAAGGCTTGGAGCAGCCGCAATGGGGAGGAGGACGCCGGGGAGCTCTAGGAGGACCCCGGCAGCACATCACCGCCCCGCTTTACCCCCGAGGAGGCACAGGAGGGGTGGGAAGAAAGTCCCGAGTCCATACGAAATGGAGACGGGAGCAGCTCTGCAGGAGGAGACCGAAGCCCCCACCTCAGCTGCCCGGCATGTAAGTACGAATTCTGTGCTCCTCGTCGCCGGCCACGGCAGCACCATACCTGGACCTCTTCATGCCCCCATAAGGGACAGGAAAAACACTGGCGGTGCAGGAAGGGGAGGGTTATTTAACCTCTTGTGTGTTCCTGTCCCCTATTAGGGCGGGGAGAAATCCTCCAGTATGGCTGTCGTGGAAGGTGACTAGAGAAAAAAATTTTTTTTTCTTATTACCCACCCTAAAATTTTTTCTGATTCGGTGCATCTTATAGTCCGAAAAATACGGTTCTGACCATTAATGGGATTTTCCAGAGCTCATGACAGCACCCTTATATTTTCCCCAGTCGTTCGTATGTGTGTGCACTAATAGAATTCTTTGTGTACGTAAGGCTCATAGCTTACGTTCTGCCCTTTTTAGACAGTAGGTTCCTGTCCTTGATGGGCCTTTTATTTTCCTTTTAACCCCTTAATGACTTGCGATACGCATTAAAACAGCAGCGGTTAAGGGCCTTTTTCAAGATCGCTGTTTTAAAACAGCGGTCATGAATAAGTGAAAAACATCCCCCAGCAGACGAAATTCCTGCGGGCGACAGCTGTACATGACAGCTGACACACTGCGGCATCATGCCCGTCCGGTTTTGGAGCCGATCGGATCGAATAACTTCTTCAATACCTCAGTCAATCTGACAGGATTAACCACCCATGATCGTAATCATGGGTGCCGATTGTTGTCGTGGTGACTCGAGGGCGTCTGATGACCCCCGGGTATGGTGGCCTGCTACATCCTGCTATAAGCAGAGTATAACAGAAACAGTCAGTGAGACATTTAAAGTGAATGAGACCAGCGATCAAAGTAAAAATATTCAAGTCCCGCTGAGTAAAAAAAAGTTTAAATAATAAAAAAAATTAAAAAAATCACAAAAAGACAATTTTCCACAAAAAATGTAGCGTTTTTGATAAAACAAAGATAAACAATAAAAAGTACATTAGTATAGACACCTCATAAATGGCCCGATCTAAATAAAAAAAAAATCTACAGATATACAGAAAATGCTTGAAAGAGATTAAGACATCCCCTGCAGACTGTGAGCCACCTCGGGCAGGGTCCGCTCTCATCCAGTACCAGTAACCCTTTTCACATGTAATGTGCCATGGAATAAATGGAGCTATAGTAAATAAAACTTTTTTTCTAACAAAGGAAAAAAGCAGAGTGGAATTTGCAAAAGTCTGAACAAGTGTTTACAGTAATTTAGTGCAAAGAATAAGATTTGCTGAGTGGTAAATCAAATTTAGGCAAATGTAACATTTCATAGAAATTTTTTTTTTTTTTTTTTATTACATAACAAGCAAAAAGTCTGCAGTAAGAAGCATGGACATCCAAAACAGTCTAAAAAGTACAGAAATTCAAGAAATAATTAGAAGTAACACTTTATTCTGTAGATCGCCTTTTTCCCTGCAAGTATTAAATTCATCGTGGGCTGAAAATAAACCGATTGTAACATTTTGTGTACATTACTACTGCCACATGGTATCTCTAAGTGAGAGAGTCATCTGATAATGCATAATACATCAGATTAAATACAAATTAGGATTCCAAATTATAAAATTAACAGGATTGCAAAACCACGATTAAGCATGGTTGTCTTACCTGGTCAACTTCACTAAAATAAAGCCTGGCCAGAAAAACTCCTCCCGTGAAGTTTTCACCCCAAACCTGGGCATGTGTGTATATAGTGAGAAACAAAATCTCAAGCACAGAAGTCATAATTATGAAATTATGTAACTTGATCCATACAAGGATCCTGGTTGAATACCCTATGGAGCTCCTATCATAACCACAACACCAACAATTGGAGCATAAAATCCATACATAAACACAGTTTCATAGTATCAAATAATTTTCTTTAATGAAATATTAAAATAGAACAAGAACAATACATAGCTAAGTATAAGAGGTTCAAATGCAGAGATGGACAGTTCAAAATGTATCTAAACACTGCACAAGGATACCAATAATGGGTAATCATACAGTCATATCATCTACTTAATATATATATACACAGTGTAGACAGCATAGTGCTGTGGTCATTTTTTCTGCCCCCCAAAAAATAGGTGTAAAGCAGCCTGCCTCCATACAAATAAAGAAATGCTGAAATTGATGCCGAATTGAAGGATGTGGAGGATCATATCAACAAGCAGCTCACTCCTGATAAGGTGGTAAAACTAAAAAATGAGATTGATGAGGAACAAGTGAGATGGGAAAAGGAAATTATAGATACTAAAACATGCAAGTTCCAGCGGGATCAATCAGATTTTCAAAATGATCGTGTGTACAAGTGGAAAAGACAACATTCTGGACAAAAATCTTCGTTTTTCAGGTCTCGCTCTACTTCTGTCTCATCGACATCTTCAGCAGAGGATAGGAATGGTGACCCTGTTGAGGCAATGACACCATGGGAAAGAAGAGATCACCTCAGAATGAGTAAATTTAGAGGTGGAGCAAAGAAAAATTATAAACGGAAATTTCCAACCTCATCTCCTGTGGATAAAAAGCCCAGGACTAAAGGGTATGCCACACTAAACAGCATCGCTAACGAGATCGCTAAAAACGTCACTATTTAGCGATCTCGTTAGTGACGTTGTTCTGTGTGGCATGTAGCAACGACGTGGCCCCTGCTGAGATCCTGCTGTGATCTCGCTCGTCGCTGACATCGGTCCGGACCCTATTTTTATCGTCGGCGCCCCGCTGGTAAGTATATATCGCTGAGTGTGGCACCTTTTTTTAGCGATTTAGCGGTACTTTTGTACCGCTAAAGTCGTTAAGGAGATTGCTAACCGCGATAGCGTCCTTAACGACATCGCTAAATTAGGCTGCTACTAGCGATATAGAAACAATCCCGCTAGCGATCGCATTAGTATGCGTCGTTATCGTGATCGCTAGCGGGATTGTTTAGTGTGGCAGTACCTTTACACTCTAGAGGTGATTAACTTATCCTCTCATACCTTATCTGAAGCACAGAAGGAGGTGTTGAGTTTGGGTCTAACTTTTTCCCCATCTAATAATTTCAATTTTTTTGTAGCATTAAAGGACCTCCATCTTTTCTCCCGCAAATTGGTTCTCCATAAACTACATTCCAAAACCAGTTCCGGACATGGCACGGAATATGTCACGGAACAAGTAGCTCTGGCGGTATTGGAGGAACAGAGCGGGAGTCTCATTTGGACCATACAGGTACCTCTCTGCCACCAATTTTTCCTGGATCCACCACTTTCACCCCCCGGTCTATTTGTCCTCAAGTGGACATCTTCACCAGATTGGTGACAGATGACCTTAAAAAGATCAGGAATAAAAAGAGAGATAATCTCACACAGACAACGTCACGCTATAGATGAATTAAAAAGACTGGATGATATAGTCATTAAGCCGGCGGACAAGGGGGGGAATGTGGTGATCTGGCCTGCGGTGATGTATGAGGGGGGAGGCCCTTAACACTAGGACTACTGGACTCGTGACCCCACCTAGAACTACTGAAAGGAGTCATTTTGACTCCTTGCTTGTTTTCGTTTATTTTTAGAGTTTCATTTGTGGTTATTTATTAATAATTATATTTTTTGTAATGTATATTATTGTGAGATCCAACAGTAATGCTTTTGATTGTTTTTTTTCTGCTTTTGTTATTTTTCTACAGAAAATAAATAATTATAATAGACGTTTTTCAAACATTTTTTTTTATTCAAGTGCACACATATAAACAACAACTGAAGAACAAAAAGCAGAGAAAATGTAGGTGGAGGAGCATAAAAATGAAAATATGGCGCAGAATTCACCTTCTAAACATTTGGTGTTTCGCATTTTAGGCATTGCCTTTGATTTATGGCAGTACATTGCCCACACAAAGACTTACCACAAGTCTTACAATTGCCGACAGATCTATTTTTCTTGCACTTTTCTTTGATCTGGCAAAATTTTGTTTGAACCATCACTTCTGAGCATGTAGAAACTTGGGACGTGGAACCCTTTTCCCTATCTGTGACATTAGGACCACTCAACTCTCTCAAGCGTTTGCAAAAATGCCTTGCGTGACATTTTTTGGTGGGTTATCTCATTGAATATTATCCATGCATTTATACCCGCAAAGTCTAAGGCATTTTCAAATGCATGAACAGGCCATCTCCTTGTGCATGTTCGTGTGGTATATTTTCGTGCCATCTGATCCACTACATCTACTCCATATTTTGTTTCATTGTAAAACTTTACCGTTTCTGGAGTTTTTTTAGCGGAATCAGACGCAACAACAACATCTGGATGGACGGAACTCAAAATGACAACATTTTTGTTGGGCTTTCCTTGATATACTGTAAGTGTAAAATTGTCTTCATTTCTAAACACTTTAGTGTTGTACAATTCCTCTTTCATGGATTTTATTTCTTTAGGCACTTCTCGCCTTATCTTGTTCAGTGTTCCCACGATGGTTGTTCCTTTGCTTTTTAGCTGTTTAGCTAATTTTACTGAAGTAAAATAATTATCGGTTGTAACATTGCGACCTTTTTTCAAAAACGGGTCCAATAACTACATTACCACATGGTCAGCTAAACGGTCCTCAGCACGGCGTGTGTCATCTTTGCCTAGATAAGGGAAGCCATTTGCCAGATATTTGCTCTCCTTATCAACAGCTAGCCAATATTTGTGGCCATATTTATCTGGTTTGGAAGGCATGTACTGCGTGAATGGACACCTAGTTTTGCTTGGGAAAAGTTGCTCATCCACCGTTATGTATGGGCCAGGTTTGACATGTAAATTGAACTACATCTATATGAACATCAGGGTAAATAAGACAGAGTGAAAAAATTATGCACAAAACTTTATAGCAACATTTAGTGACAAAAGGACTTCAAAATATAGTAGGGAGTCAAAATGACTCCCTTCAGTAGTTCTTGGTAAATTTTGAAAAAAACGCGCAAATTTTTCACCAAAATTATTTATTCTCACAAAATCTTTTTTCACATCATATTTGAGGAAAAGTCACCGAGTTTCAAGCCGGAATTCTGAAAAATGTAGTCACAGAAGAGAAATAAAAAACGAAAGGAGTCAAAATGACTCCATCAGTAGTTCTAGTGTTAAACAATTAAGAGATGGGGAAACATATTAAACTCGACACAAACCCACTTCTTTCTTATCAGAGTGAGCTGTCTCTGATCCACGGGATTGCCTTTGAAAGAGGCATCATGTCTAAAAAAGTTCTAGAGGGTCTTTCAGTAAAAGCCCCCATTGTCCTCACCTTTTATCTTCTGCCCAAGGTCCATAAAGATGCCAACTCTCCCCAGGACGTCCCATTGTCTCTGGCATCGGAGGGCTATGTAGTCCAATCTGTAACTTTATTGATTATTACTTACAGCCTCAGGTGGAGACACTGCCTCCTTTGTCAGGGATACCACGGAGGTCTTAAGGCGTTTAGATGGCCTGTCCCTCGATCCTGACACACTCCTGGTAGTAGCCGATGTAGAATCGCTCTACACAAGCATTAATCACATTGATGGGTTAACAGCATCCCAATTCTATCTGGAGGCTAGTAATTTGGATCCGGACTTACGGGAACTGGTGTTGGACTTGTTGCGGTTCATACTCACCCATAATTTTTTCACATTCAGGGATCGCTTTTATTTACAGAAGCGGGGTACCGCTATGGGGGCGGCCTGTGCGCCCTCCTACGCTAACCTGTTTCTTGGCTATTGGGAGAGGGACTTGCTAATGGATGGCGCAGAGGCCGCCCCCCATATCCTTGGATGGTATCGTTACATTGACATTTTGTTTTTTTTGGCAGGGTTACACACTAGACCTGGACAACTTCAAGGTGGGTTTGAACCGCAATGAGTCCAACATCAGACTTACATATACGTATGATCGTAGAGCAATTTCATTTCTTGATATTGAGATTGGAGTGAATGACGATGGCAGTATTGTGAATGACTTACCGTATATTCCGGCGTATAAGACGACCTGGTGTATAAGACGACCCCCCTACTTTTCCTGTTAAAATATAGAGTTTAGGATATATTCACCGTATAAGACTACCCCTTTTCCAACGCTTACCAAACACCGGTAAAAATTTAAAAAAACAGATTTGAATTTAACATGGTCATTTTTTAATTTAAATTCTTATGACATGCAGGCGTATAAGACGACCCTCCAACTTTTACAGTCAAAATATGAATTTGTCTTAAAAGTGTGGGGGGGGTCTTCTTATACGCCGGGTGTCATCTTATACGCCGGGTACGGAACATATGGTGGGGGGAGTGGGCATTTCAGAGGTGTTTACCTAGGGTCTAGGCGCTGGGCGACGGCTCCTTTTGTGCAGCCTGGGGGGGGCTCTGTGCTGGGGGACGGCGTCGGAGGCTCCTCTCGTGCAGCCCCAGGCTCTGTGCTGGGGAACGGCGGCGGCTCCTCTCGTGCAGCCCCCCAGGCTCTGTGCTGGGGGACGGCGGCGGCTCCTCTCGTGCAGCCCCCCAGGCTCTGTGCTGGGGGACAGCGGCGGCTACTCGTGCAGCCCCCGCAGGCTCTGAGCTGGGGGACGGCGGCGGTGATTCTTTTCTCAATCCCGGAGGCCCCGGCAGCTCCATTGATGCGATGCGGTGGCCTCCGGGAAAATGGCCGCTGAGGGCGGCGCATGCTCAGTTTCAGATCTCGTCTCCCGAGATCTTGAGACGAGATCTGAAGCTGAGCATGCAGCGGCCATTTTCCCGGAGGCCATCGCATCGCATCGCAGCAATGGAGCTGCCGGGGCCTCCGGGGATTAAGAAAAGAATCACCGCCGCCGTCCCCCAGCATAGAGCCTGCGGGGGCTGCACAAGAGGAGCCGCCGCCCCCCAGCACAGAGCCTGCTGGGGCTGCACAAGAGGAGCCGCAGACGTCCCCCAGCGCCTAGACCCTAGGTAAACACCTCTGAAACGCCATACCCGGCGTATAAGACGACCCCCGACTTTGAAGACGATTTTCAGGGGTTAAAAAGTCGTCTTATACGCCGGAATATACGGTATATAGGAAAAAGACATCTGTCAATTCACTTTTACACGCCTCGTCGGCGCATCCACTCTCAACTATCAATGCTATTCCCACAGGCCAATTCCTTCGGGCACGAAGAATTTGTACCACGGATGTGTAGTTTGAGGGACAGGCCAGAGACCTTGGGCAGAGATTTAGGGATCGGGGATACAGCAATCGGAGTGTGAGAAAAGGATATCTGAGACCCAAGAATACATGTAGGGGTGATCTATTGGCCCCACAAACTAATTGGAGAAAAAGAAGAAATAATAACGATGGGGAGATAAGATATATCTCCACATTTAACCAACAGTGGGACACAATGAGGTCAATCCTGCAAAAACATTGGCCAGTACTAATGACGGATTCAGTAATAACGGCTTTCTCTCTACCAGCTGATGACAGCGAGAAGACGACGCAATTTTAGAGACACATTGGTCTCTAGTGATCATATCTCTAAATCGAAATTCTTCTTTGGTGGGGGGGGGGACCGGTTTCTTTCCCTGTGGAAAATGCCTGGCATGCAGGAACCATATCCGCTCGACGTCTTTTGAGTCATCGGATGGCCTCAAAACCTATGACATCAGAGAATACATCACATGCTCAACCACACATGTGGTGTACTATGCGACATGCAGTTGCAATTTAATCTATATAGGTTTGAGATCCCGTGAACTACGAGTGAGGACACGGGAACACGTTCGGGATATTGAGGCAGCCCGAGACTCAGATGATGTCATGTCCCTCAAGACAATCCCCAGACACTTCAGACTCAAACATCAATGTAATTCGGGGGAGTTAAAGGTCAGGGGTATAGATCATGTTAATCTGGGAATCCACAGCGGGGACAATATTAAAGTTCTCACACAAAAAGAATGCCGCTGGATAATTATGCTGGACACTATGGTTCCTACGGGACTAAATGAACAATTAAGCTTTGCATCATTTTTATAGGGATGCCTGTTCGTCGTCTATCTACCAATGCTCACCTCTTAAATGTATCTGATTTTATTAATTGTTGTGTGTCTTTTTTAATTTTTTACATAGTAAGGAATGAGATGATTTTCTGATTATGGATGCTTGGTGAAGTGCCATCAATATAAAATAAATCTACAGCCCCTCTTGAAGCATGCGTTGGAACAACAGAGAAGAGTATGCATTAAAGATTTCTTTGAATATTGGAGTGGCAAATACGACCATCTTGCAACATATTCTCTGCATCATGTGATGGGTTTTCCATGGTATATCAAGTGATGTTATCGGTGTACCTTTATTTATATTTATATCTATATTGATAGTTTTATTATTTATATACCATATTTATTATTATTTTTGTATGGTTAATTGATAATATATCTGGGAAATCTCTTGATACATGTATATAAATGCACCTATATGGTTTTTACTATGGGGATATAAATGTAATTTTATCCATCAATAAGATAATGCTCCCCATTTAGATACTTACCTTGTGGTTTATGGGAGCGGTGTAGGCTATGTGGCGGGTACCTCCTTGAATTGGGATATCAATTCACACATCCCCTCATTAGCATGTTTGTTAGGGGAGCGGTTTTAGATAGCTCCCTGAGGGAGGATGACGTTCTCCACATGCTCCCTATTTCTGAATGAGGGAGTGTGTTTTGGGAGCTGTGGGGGGAAATCTCCCTTAAGAAAGATGGCGTATTCCACGTGCTGCTCTCCAGTGCGCATGTCCCTGACACTGGCCTCTACTCTGCCGTCCCTCCGGCGTCCTTACATGACGTGTGCGCTCCACTGATGTCATTATGTGCACTGGTGGAGCGCACCGCCGTCGGACACGGTGGGGGTGATGGGCGGACGCGACGCCTATGATGTCAGCCACATGCGCCGCAATTGGCATTCAGCAGCGGAAATAAAAGCATCCATATGGGGCACACAGTACAGCTTGGCCCCCCGATGAAGCGAAAGCGAAACGTGCGTAGGGGCGCATCACCTGCGCATGGAGAAAGATTTGGGTAACTAGTTTGGTCATTTTTTGTCTCCTTACCCCCTCTTCACTTGTCGTCCTCCGTTTATACACCATCATTGGCAGCAATGGCTGCATGGGGCTATTTCTTTATTTGTATGGAGGCAGGCCGCTTTACACCTATTTTTTGGGGGCACAAAAATGACCACAGCACTATGCTGTCTACACTGTGTCTATGTATATTAAGTAGATGATATGACTGTATGATTACCCATTATTGGTATCCTTGTGCAGTGTTTAGATACATTTCGAACTGTTCATCTCCGCATTTGAACCTCTTATACTTACCTATGTATTGTAGTGTTCTTGTTCTATTTTAATATTTCATTAAAGAAAATTATTTGATACAATGAAACTGTGTTTATGTATGGATTTTATGCTCCAATTGTTGGTGTTGATGTGTGTATATAGTGTAGTGTGTATGTGTTAATAAACTCCCGAACCGCCACCATTTATGGGATCTACGCTGGATATTGTAGAAAGTGGCAGTAGGTGATATATTAACACACACGAGAGAGAGACAGCTAGATAGATAATAGATAGATAGATAAGATAGATAGATAGTATGATAGATAGATAGGGGTAATAGATAGATAGATAGATAGATAGATAGATAGAGCTTCTTTACTGCAGGTTTGACTCCTGAAACTACCAAATCGGCAAATGCCAGGAATTTGAAGTCAGCCATATATTCGCTCTGCAGCAGCAGCTGAAAGGAGAAAGTGGCATTACATGGTGGCCATTCATTGATGAGTTGGGTCGGCGGCTGGGAAAGCGACGGATACTCTGGTATTTCTCATTAGGAGAGCATATGGCCATCATTAAGAGTAGGGGTTTTCTAACAGGTCATACAGACAGGGTTGTCCTGATAAAGTTGACACAAAAAGTGCAGTTTGCCAACCCAGCACTAGTACATTGTAGCTGAAAAAGGAGACTTCAATACAGATATATATATATTTTTTTTTTCTACAACTTAGCACATGGAAAATACAAGCATGGTAGGATACAGGATGGTAAAAAGTAAATTTACAGCACCATTTTGGTGCAAATCCCAGTGCAATAGACTTAAAGTGGTATTTCCATTTTAGGCATTTATGGACTAGCCACAAGACATGCCCTAAATAGCAGATAGGTGATGGTCTCAGAGCTGGGGAGAGAACAGGAGTCCAGTGACAGACGTTCACCAATTCCCTGCTGCACTCTACATATATTTCAAGTATACAAAGAATGGCGGCACGAATATGGAATTCGCATTCTCTTCGCTCAGGGCTTAAGGTGGGACCCACATCTATCCAGCGTATCTACATTTATCATACATGCTAAAGACAGGAATTTATTTATTTTATTTTTTAAGCGGAATAGTTAAAGCAGACTTGTGATCAAATTTCACAATACAACCTGCATACAATATTATAATACAGGGTTCCCCAACTCCAGTCCTCAAGGCCCACCAACAGGTCATGTTTTCAGGATTTCCTTAGTATATTGACCAGTTCATAGAATCATAGAATGGTAGAGTTGGAAGGGACCTCCTGGGTCATCTGGTCCAACCCCCTGCTCAAAGCAGGATTCACTAAATCATCCCAGACAGATGTCTGTCCAGCCTCTGTTTGAAGACTTCCATTGAAGGAGAACTCACCACCTCTCGTGGCAGCCTGTTCCACTCATTGATCACTCTGTCAAAAAGTTTTTTCTAATATCTAATCTGTGTCTCCTCCCATTCAGTTTCATCCCATTGCTTCTAGTCTTTCCTTGTGCAAATGAGAATAAAGATGACCCTTCTACAATGTGACAGCCCTTGAGATATTTGTAGACAGCTATTAAGTCACCTCTCAGTCTTCTTTTTTGCAAGCTAAACATTCCCAAATCCTGTAATAGTTCCTCATAGGACATGGTTTGCAGACCGGTCACCATTCTGGTCGCTCTTCTCTGAACTTGCTCCAGTTTGTTGATGTCTTTTTTAAAATGTGGTGCCCAAAACTGGACACAGTATTCCAGATTAGGACTGACTAAAGAGGCGTAGAGGGCAATAATGACTTCACGTGATCTAGACTGTATGCTTCTGTTAATACATCCCAGAATTGTATTTGCCTTTTTTGCTGCTGCATCACACTGTTGACTCATGTTCAGTCTGTGATCTATTAGTATACCCAAGTCTTTTTCACATGTGCTGTTGCTTAGCCTTATTCCTCCCATTCTGTATACGCTTTTTTCAGATAATTGCATCACCTGTGCAATACAAGGGAAATCCTGAAAACATGACCTGTTGGTGGGCCTTGAGGACTGGAGTTGGGGAACCCTGTTATAATAGACCCCTAGGACCTGATGAGCTTTTGTACTTCATTTGAAAATGGTTGTGTAAAACTCTTTAAAAAGTTTAACCTTTATCTCCAAATCAGCCTGAATGACAGCTCCTCAGTGTCCCTCCTCCCTCCTGTTGCTTAAATCTCTCAATGCTCAGTATGAGATGCACATATAGCTCGTCAGTCAAAGTATATTGTATTAATTCAATAAATATCAAGATTTTACTACCATTCTGATGTGGATTTTCAAAGTAAATACATCAGCCTGATCAGGTGTAAGATCTATTTAACAATATAGGCAGTTTTGTAAAATATGGTGACAGAGCCCCTTTAATTATAGTACAGCAGTATTCTTCTAACAGCATTATTTCTATAGCACTATTTTCTTCTTACACCAAATCAATTTCAAAATAATTTTTGAACTGTGAAAATCTCAATTTGAACATTCAAAGCAAAGACTTTCCAGAAGTCCTAACATTAGAGAATGCAAATCAATATCCTGAAAGATAAAAAACACATTAAATATTACAGTTTCTGGACTTTGAAGACTTCACTTTTCCAGAGTTTGAGCAGCAGCATCAAGACCATGTAATTGCAAACTGAGATCCTATTTGTAGATTGAGCTTTGATATGGTCAAAACCTGTGAAATATAAATAATTATTAGTACTTTAAACACAAGAGTAATTTAAGAGAAGCAGTCACCTAACAATATGCCATTTAGCTGCAGATAAAAGTGTAACCTGTGTTCTAATCATAGTTGCAGTGTAATGGAACAGGAGCTGCAGGGAGAATATGGAGTTATATTCTCCCTGCAGCTGCTCGCTACCAGTCATCAGCGCGGTGCAGGGGTGTAACAGTTACCACTCTCTACACACTGTAATCAACCCCTGCTCCTCGAGTAACAGCCTGAAGCACTGACTGTCAGCCATAGGAGGGTTTACAGCATGTAGCGAGCGATGATTGCTACAGCCTCCTGCACCGCCTCGATGACCAAGTGAGCAGCTGCATTAAAGGTAGTTGGTTTGAACAGTCATTCTGTGGTCAAAGTACTGGTGCCCCCCTTGGTGCAGCCAAATATTTAAGTATTTAAGTGCACCCTCCCTCCTACTAGTTTTCCAACTATCTCGGTCCTTCTCAAGCTCAATAAAGCCTGAGATGTCAATCAAAGAGGAGGAGGATGGTGGTGATCGAGGGAAAACAAGCAGGTGGATAGGTGTCCTTAAATGTTTGACCTCACCAAGGGTGCACTGAGCGCCTGTATGTGGTTTGGCCAGTCATTCTATGCTGACAGAGTCCCTTTAAAAATATAAATTCATCTTCTCTTTGTAGACACTGTTCCAGCTACACAGCCAAGCATGATTAAAATGCTACTTACCTGTAGGTATACAGGTCCTTCTCAAAAAATTAGCATATAGTGCTAAATTTCATTATTTTCCATAATGTAATGATTACAATTAAACTTTCATATATTTTAGATTCATTACACACCAACTGAAATTTGTCAGGTCTTTTATTGTTTTAATACTGATGATTTTGGCATACAACTCCTGATAACCCAAAAAAACCTGTCTCAAAAAATTAACATATTTCAACCGTCCAATAAAATAAAAGTGTTTTTTAAAAACAAACAAAAAAAACATCAAATAAAGTTCAGTTATGCACTCAATACTTGGTCGGGAATCCTTTTGCAGAAATGACTGCTTCAATGCGGCGTGGCATGGAGGCAATCAGCCTGTGACACTGCTGAGGTGTTATGGAGGCCCAGGATGCTTCGATAGCGGCCTTAAGCTCATCCAGAGTGTTGGTTCTTGCGTCTCTCAACTTTCTCTTCACAATATCCCACAGATTCTCTATGGGGTTCAGGTCAGGAGAGTTGGCAGGCCAATTGAGCACAGTAATACCATGGTCAGTAAACCATTTACCAGTGGTTTTGGCACTGTGAGCAGGTGCCAGGTCGTGCTGAAAAATGAAATCTTCATCTCCATAAAGCATTTCAGCCGATGGAAGCATGAAGTGCTCCAAAATCTCCTGATAGCTAGCTGCATTGACCCTGCCCTTGATGAAACACAGTGGACCAACACCAGCAGCTGACATGGCACCCCACACCATCACTGACTGTGGGTACTTGACACTGGACTTCAGGCATTTTGGCATTTCCTTCTCCCCAGTCTTCCTCCAGACTCTGGCACCTTGATTTCCGAATGACATGCAAAATTTGCTTTCATCAGAAAAAAGTACTTGGGACCACTTAGCAACAGTCCAGTGCTGCTTCTCTGTAGCCCAGGTCAGGCGCTTCTGCCGCTGTTTATGGTTCAAAAGTGGCTTTACCTGGGGAATGCGGCACCTGTAGCCCATTTCCTGCACACGCCTGTGCACGGTGGCTCTGGATGTTTCTACACCAGACTCAGTCCACTGCTTCCTCAGGTCCCCCAAGGTCTGGAATCGGTCCTTCTCCACAATCTTCCTCAGGGTCCGGTCACCTCTTCTCGTTGTACAGCGTTTTCTGCCACATTGTTTCCTTCCAACAGACTTCCCATTGAGGTGCCTTGATACAGCACTCTGGGAACAGCCTATTTGTTGAGAAATTTCTTTCTGGGTCTTACCCTCTTGCTTGAGGGTGTCAATGATGGCCTTCTTGACATCAGTCAGGTCGCTAGTCTTACCCATGATGGGGGTTTTGAGTAATGAAAAGCCTCAGGAATCTTTTGCATGTGTTTAGAGTTAATTAGTTGATTCAGAAGATTAGGGTAATAGGTCGTTTAGAGAACCTTTTCTTGATATGCTAATTTTTTTGAGACAGGTTTTTTGGGTTATCAGGAGTTGTATGCCAAAATCATCAGTATTAAAACAATAAAAGACCTGACAAATTTCAGTTGGTGTGTAATGAATCTAAAATATATGAAAGTTTAATTGTAATCATTACATTATGGAAAATAATGAAATTTAGCACTATATGCTAATTTTTTGAGAAGGACCTGTATAGCAATTCTGGAGTTTCCCTTTTACAGACACTATCCATACGTATTACCTCAATGAATAAATAGTATTACAGAATACCAACAAAACGCGTCATAGTTTTAAAACTTAACGTAAATCAAATTTAAGAAAAAAAAACATTACAAAAAAAATCAAACACCTGAAAGTTCACATAAAATACAGGAATATAGATATCATGGTGGTTAGCACTGTGGCCTTTTACACTGGGGCCCCGGTTTTACATCCCAAAAGGATGCATGTGCTTGTATGGGTTTCCTTTACATACTCTGGTTTCCTCCCAAACTTCAAAGACATAATAATAATCTTTATTTTTGTATAGCGTTAACATATTCCGCAGCGCTTTACAGTTTGCATACATCATCATCGCTGTCCCCGATGGGGCTCACAATCTTGATTCCCTATCAGTATGTCTTGGAATGTGGGAGGAAACTGGAGAACCCGGAGGAAACAGACGAAAACACGGGGAGAACATACAAACTCCTTGCAGATATTGTCCTTGATGGTATTTGAACCCAGGCCTCCATAGACATTGAATTTAGATCATCATCATTGTCCCCATCGTGGCTCATAATGTCTGTAATGTGCAGTGGAAATTAATGGCGCCATTTACACAAGTAAAAGAAATAACTATCAATAAGGCCACAATAGGAGTGTTTATGCCCTCTTGTGGCCATTATTTGTACAGATTTTGGAATTCCTGACATATACAGTCATGGCCAAAAGTTTTGAGAATGACACAAATATTATATTTTCACATGATCTGCTGCCCTCTGGTTTTTATGTGTGTTTGACAGATGTTTTTTATCACAGACAGAATTATAATAATTGCAAACATATGAGTAACAAAAGCTTATATTGACAGTTAGAATGAGTTAATGCAGCAAGTCAATATTTGCAGTGTTGACCCTTCTTCTTCAGGACCTCTGCAATTCTCCCTGGCATGCTCTCAATCAACTTCTGGACCAAATCCTGACTGATAGCAGTCCATTCTTGCACAATCAATGCTTTCATTTTGTCAGAATTTTTAGGTTTTTGTTTGTCCACCCGTCTCTTGATGATTGACCACAAGTTCTCAATGGGATTAAGATCTGGGGAGTTTCCAGGCCATGGACCCAAAATCTCTATGTTTTGTTCCCTGAGCCATTTAGTTATCACCTTTGCTTTATGGCAATGTGCTCCATCATGCTGGAAAAGGCATTGTTGATCGCCAAACTGCTCTTGGAGGGTTGGGAGAAGTTGCTCTTGGAGGACATTCTGGTACCATTCTTTATTCATGGCTGTGTTTTTAGGCAAGACTGTGAGAGAGCCGATTCCCTTGGCTGAGAAGCAACCCCACACATGAATGGTTTCAGGATGCTTAACAGTTGGCATGAGACAAGACTGGTGGTAGCGCTCACCTTGTCTTCTCCGAATGAGGCGTTTTCCTGATGTCCCAAACAATCGAAAAGGGGATTCATCAGAGAAAATAACTTTACCCCAGTCCTCAGCAGTCCACTGCCTGTACCTTTTGCAGAATATCAGTCTGTCCATGATGTTTTTTCTGGAGAGAAGTGGCTTCTTTGCTGCCCTCCTTGAGACCAGGCCTTGCTCCAAGAGTCTCTGCCTCACAGTGCGTGCAGATGCACTCACACCTGCTTGCTGCCATTCCTGAGCAAGCTGTGCACTGCTGGTAGCCCGATCCCGCAGCTAAAACACTTTTAAGAGACGGTCCTGGCACTTGCTGGTCTTTTTTGGGCGCCCTGAAGCCTTTTTGGCAACAATGGAACCTCTCTCCTTGAAGTTCTTGATGATGCGATAGATTGTTGACTTAAGTGCAATCTTTCTAGCTGCGATACTCTTCCCTGTTAGGCCATTTTTTGTGCATTGCAATGATGACTGCACGTGTTTCTTTAGAGATAACCATGGTTAACAGAAGAGAAACAATGATGTCAAGCACCAGCCTCCTTTTAAAGTGTCCAGTGGTGTCATTCTTACTTAATCATGATAGATTGATCTCCAGCCACATCCTCATCAACACCCACACCTGTGTTAATGGAGCAATCACTGAAAAGAGGTTAGCTGGTCCTTTCAAGGCAGGGCTGCAATGATGTTGAAATGTGTTTTGGGGGATAAAGTTCATTTTCTAGTCAAATATTGACTTTGCAAGTAATTGCTGTTAAGCTGATCACTCTTTATAACATTCTGGAGTATATGCAAATTGCCATTAGAAAAAGTGAAGCAGTAGACTTTGTAAAAATTAATATTTGTGTCATTCTCAAAACTTTTGGCCATGACTGTACTGTGATTTCTGCAACTGTTTGGCCATGTCTTTTGTTTCACCATTTTCATGTGTTTGATTTTTTTTTTTAAATTGCCTCTAATAATTGTGGTTTTATTGTTTGATAACCAGCTACTACATAACTATTCTGTTTTTCTTAAAGTGGTTGTCTAGGAACTTTATATTTATGGCCTATCCTTCAGATAAGTCATCATTATCAGATTGGTGTGAGTGCGACACCAACATCCCACCGATCTGCTGTTCATTGTGCCAACGAGAACTGAATGTTCCCAGTTGTGGAGGGTAACTGCTCCATAACCTGTATAGTGGGGTATTGCAGGTCCACACCTAATCATTTAGTATGGATCTGCAGTACCCCGCTGCGGCCACTACAGTTTATGTAGCTGTGTAGTCCCACTCCGCAACTGATCACTTTCAGCCGCTGATGGCAGCAGGTGTCGTACCCACACCGATAGAATAGGTCCTAAGGATAGGCTATTAATATAAGTTACCAAATAACCCCTTATATTTTTTATTTTACCCAAGCTACAAGAATAAATACTTAATTTCTTCCAGAGGGAGAAATCTCCCTCAAATCTACCTGGGTTTGTCTGATACAAGAAAAATATGAGCAAAGACATTATTATATTGTAAAATCACAGAATATTAACATTTTATAATATCTGTTATGTAAGAAACAGTAGCGTTCAATACCTTGGTATCTGATCTGAATGCAAAATCTTTGGTGGGCACCTGGTTAACCAGAACCTTCTTGGGAGGGTTTGGTATGCCAAATACTTGCACTGATGCCAGTTTGAGGCCGTCTGCTTCACTGTTCAAATGCAACACTTCACTAACAAGTGCATTCTGTGACAGAGAGCCAGAATTAGCTTATAGTATCAGCACATCCTAAAAGGTAATAAAGCTTCTAGGAACAATGCCTGATACATTACATACATTTGTAGCAATAAACAGCACTTGAGTGTAATCCATCCTTTCAAAAGTTCCTAAACTGTCTCCATCATCCCAGAATAGATCTCCTCTTGCAAATCCCTCTGGAGTAAGTGCCACCACTAGGTTCAGACAATTCTTGCGGTCTCCTCTGTAGTCAGACCCGGTACCTGCATAGAGAGAACAGAAGTGAAACGGATTTCCCATGAATAAAATTAGATTTATGAATAAATGGGCAACTGGACAATTCTCTTTCCCTCGACAAATGGGGATGTGTCCATACAGTTACCCTTGATTGGACATTGTGAGGGTATACAGCGACACCATCGGGAGGGGGGGGAGGGGGGACACCCAGCTGTCAATCCATCATATATTTCTATTAGGAATAGCGGATCAACATGACATTATTATAAGAATGATGCTCCGCCATTGTCAGATTATGGGAACACAAATACTTATGCCCCTGACTGTCAGATCTGAAGCCTCTGTCACTCCAGCTCTATTCCCAGCACACAAACGCTTCCTCCTGCTTGACTGATAGCCTATATACAGTGTGTGGCTTCAGGCAAAGGAACCATCAGTCAAGCAGGAGGAGGCGGTGCTGGGTGGGGAATAGAGCTGGAGTGACAAAGGCTTCAGATCTTCACATAGCTTTTCATCCTCATGTGCCTTTCAATTCATACGCTGACTTCTCCGTAACAGAGAAATAAACCTGCCATCTAAAGGTATTGCTGGCTTGGTCTTTGAAAGAGCTACAGGCACATATAAATACTTTGAACAGAAGATGAAATCCTGCTGACAGACTTCATTTAAAAGGAACCTGTCAGGTCCTCTACCATATTAACCTGCAGATATAGGGTTAATCTGCCGGTCAACAGAATTATGATGGTGCTAGGGTTTGATATTATCGGTCTCACAGGATTACTAGTACTATTTTTTGTACTATCCTGTGCCCTGATTACCTGCATTGTGCAGTGCCACCTGGGCAATATACAGTATTATTTATCAGGGCACAGATTTGTTTTTGTTTTTTTAAGGGAAAATGTGTAAACACCTCATTATCCTCACGGGCAAACACTGAATTTGTAGAGTGGGAATGATGTGCGGTGTCATTCATACAAGGTGGTGTCTCTATATCTGCAGAATACAAAGTACGCAGGAGACTTTCCGTCTCTGCTGGTCCCGGTCAGTCATATTACATGTTTATAGCTCATTTTAACAATGCCAAGTCATTTTGGATCTTAACAGTGAGTTAAGAAGGCAAATCAATCCTCAAATGTTGCCATTTACCGATCTATGGTGTGTCCTCACAGATATATGGCACAAGTAGTTTGTTAATTAGCTCAAGTCGTGATCTCGCTCTACAAGT
>JARQOD010000003.1:234740990-234881354 GCA_033576555.1 Oophaga sylvatica
CCAGCCCTGGTCTAGATGATAGTGCCTAAAAAAGGTTGAAGGTGATGACCAGGTGGCCGCTTTACAGATCTGTTCTATTGATACCTCAGATCTTTCAGCCCATGTGGCTGCCATGGCCCTGGTAGAATGGGCTCTCAACCCTTCCGGGGTGGCGTTCCCGCTGGAAGAATAGGCCAGGGTGATCGCATCCTTTATCCACCTCGCCAAGGTACTCTTGGATGCCTTGAGTCCCTTCCTGGGCCCCTGGAAACATACAAAGAGAGCATTCCTTCCTACAGCCCTTGATAGCCTCTAAGTATTGGACTAGGCACCTCTTTACATCAAGGGTATGAAGTCTTTCTTCTCCCCTATTTCTAGGGTTTGGGCAGAAAGAGGGGAGGACTACCTCTTGGGACCTATGAAAGTGGGACGCAACTTTAGGTAGGTAGGCCGGATAAGGTCTAAGGATGACCCTATCTTCGAAGATCTTTGTAAATGGAAGATTTGCTGATAAGGCCTGAATTTCGCTAAGGCTAGGTTCACATTGCGTTTAGTACAATCCGTTAAATGGATCCGTTAAAGGGATGTGCTGAAATGACCTAAATTTTGTGTAAATTTGGCTTCACGTGAACGCTTGCGTTAACGCATGTGACTGCGTTATGTCATTTTGATGTCCGTTCTTGAAGCATCCGTTTGTCTGCTTTCAGGCACTGTCAATAAAGTTGTTAAATTTTTTTTTGCCTTTTTCCTGCAGACTGCATGCTCCAAAATGGCTGAAATCCTATTTCCTGTCACATGAACACCTGGAAAAGCCTCACTAACGCAATCCAACGTATGGTATCATTTGTACATTTTGCTACATTTGCGTCTGGATGCGTTAGCAATAGACTTCTATGGCAGAATTAATTATCCCTGTGTTAGCTTCAACGGACCCGAAAAAGCTGCAGGCCGCGTTGGAAGGTGCATCACAAAAAAACGGAATGTTGCTAACGCATGCCAATTTTGACATGCGTTAATACAGTCATGGCCAAAAGTTTTGAGAATGACACAAATATTATATTTTCACATGATCTGCTGCCCTCTGTGATAAAAACATCTGTCAAACACACATAAAAACCAGACAGAAATATAATTGCAAACATATGAGTAACAAAAGCTTATATTGACAGTTAGAATGAGTTAATGCAGCAAGTTAATATTTGCAGTGTTGACCCTTCTTCTTCAGGACCTCTGCAATTCTCCCTGGCATGCTCTCAATCAACTTCTGGACCAAATCCTGACTGATAGCAGTCCATTCTTGCAAAATCAATGCTTTCATTTTGTCAGAATTTTTAGGTTTTTGTTTGTCCACCCGTCTCTTGATGATTGACCACAAGTTCTCAATGGGATTAAGATCTGGGGAGTTTCCAGGCCATGGACCCAAAATCTCTATGTTTTGTTCCCTGAGCCATTTAGTTATCACCTTTGCTTTATGGCAAGGTGCTACATCATGCTGGAAAAGGCATTGTTGATCGCCAAACTGCTCTTGGAGGGTTGGGAGAAGTTGCTCTTGGAGGACATTCTGGTACCATTCTTTATTCATGGCTGTGTTTTTAGGCAAGACAGAGAGCCGATTCCCTTGGCTGAGAAGCAACCCCACACATGAATGGTTTCAGGATGCTTAACAGTTGGCATGAGACAAGACTGGTGGTAGCGCTCACCTTGTCTTCTCCGAATGAGGCGTTTTCCTGACGTCCCAAACAATCGAAAAGGGGATTCATCAGAGAAAATAACTTTACCCCAGTCCTCAGCAGTACACTGCCTGTACCTTTTGCAGAATATCAGTCTGTCCATGATGTTTTTTCTGGAGAGAAGTGGCTTCTTTGCTGCCCTCCTTGAGACCAGGCCTTGCTCCAAGAGTCTCCGCCTCACAGTGCGTGCAGATGCACTCACACCTGCCTGCTGCCATTCCTGAGCAAGCTCTGCACTGCTGGTAGCCGTATCCCGCAGCTGAAACACTTTTAAGAGACGGTCCTGGCGCTTGCTGGTCTTTCTTGGGCGCCCTGGAGCCTTTTTTGGCAACAATGGAACCTCTCTCCTTGAAGTTCTTGATGATGCGATAGATTGTTGACTGAGGTGCAATCTTTCTAGCTGCGATACTCTTCCCTGTTAGGCCATTTTTTGTGCATTGTAATGATGACTGCACATGTTTCTTTAGAGATAACCATGGTTAACAGAAGAGAAACAATGATGCCAAGCACCAGCCTCCTTTTAAAGTGTCCAGTGGTGTCATTCTTACTTAATCATGACAGATTGATCTCCAGCCATGTCCTCATCAACACCCACACCTGTGTTAATGGAGCAATCACTGAAAAGAGGTTAGCTGGTCCTTTTAAGGCAGGGCTGAAATGATGTTGAAATGTGTTTTGGGGGATAAAGTTCATTTTCTAGCCAAATATTGACTTTGCAAGTAATTGCTGTTAAGCTGATCACTCTTTATAACATTCTGGAGTATATGCAAATTGCCATTAGAAAAAGTGAAGCAGTAGACTTTGTAAAAATTAATATTTGTGTCATTCTAAAAACTTTTGGCCATGACTGTATGCGTCATACTAATGCAAGTCTATGGATGCGTCACAATATCCGTTACATTGCGATTTGGGTACTTAAAAATGTGTCCGTTAGACGGACTCACCTAGCGCAATGTGAACCCAGCCTTACCCTACACGCTGATGTCAGTGCTACTAGTAGGGCCGTCTTCTGAGACAATATTTTTAAGGGAGCTGAATCGATGGGCTCGAACGGGGGCTCTGTCAATGCTGATAGCACTAGGTTAAGATCCCATGATGGCAGTTTGGGGCTAGCGATCGGAGTGGATCTAGCTGCAGCTCTTATGAATCGTGCTACCCAGGGGTTTCCTGCGACATCCTATTATATAGGGCCCCCAGGGCTGCTACATGCACCTTCACCGTATTCACCGCTAAGCCCTTCTCAAGCCCCTCCTGCAAAAACTCAAGGATTTTGGTAACCTGCAGTCCTTCCTGAACTTTTACCCCTGAGGTAGATAGGAATTTCTTCCAAGTTCTCCCGTAGGCTTTAGTTGTGACCGGCTTCCTACTCTTTAGTAGCATATCTATTAGACTCTCTGAAAACCCTTGCCCCTTAGTAATGACCTCTCAAAATCCATGCTGTTAAATGGAGGTTCCTGGCTCGAGGGTGTAATACCGGTCCCTGAGAGAGAAGGTTTGGGAGATCTGGTAGGACCCAGGGGTCGGAGATCGACAGCATCCTTAGCCAAGAGAACCAGGTTCGTTTTGGCCAAAAGGGGGCCATCAGTATCATCTTTGTTCTGTCCTCCCTGACCTTCCTTATGACTGCCGGAATGAGGATAATCGGGGGAAAGCCATAAGTCAGATTGTGTGTCCAGGGAATCATGAAGGCGTCTAGGGCCTGAGGACTCCCCTGGGATCTAAGGAGCAGAACCTTCTTGTTTCCGAAGTCTGCGAACAGGTCTATGTCCGGGGCCCCCACATATCCACAATCTGTTGAAAAACTGACTGTTTTAGGACCCATTCGCCCTGACTTAAGCTTGTGCGACTCAGAAAATCCGCCTTTTCGTCGTCCTCCCCCCGGATATGTAGGGCCAGAGGGACAGCAGATTGACCTCCGCAAGGCCCAGGAGCTCGAAGGAAGCGTTCATTAAGGACCGGGATCTCGTTACCCCCTGGTGGTTTATATATGCTACCGTGACCTGGTTGTCTGAAAATACGCGAACGTGATGACCGTGTAGTGAGGGTAGGAAGTGTGAAAGCGCCTGACGTACTGCCCACAGCTCTTTCTGGTTCGAGGAGGCTTGTGACTGTTCGTGATCCCACTCACCTTGGGTGATCCTGTTGCCCATGTGTGCTCCCCATCCTCTGGGACTCGCATCTATGGTGACAATACGTGATATCTTTGTTACCCATGGGACCCCGTTGGATAGATTGTCCATATTTATCCACCAGGCTAGGGAATGAGTAGTTAATAAATTTTGAGTTATGTGGCCCTCTAAATGATTCCCCAGTACTGATTGTTGTGCCAGAATGTGCCATTGCAGCTCTTTTGTATGCAGCTGTGCCAACTGGACCGCCGGCAAGCAGGCAGAAAAGGACCCCATCAGTGACATTGCTTTCCTTAGAGTCATGGATGGGTTCCTTATGGCTTCTGAAACCATCTGTACCAGTCTCTGTTTTTTGTGGTCAGGAAGTCGGCATTCCTGAATTTTTGAATCTAGAGTTAGGCCTAGAAACTCCTGCACCCTGCTGGGTTCCAGCTTGGATTTGCCAAGTTCAGTAGCCAACCCAGGTTTTGCAGAGTCTTTATTACTCTGTCCCTTTGCTCCCTGCTATTTTGGGCAGAGTTGCTCGCTATCAGGAAGTCGTCCAAGTATGGAACTATCAAAATGTCCTGTTCCTCAGATGGGCCCTCACTTCCGCCATCAGCTTCGTGAATACCTGCGGGGCTATGGATATTCCGAAGGGCAGCGCTCTGTACTGAAACTCCCTTATCTCTCTGTCTATGGAGACCACTATCCTGAGAAATTTGCGGGAATTTTCGTGGATGGGGACGTGATAATATGCATCGCTGAGATCTAGTACAGTCATGAAGCAATTGGGGGATAGAATTTTGGTGGCGGATTTGATTCCATCTTGAATCTTTGATTCCGTACGTATCTGTTTAGGTCCCGTACATTTATTATTGTCCTGTATGTGCCGTCCTGCTTGGACACTAGAAATAGTGGAGAGTAAAACCCCCCGCCCCTCTCCCCGGGGGGAACTTCCTGCAGGACTTCCTTTTCCAGTAATTTCCGTACTTCCCCTTCTAATGCTGTTTGCTCCCTTGCGGAGGATCTTAGTGGGGTCCTTACATATTTCTGAGGTGGGAGGGAGACAAAATCTATTCTTAGGCCTGATTCGACTAGATTTAAAATCCATTTGCTGTTCGAAATCTTTTTCCAGGCCTGAAGGAAGGAGGTCAATCTTCCCCCAACCCTGGGTGAAATGTCACTTGGAAGACTTTTTGTCCCAGGAAGAGCTGTCCTTCCTTCCCTCTTCCCATCTGTTCTGGTCTCTCAGTGGTCTCCTCCGGAAAAATTTTTTGTTCTGAAAGGAGCGTTTGAACTGCAGAGGACCCATGTTTGGGAAGCCCTTTTTATTATCTCCTGCTTTCTGGAGGATGTCATCTAGAGTCTCGCCACATAGGAACTTCCCATCGCATGGGATTGAGCATAGTTTCTTCTTTGTTTGGAGATCGCCCGGCCAGCATTTGAGCCACAACGATCTTCTAGCCGCATTCGAGAGGGCTGCCGCTTTGGATGTTAGGCGGGCCGAATCAGCCGATGAGTCTGCTAGGAAGGCTGCCGCTCCCCTTATTACCGGTATTGACTCTAGGATCTTATTTCTGGGTGTCCCCTCCCTTAGTTGTTTTTACAATTTATCTATCCATACCATCAGGGATCTAGATGTACATGTTGCCGCTATGGATGTTCTCATATTTCCTCCCGTGGTTTCCCAGGTACTTTTAAGGAAGGTATGGCACGTTTATCTAAGGGGTCGCCTCCTTGAGGCTTTGGCTACGGCTTACCTCAAGCTTAGGGGCTTTGTCCCATGATGTAGATGTTACTCATCAAAGGGATATTTCCTTTTAAGGGAGGGGACCGTAGCGTTCTTTTTATCTATTTTGTCCCATTCCCTTTCGATCAGGCCTTGAACGTTGTCGTTAAGGGGAAAGACTCTTTGCTTCTTTTGGCCTAGACCCCCGAACATAATGTCTTGAACAGATTTATCAGGGTGAGGATCTGATACCCCCATGGTGGCTCTCACCGTTTTTACTAGGGAGTCTACCTCCTCCAGGGGAAAACAATGGTGACTATCTTCTGTCTCGTCTGATGATGAGATATCAATCAGAGTCCGTTGTATCGGAGACTATCTCCCCGGATGTGGAGGGGTCAGATTGGGGGTTAACTGGGGCTCCCTTGTTCCTTTTTTTGTCCCCTTGTCTTATGGACATTAAGGCACTCTGGACTTCGGACCTAATCACGGCTCTGAGGTCTGTAGAACAGTCAGGTGTTGTGAATATGCTGGAGGCGGCTTCTGAGCTGGGGCTCCCTCCGGTGGTTGCCGAGGGTAATGAACTGATTAATGAATGGCCTTCAGCTGGCGCTGAATGGTAGGATATAAGTTGCCTGATTTCTCCACTGTTGTGAATATGTTGGAGGCGGCTTCTGAGCTGGGGCTCCCTCTGGTGGTTGCTGAGGGTAATGAACTGATTAATGAATGGCCTTCAGCTGGCGCTGAATGGTAGGATATAAGTTGCCTGATTTCCCAGCAACCACCGGAGGGAGCCCCAGCTCAGAAGCCGCCTCCAGCATATTCTGAAGAAAATCGAGGGTGAAACCCGGAATTGCAGAAAAATGGAGACATCAAGGTGGCAGAGCTAGCTCTATTATCTGCTGATCAAGATGACTGGGTCTCTTTTTTGCCTTTGGCTGAGTTTGCTCTTAATAATAGAGCTAGCTCTGCCACCTTGATGTCTCCATTTTTCTGCAATTCCGGGTTTCACCCTCGATTTTCTTCAGAATATGCTGGAGGCGGCTTCTGAGCTGGGGCTCCTCCAGTGGTTGCTGGGAAATCAGGCAACTTATATCCTACCATTCAGCGCCAGCTGAAGGCCATTCATTAATCAGTTCATTACCCTCAGCAACCACCGGAGGGAGCCCCAGCTCAGAAGCCACCTCCAGCATATTCACAACAGTCAGGGTTTTCCTCGTATAGGATCTCCTGTGTACAGGATTCGCAGAACTTCCTTTCCCAGGTTACTGGGAGTGCTCTGCTGCAAGTGGGGCATTCCCTATTTTTCTCTCTTCCCCGTCTTCGTTCCCTATAAGGGAAGAGAGGGCTATTACAATGCTGCACATTCACGGAGATCACTCACCATATGGACGCGTTCGCAGGTACCGAATCAGGAGGCGGAATCGGATACTGAATAGGAGAATCCGCAGGTGGTGACTTGCTTTTTGCAGCGGACCTGCTGCGCTGTGTGGAGTGGCTGCTTGACCTGGTATCCCGTCCATCATGGTCTTTATGCCTGTGATGACGAGGCTGCTGCTGCTTAGGCTGCTGCCTAGGCTGCTCCTGTTACTGGTCGCTATCCATTTCTCTAGGACGCTTCCAGCCAGGAGCAGCCGCAAGCGCCCATTTTTAAATCTCCCGCCCCAATGACGTCATCGCGCCTGCTCGCGTCCTCTGGGAGTGCGAACTGCGCATGCGCCGACCCCGTGACCCGGAAGGAGCTCATCTACTTCCGGGGAAGGCGCCATCTTGGATTCCCCCATGTGCGATGGGACCCGCACCACCCCGCTGCTCCTGGTCCCCCCCACAGCCCCTTACACCACTATGGAGCGACGGCTGGCGTCCTCCCCCCGCGCACCCCGTAGCCCATCGGACCCGGCGGTGGCGGTTTCGGGAACCGCGCCCGCCGTGACAGGGGCCTCCCCGCTGCCAGAAGCCGGAGGACCTGCCCCGGAATCCTGGATCTTCGTAGAAAGGTACCGCCATCTAAAGGATCCCTGTCAGGGACAGGAACCCAACTGGGGGGGCGGAGGAGAGGTACCGCCCTTATATCTGTAGGTTCCTGTCCCTGATGGGCGGATCCCCTCTCTCCGTGGTGCTGTCAAGGGTGAGAGAGAAAAACAATTGTTTCCAAAATTGTGCTGATTTAAAGTGACACATGGGAAATATTATTAACTATTTTGTGAGATATGACTCTTGATTTAAGGGCACAAAAATTTAAAAAGTTTGAAAACAAATTTTTTTGCCAAATTTCTGTTTTTTTTTCATAAACGCAAGTCATATCGAAGAAATTTTACCACTAACATCCAGTACAATATGTCACGAAAAAACAGTCACGAAAAAACAGTCTCAGAATCAGTAGGATCCATTGAAGCGTTCCAGAGTTATAACCTCAAAGTGACAGAGGTCAGAATTGTAAAAACTGGCTTGGTCATTAAGTACAAAATTGGCTCTGTCACTAAGGGGTTAATAACAATAACAGCTGTTTTCATGTTTCCGAATACATTTTGCTTCAGATTTTAATTAGCATACAATGTATGAAAATAATATATTCCTATGAGGCGCTTACCGTTTGTAGTGCGTACCACGCTCCCACAGGAAAGTACCCATTTACTTCAGTCTTTCCCTGCTCAAGGACTGGGGTGATCAGCAGTGCATCACCCCAAAGGAACTGACGGTCAATTGTCCACGTGTTTTGGTCAGTAGGAAACCTTGAAGAGACAATAATATCCTGATAAACTGAGTAACAACTTTTTTGTATAGTAAGATTAAAGCATGCCTTTGAAACCAAACGATCTAAGTGCTGATTTAAATAAAAGAAAAATCATCTTACGGAATTTTAGGAGGGTCACAAACTAAAATAGGGTCCAGGAACCACAAAAAAAAAAAAAAAATAGAAACACACATTAGGGTGCAGTTCACATTGCTAAATTTAGGTTGGGGTTACATGGCGACTTTGGTAGAAATTAAGACAAATGTCCCCCACACTCAGCCAATGAATACAGACATGCACCACACCACTAATAGATAACTGGCTGCTACTGTGCAATCCACAGTTCAAATTTTAAATAAGTTGAATTAAATCAAGTTGTTAAAGAAGCCCTCCTCCCATCAAAGTTTTTATCCTCTTAATATATTGCAGTCATCATATTATATAGCACTGTGTACATACAAATGCTAATTTTGCCTTTCTACCCAGCTAATTCTCTTTTCTCTGCGCTATGTAAAAACAAGAAGTCTCTAGTCCCTACATTTATTATTCCCCTCTTCACCTCCTGACCCTGCTGCTGCCTCCTCCTCCTGCCAGGGACTTTTGCAGTGACTGTAGAAACAGGAGGTCAATTTTGTCTGCACAAATCAGAGGTTAGAAGGATTCAGCTAATCAAGTTTTTAATCATGTGATGTCACAAACCTAATGGAAAACAGAAGAATTAGCTGGGTAGAAAGGCAAAATGAGCAACTTTACACAGTGCTATATAATATGATGATTGCAATATAGTAAGGATACAAATTTTGATGGGAGAAGGAGTACTTCTTAAATTGCTTTAATTAAACAGCATGAAAATAAGAACGTTTGTAATTGACTTGACTTTTCTATGTGCTGTCATTTTCCTTTAGTGAGACATTTTATCTTTTATAGTGTATAGCCAGTTTCCCAGAAGCCTAGTGCCTGGCCAAGAGTGTACAGCAGTTAGATTCCAGGAGAGGGGGTTAACTCTTAACATCCCAGTCAGCCTTCTCCTGTCCATTTTCTATATGGCAGTTAGCCTCTCTCCCTTCCCCTTCCTTCCACATTCTGAAGAGATATACGGTAGTTATAACTCCATAGCTTTCACAGCACGTCTCCTAATCTCAGCTCTCTGCTACAACAGATGTGCTTGTTAAATTGCCTTGTTATCTCCATGTGTAAGGCTACTTTCACACATCAGGTTTTTTTCCGCCGGAGCGACGGATCCGGCGTAGAATGTGGAAAACTGATGAAACGGATCCATTTTCCATCTAGCAGATCCGGCAAAAAAACGGACCAGTTTCATCAGTTTTCCATCCGTTTTACGACGAACCCAGTTTTTAAAAACGCCCATGGGAGTATCCCAAACGATGATCTGTTTCATGGGGGCTGGCCAATTGGATCTGAGCATGCTCAGACATAAGAACCATAACCATCTTTTTCGAGATCCGGCGCATTCCAGCGCCCATAGACTTCCATTGTAGCAAAAAGCCGGAAGAGTCACATCCGGCGCTGTCCGGTTTTTCGCCGCAGACAGAAAACGTTACTGGAGACGTTTTTTCCAGACGCCGGAATTAAAATTTTCACCGGATCTGGCAAAAAAAGGAAGAAACGGGAGGAAACGCAGCGCGATCTGGAGCTAATACAAGTCAATGAGAAAAAAACGGTTCCGGCGTAGATTTTGCCGGGTCCGGTGTTTCTAAAAATAACTGGATCATGGCTGACGGAAAAAAACTGATGTGTGAAAGTAGTCTTAGTGCAGGGATAACAGAGTAGACTTGGAACAAATCACTGATCACTGAATGTGTTCCCCCGCTCCACCCCCGCCCCCGTTCATTACAGTTACATGTCATCCTCCCCACTCCATTGCAATTACATGTCTTCTCTCTTACCCCAAATCATTATAATTCCATGTCCCCTCCTCCATCCCTCTCCCAAATTTATTAAAATTCCATGCCCTTTATCCAACCCCCCTGACAGTTAAAATTACATTCCCGCTCTCCAACACCCCCAATTCAATGCAATTTTATGGCTCCTCATGCTACCCCCAATTCATTACAAGTCCATGTTCTCCCACTTACACCCCCATTTCATTACATTTCCATACCCTCTCAACCCCCATCCCTATTCATTGTAATTACATGTCTTCTCCCACCCCCAATAATTGTAATTCTATTTTCTCTCCCCAAACCAACCCAATTAATTGCAATTACATGTCCTCGCTCCCACCCTTACCTCACTAACATGATGCTGTGCAAAACATAAATAAATAAATCACTTTCCTCTCCAGACAATCCTCTGCAGCGCAGCTTCCGTGCTCTAGTGGCCCGGTTTGTGCTAAATGACGCAGGCGACACAATGACATCAGAAAGATCTGGGCGGGAAGCCATAAATAATGGCAACACATGTTACCGATGGAGACAATATGGCCACAGACCACGAAAAATGCATGTGGCCTGGGGGCCGCATATTTGAGACCCCTGACTTAGAAGATCACAAATAGAATAGAGTACAGTTTTGAGAACCACTTTGTAAGAATGATGTAGGTGTGCTGAAGAGGGTTCAAATGTGTGCAAGGAGTTAAAAGATATAGACACCTTTAGGGGCCATTTTTTTGTTATGTAAGTGCATACATTTTGAGCAAAAATAATTTTTTGCAGCTAGGTATTAAAATACTGCACTATTAGCATTCTGTGTTGCACTGACCACTTCTGGCTTGAGAAAGGGACAACTAAAAGATCTGCCAGTGAACGCATCCTGATGGGGCATTTAGTCCTCATTTGCCTGTATTTTACTGGGCTGCTCTCAGACAATTTATGACCACATAAAAATTCATTGGTACTTTGATGTGGTTTGTGCTCATAAATGTGTCCATGTAAAACAAGCAAAAAAACAAACAGCACAGCAAGCTCTTGTCTCTTCCGTATTTTGGATGAGACTCACCTATTTTAGTCTATGGACAATGTCGGACTGGAGTGCCAAGAGACCACCAGTAACCACTCCAGAGCCCACTTTTCAGCTACATGCAAATATGCCATTATCCTCAATTATAAATATATATAACAATGAACAGGGTAGATTGTTAACCCCTTTCCGACATGTAGCATAATAGTACACCCATGCCGGACTCACCCTGTTTGGTGCGGGATCCGACACTGAGCCCGCAACTCTCTGGGCACATGACAGCTGATCTATACAGCTGACATGCACCCGCAACAGATGCGGGTGGAATTACGATCCACCAGCGGCTGTTATCTAGTTAAATTCGCTGTCAATTTCTGACAGCGGCATTTAACTTGCGCTTACCGGAAGCACCTTGCTAATCCCGCCCATCGGTGACCACGTCACATGATCGCGAGTCACTGATGGATCGGCATGACAATCAGATGTCTGCAACAGACCTCTATGGTTGTCATTGCCAGATTGCTATGAGTGTCACCCCGTGGTCGGTGCTCATAGCAAGTGAGCATTTCTGTGAGGCTAAGTTCACACTTGCATTCGGCTGGTCTGCGTATGGCTGGTACTTCCTCCCTTAAGCTCCGCCTACTTCCGCATGCATCCTTATCTTTAACATTGGGTACGCAGGGACATGCAGAAGTATGCGGATGCGGCATTTTGGCGTGCTGCCGTATGACCGTGGACGGGATAGTACGTCATCGCGATCAGCTGACACCCGGCACTATGTACCAGGAGCAGTCACGGACCGCTCCCGGCACACTGCGATCAAACATGATCGCAGTGTTCCGGGGGCACGGGGAAGCATCCCGCAGGGAGGGGGCTCCCTGCGTGCTTTCCTGAAACCCTCAGAGCAGCGCAATGTGATCACGGACTCCGGATCCAAGATGGCCGCAGGGTCCTTCAGGATCTTGCAGGGAGGCGGCTTCCTCAGTGCCTGCTTAGAGCAGGCGTCGAGAAGCCTCCTGCACAGCCTGTCAGATCGCTGGTCTGACAGAGTGCTGTGCAAACTGCCAGACCAGCGATTTGACGTTACAAGTGATGTCCCACTCTAGGACAAAGTAAAAAAAAAAAAAAAAAAGTCTCAAAATAATTTAAAAAAAAATTCCTAAATAAAGAGAAAAAAAAAAATATTCCCCAATAAATTCCTTTCTTTATGTAAATAAAAAAATATAAAAAAAAACAACAATAAAAGTAAGTAAAAAAAGGGGGAGAAGCCAGCGCTGCCTATGGTCAGCATGCAATACATAAAGTGCATATGCACATATTGATTTCTGTTTCTAAAATTTTTGGGGAAAAAAGTGCGTCTTATGGTCCGAAAAATACGGTAAATAAACATGATACCGCTGAAAACGTCATCTTGTCCCGCAAAAAACGAGCCGCCATACAGCATCATCAGCGAAAAAATTAAGAAGTTATAGCTCGCAGAATAAAGCGATGCAAAAATTTTTTTTTATATATAAAATTGTTTTTATTGTATAAAAGCGCCAAAACATAAAAAAAAATGATATAAATGAGGTATCGCTGTAATCGTACTGACCAAAGAATAAAACTGCTTTATCAATTTTACCACACGTGGAACCGTATAAAGGCCTCCCCAAAAGAAATTCCTGAATTGCTGGTTTTTGTTCATTTTGCCTCCCAAAAATCGTAATTAAAAGCGATCAAAAAATGTCATGTGCCTGAAAATGGTATCAATAAAAATGTCAACTCGTACCGCAAAAAATAAGACCTCACATGACTCTTGGACCAAAATATGGAAAAATTATAGCTCTCAAAATGTGATGATGCAAAAACTATTTTTTGTAATAAAAAGCGTCTTTTAGCGTGACAGTTGGCAATCATAAAACCCGATATAAAAACCTGCTATAAATAGTAAATCAAACCCCCCTTTATCACCCACTTAGTTTGGGAAAAATAATAAAATTAAAAAAAATGTATTTATTTCCATTTTCCCATTAGGGTTAGTGTTAGCGTTAGGGTTAGGATTTTATGGGTGTGTTGGGGTTAGGGTTGGAGTTAGAATTGGGGGGTTTCTGCTGTTTAGGCACATCAGGGACTCTCCAAACGCAACATGGCGTCCGATCTCAATTCCAGCCAATTTTGCGTTGAAAAAGTCAAATGGCGCTCTTCCCTTTCGAGGTATGCCGTGCGCCGAAACGTGGTTCTCCCCCACATATTGGGTATCAGTGTACTCAGGACAAATTGCACAATAACTTTTGGGGTCCAATTTCTCCTGTTACCCTTGGGAAAATAAAAAAATTGGACCTGAAATAATTTTAAGTTATATGTTAATTTTTTTTTTTTTTAAACATTCAAAAAATTCCTGTGAAGCACCTGAAGGGTTAATAAACTTCTTGAATGTGGTTTTGAGCACCTTGAGGGGTGCAGGTTTTAGAATGGTGTCACTTTTGGGTATTTTCTATCTATAGTCCCCTCAAAGTGACTTCAAATGTGAGTGGTCCCCCCAAAAAAATGGTGTTGTAAAAATGAGAAATCGCTGGTTAACTTTTAACCCTTATAACTTCGTAACAAAAATAAATTTTGTTTCCAAAATTGTGCTGATGTAAAGTAGATATGTGGGAAATGCTACTTATTAAGTATTTTGTGTGCCATATCTCTGTGATTTATGGGCAAAATTCAAAGTTGAAAAATTGCGAAACTTTCAAAAATTTCGCCAAATTTCCATTTTTTTCACAAATAAACGCAAGTTATATCAAAGAAATTTTACCACTAACATGAAGTACAATATGTCATAAGAAAAATGTCAGAATCACCAAGGGTCCATTGAAGCGTTCCAGAGTTATAACCTCATATAGGGACAGTGGTCAGCATTGTAAAAATTGGCCCGGTCAATAATGTGCAAACCACCCTTGGGGGTAAAGGGGTTAAAAACAGGTACGCAGGATGCATGTGGAAGTAGGCGGAGTTTAAGGGAGGAAGTATGCAGACCAGTCAAAAGCAAGTGTGAACTTAGCCTGACACAGGAGATCTAATCATCTCCTGTGTGTGGCAGAAGCGATCAAAGTACTGCAGCTTCTAGTCTCCCATGGAGACTACTGAATCATGCAAAAAGTAAATAAAAAAGTTTAAAAATACATTAAAAAAAAGTTCAAATCACCCCCCTTTCGCCCCATTCAAAATAAAACAATAACAAAAATCAAATATACACATATTTGGCATCGCCGCGTTCAGAATCACCCGGTCAATATAAAAAAAATAATTAACTTGCTCGCTAAAAGGAGTAGCAGAAAAAAAAACAAAAAACGCCAGAATTACGTTTTTTTGGTCACCACTATATTGTAATAAAACACAATAACGTGTGATCAAAAGATTGTTTCTACACCAAAATGGTATCACTTAAAATGTCAGCTCTGCGCGCAAAAAATAAGGCCTCCCCAGGCCCAAATCACGAAAAATGGAAACTACTTTTTTAAAAAATATTTACCAAGAAAATAAAGAAACAAACAGACTTAAATGCTAAATAATGGTAAATTTGTAATTAAACTGAATTGCAAAAATTATTGTTAGCCCGAAATAAATGCATTTAAGAAAAAAAAAAAAAGTGTTCATATACTAAAATAAAGTAGAAGAAATGTCCCATGCAATGAGATCGTAGAATACGTGGAATTATATCCTTGAACATGTATAAGCACAAACTAAGACAAAACTAAAATCACCAAGCAATACATGTGATGGGTGATCTGAACTGTTCCAACCAGCACAAGGCTGTTGCTATCAAGGCAAATAAGATGGGATGCAGAAGGACGGACTACAGTTCTATTTTGTTTTTTGTCAGATCTGGTTAAGAGGGACGGCCAGGGACATCTGTATTTCCGTACTGTGCCGCTAGAGGTTACATTTTTAGATTGGCACAAGACGAATAATAGCAAAAGCATTTGCCAAGATAAATAGAGAATGAAAGACAGAAGTTCGAGTCCGAATAGATAGCATGGTGGTTCTGACCATAGATGATGCCAACTGGCAGCATTATTCCCATACTATCCTTTATTTATGTAGTGTGAAGTTTGGACATAAAGGAAAATCAAAGTATATTATTGTGCCTTATGGCATGCGGTTCTTTCGAGCCTACACAGTATTGGTGGCCTCTGGAGCCAAGTAGTCGACTCAGGAGAATGTGCACCTACTTCCAACTTTGCACCTTTTAGAGAGTCGTGCAACCCACACTGTATCTTCTTGTAGTAAAGGCTTTGTCACAGTAAGGACACATAGAGAGCCATATATCTGCTAAGTTTTATATGGAGTAGTAATACAACTGCCGTCAATGCAAGCATGTCTTCTGCATGTCTTCAATGTCAAAGGAAAAAAATACACATACCGTTCATATACTGCTCAAAAAAAAAGAAAGGGAACACAAACATAATGTAACTTGGGTTGTCCAAACTAACTTAGCGTACATGTCTGCAGTCAAAGTGACTGCAGACTTATGAATCCTCCCAGCGTGTGAATTGCATGCTGACTGCGAGGATTATTCAGCGCTGGAAGCAAGTGGTCATGTGACTGCAAGTACGTGATTTGTATACTTCTGGCCACATTCCAACTAGTCATGTCCGGACTCGCTCAATTCACTTGCATTTAATGAGGCCATGAACGTCTGTCTAGTTGACATGTGACTGCATATATGTATATCGTATACTTGTGGTCACGCCCACCGCCGGAGAATCCTCACAGCGTGCAGCGGGAGGATTCACAAATCTGAATATACACGCAAACACACCCATATACATATTTAAAAAATTTTTTTTTAAAAAACTTACTCAAGAAAGAGTGCACGAGCAACAGTCTCACCAAAACTGTGAGCCTTATGAAACAAGGTATAGAGATATGGAAGCAAGGAATATCGAATGTTTAAAGCATTCCTTATGGCATCCTGGGATTCTTTGCTAAAAACATACGGCTCTTGTGCCTGAAGGAAAAGGGAGAGGATATTAACAATGATATTTCTTCAAAATTGAGCAAGTCCAATATTTTGAAAAAGGCAAAAAAAAAAAAAAAAAAGATGCAATAACTGAACTCAGAAAACTTTTCACATGTTATACAGAAAGGTCAGAAGTTTTGATTAGTTGGGTCTCAGCATGCATACCCCAACCGATCACTTCATAAAGGGGCAGAAGCAATCAACCAAGCTGTGCTTTCCTCGGAGACAGAACTCGGGCTCATGGAGAGCCTCTTCAGTCTTAGAGAAGAGCTCCATTTGGTAAAGCACTTCCTAGGTTGTGGGATATCAGTTGGGGTCTCAGCACTTAGGCCCCATGCAATTTTAGTAACAAAACAAACAAAAAGTAACTTTAAAAAATTAGCAATTTTAGTAACAAAAAGCAATGCATGAGTAATACATTTCAGAAATGAGCACAAGTATTTTCTTACCCGGGCATCATGACCGTTATGATTTCTCATAAATGGGTAAAAAGCACCAAGTTGACTCCATCGCACACACAGCTCTTCAGTTGTATCCCCATTAAAACCACATATGTCCGCCCCAACAAGAGGGATACCATACATATTGAAAAGTAATATGGCTGAAAAGTGAAAAAATGCCAAATATAGAGAAGAGACTGACATCCGCTTTTATGATTATAGTAAAATTGTTTTATCCATATCCTACCTGGCACTGAGTAATAAAGCTGTTCCCAGGAACTTTCCACATCTCCTGTCCAATGACCTGCATAGTGACCATGACTGGCAAAAGTGGATCTAGATATCACAAAGGGACGTTTTCCCCGAATCTTCACCATGGCACTAGGAAAAAGCACAACAGATATCAGTCATGAGACAGACATACAGCAGTAACATCTCATCTGCTCACTTACTGGTGGGATGCAATTGCCTCAGACAGTCCGTACAGATTGTGCAGGTTGTAATGTGAAGAGATATGTTGCTGACTCGAAGCACAGATTGTAGCGCGTCGTAATGTACCGCCAACTACCGCTGAAACAGAAAAAAAATCAGAGTGCTCAGTGACTGCACAGTAATAAATCGACACATCTGGCCACTGGATTTCATAGGAGAGCAGAGAGATGGAATAATAATAGTACTAATATCAACAAACTACTTAAAAGGGGTTTTCCCACGAACAAAGTACATTTTAATCAAAATATCTTTTAATAATAATAGTAATAATTTCCACAATTGGATGTGTTTAAATAAAATGTTCCTGTGCTGAGATAATCTTCTAAATGGTCCCCTGCTGTGTACTGTGTAATGGCCGTGTCTGACCGTGCAGGGACATGGTCTGATCATATCACAGCTCATGGGCAGGGTTGGTGGAAACATATTAACATTACAGCTACTGCTTTTTGTGAGGTAAAAAGTGTTTACAAACCGGCAGGGAAATGTTTTACCTCACCAAAAGAATAAGCTGTGATCCAGTGCTGTGCTATCTGTACACTCCTGTCACAAGTGTGTCTCGTCCTCCTGGGAGATCTGGGATTAGGTGATCTTTACGTACTGTGAATCACAGAGCTTCCATTTAGCCTGTGTTTGGTTCCTCATATTAAATGAACTTCGTTTTCTTGGGCGCTGAAGAGGTTAACTATTTGTATGCTGGTTAGAGACATGCAGCTCCATCTCACAGCTGCTCCTGACCTGCTCGTTTTCCCTCTCAATAAAACCTGGCCAGACCTTCTCATCCCGACCTGTGAAAGTTTTGCTTCCTAGAGACTCTGGGAAAACGCTATGGCTCCTCGCCCCCCCAAAAGAAATACAGTGAATTCCTTAGTATGCCTAAACAACATTTAACGTCTACATGGTTGGCATCTCTGTAGCGATAAGAGCCCACTTAATTTATGGGGTGCATATCTCCAGAAGTGCGAGCTGGGCAAAATGTATTACAACATACTGGACACTACAATGGCGAATTTATATTTTTCACTCCACAACATCCATTGCGGTTTGTTTCTGTAAAAACACCCATGGAGTAAAAATCATCACTGCACCTGTAGATAAATTCACAGAGGGGTGCAATTTTTAAAATGGGGTCATTTGGGGACGGGGAGGAGGGGTGTTCCTGCTCATCTGGCACTTAGGGCTCTGATTATGGAGTATTCAAACTATTCTACGATAATTTGTTCTCAGAGGGCGGCATCCCTCCCGAGTCCAGAGTCTCACAGTGTGGCTAAGTAGTACTTGTACAGCCACATATGGGGTAATGCCACATTCAGCAGAAATTGTGGGACACATTTTGGCGACATTTTTACCCATTTCACAAAGTGAAAGTGTAAAATCTGGGGCCAAAACAATATTATTGTGATAAAGTCCTTATTTTTTCTTCACTGCCCAATGGTATAAAATTCTATGACACACCTGTGGTGTCAATATGATCACTGCACCCCTAGATGAATTCATTGAGAGAAGTAGTTTGTAAAACGGGGTAACTTATGGAGGAGTTCTGTCAATGAGACATGGCACCTGGAAAACATAACAGCCAAATCTGCACTACAATATGGCGCTCCTTCCTTCTGACCTTTGTATTGTGCCTCAAAAATAGTTTTCGACCACATACTGGGTATTGGCATACTTAGGAGAAATTGTGTATCAAATTGTATGGTCTATTTTCCCCTATTATCCCTTCTGAAAGTTGAAAACTTGGGGCAAAGCAACATTTTAGTGTAAAAAAAAGGTAATTTCCAATTCTGTGAATTGCCTGAAGATAATAAATGCTCACTACATCCTAGATCAATTCCTCAAGACATGTTTCCAAACGGAGGTCATGTGTGGGAGTTTCTGTTTTTGCATGTCAGGGGCTCTTCAAATGTGACATGGCATCCACTATCTATTCCAGCCAAATTTGCGCTCTGCCGTGTGTTTAAACAGTAGTTTTCTACCTTTCAGGGTATTGGTGTACTGAGGAGAAATTGCAGAACAGATTTTGGGGTCTATTTTCTCCTGTTACCCTTGTGAAAATAAAAAAATTTGGGGCTAAAAGCAAAATTTTTTAAGGGAAAAATTTATTTTCTCATTTTCAAGGCTCAAAGTTATAAAATTCTGTGAAGCACCTGCGGATTTAAGGTGCTCACCACATCTGTAGATAAATTCCTTGTGGGGAGTGGTTTCCAAAATGTGGTCACTTTTAGGGGCTCTGCAAATATGACATGGCGTCCGCCACCTATTCCAGCCAATTTTAAGCTCCAAAAGTCAAATGGTGCTCCTTCCCTTCTGAGCCCTACATGCCCCCAAACATTAATTTTCCACAACATATGGGGTATCTGCGTACTCAGGAGAAATTACACAAGAAATTATATGGCCAATTTCCCCGTTACCCCCTTTGAAAATGCTAAATTTGGGGCAAAAGTTTTCATTTTTTCCTTCCACATTGCTTTAATTCCGGTTAAGCCCCTAACGGGTTTATGAACTTCTTGAAATGGGGTTTTGAGGACTTTGAGGGGAGCAGTTTATAAAATGGTGTCACTTTTAGATATTTTCTGTCAATGTGATGTGATCCCTAAAAAAAATATTGGTTTTGTAAATTTTGTTGGACAAATTAGATTTTGCGGATAAAGGTTTCACCCATTCTAACTTCTTAAAGGGAATCTGTCACCCCATTTTTGGACTATGAGATACGGCCACCGCTATCAGAGGCTTATCTACAGCATTCTGGAATGTGACGCTGGTCAGAACTGAAAAGACTGGCCTGCTTAGTAAGGTGAAAACGGGCTTGGGGTGAAGGGGTTAAAGGTTTTGTAGCTGATAAAATGTATTCTTAGTTGATGGTAATCAAAACTTACCTGGGACATATGGGGGGTTTTCAATATTGTTATCTGGGCAGTTGTCTACTGACCCTGGGACAAAGTTAGAAGGCTCATTCATATCCTGCAAAATAAATTAAAGAACAGAATTCATGTGATTAAGACAAAACTGCAATACCAAGCTCAGCCTCTGCTGAAAATCATGGCACTGTGCTGCACAAATCAATGCAAGCGCTCGTGTCAGGACACCACAGTCCCTTTACCTTTAAGACCAGGCAATTTTTTGCTTTGTTTCTTTTCGTTCTTTCAAGAGCCATAACTTATTGTTTTAACTTTTCCTTCTGCATAGCTCTATGAGGGCTTGTTATTTGGGGGACAAGTTTTAGTTGTTTATGACACCATTTATTTTGCTGTATAATGTACTGAACGGGAGAATTTTTTTTAAAATGGTGTGAAATTTGGGGAAAAAAAATGCAATTCTGCTAATGTTTCATTTTTTTTTATGGCACCGATTGTCAAAAAAGAAATAAATAAATAACTGGTGATCTTATTCTCCAGTGCAGTATGATTACGGAGATACTAAACGTATAAGTTTTTTATATACAAGAAGTATAAGAAATGTATTGTACTCAGGGACTGGAGTACATTTCAGACATTTTATTAATTAATTTTGTTATTTTGACTGTGGTGAAGGGAATTATTCTTCTAATCAGCAGCCTTTCAGACCATTGGAAATAAATAGGGTATGTATGAAGGCATTGTGATTAGGACATGGTGGATCTTGGTGTACGCTGGAGAAAGTAAACCATCAAAGCCTAACCACCACTGGACTGCAAACCTGAGCGAAAGTATGGTACTTTACACACACTGCAGTTTCCCAATTATGAGAGCACACACCTCAGTTCCACAGCGGCTCTGTCACCAGATTTCACACTACAAACTGTATACATAATTAAATACACCTCTTCAACTTGATGATACTAATGTACTTTTAAAGTCTACTTCAGGATGATTGACTATCTAATCTTGATATTAAAGATGAGCATTTTGATGCGTCCAGCTATACAATTAAATAGTTTATGGGCCCAGATATATTCTGTGTCCGCCTAACCAGCTTCACTGACAGCTGCTGCTTGTACGGAGCCATGAGAGATCTCAGCAGGGAGGAGGGACTGAGGAGCTATCAGGCTAGGTGGAGGTATATTTAGCTAGACTTTCATACAGGAATATACAATCATTCTTGCGTAGATTTGGCATGTAGAGAACAATTATCAGGTCAATGAGATGTATTTAATTACATATGCCGTTTGTATGACGTTTTCATTTAAACAGATGGCCCTTATGATCACCTCTCTATTTTGTATGGTCACTTCTGGGATCATTTTGCAAGTTAAGTTTCATTTTTCAAAAATTAGATGCCATGATTTTCTTGGACATAGATTTTTGTGGATATTGGGGGATGACTACTAGGTTTTATTTTGTTAAACCACAGCAACGTAAATAGTATGAAATAGAATTGGAGGGACGTCAGTCCTCCTGAATACCCATTTTACAAACTACTTGTATTTGCCTTGAAATAATTCAGTAGCATTTTTCTCTCTTGTGGCACTCCTCTATTATTCCTTGTAAAAATGTATAAAAAAACTTGACCACTTTAGTATATTATATAGGGATGTATCCCGCTGACAGTATCACATTGTGTAGGCACGCACCTCAGGACCGGATCCAGGTTTTTGTGGGCCCCGGGCGAAAGAGCCTCAGTGGGCCCCTTTAACACAGGCCATGATTCATGATGCACAGATACAGCGGAGATAGATATATATTATTTATATTAGTACAAGGCCAAAGATTTCACTTCTTACATTATATGAGTGATATCTATTGTAAATTCTACAATAGCTCAGAAACCAGCGAATCTTTGCAGCGCACAGTGCAGACCAGACAGTATAGTCCTCCATACAGTATTATGGGCTCCACGTAGTCCTCCATACAGTATTATGGGCTCCACATAGTCCTCCATACAGTATTATCGGCTCCACATAGTCCTCCATACAATATTATCGGCATCACATAGTCCTCCATACAGAATAATGGTCTGGTCCCCATATAATGCTCCATACAGAATACTGGTCCCCATATCATGCTCCATACAGAATACTGGTCCCCATATCATGCTCCATACAGAATACTGGTCCCCATATCATGCTCCATACAGAATAATGGTCCCCATATCATGCTCCATACAGAATACTGGCCCTATATCATGCTCCATACAGAATACTGGCCCCCATATCATGCTCCATACAGAATACTGGTCCCCATATAATGCTCCATACAGAATATTGGTCCCCATATAATGCTCCATACAGAATACTGGTCCCCATATAATGCTCCATACAGAATACTGGTCCCCATATCATGCTCCATACAGAATACTGGCCCTCATATCATGCTCCATACAGAATACTGGACCCCATATAATGCTCCATACAGAATACTGGACCCTATATAATGCTCCATACAGAATACTGGACCCCATATAATGCTCCATACAGAATACTGGACCCCATATAATGCTCCATACAGAATACTGGACCCCATATAATGCTCCATACAGAATACTGGACCCCATATAATGCTCCATACAGAAAACTGGTCCTCATAATGCACCAGTCAGGCTGTGCCCACCATATAATGCCCCATGCAGGATGACAGGATGTCCTCCCTATACAATTCCCGTGGAGGATGTCATCCCCCCCCATACAATGCCCCATGCAGGATGACAGGATGTCCTCCCTATACAATGCCCCATGGAGGATGTCATCTCCCCCCCCCCATATAATGCCCCATGCAGGATGGATGTCCTCCCTATACAATGCCCCATGGAGGATGTCATCTCCCCCCCATATAATGCCCCATGCAGGATGACAGGATGTCCTCCCTATACAATGCCCCATGCAGGATGACAGGATGTCCTCCCTATACAATGCCCCATGGAGGATGTCACTCCCCCTTGCAGGATGTCAACTCCCTCTTTATAGTGCCTCATGCAGGATGTCTCTACCCCCCCCATATAACACCCCATGCCGCCATACATTAAAAAAAAAAAATAAATACCTCACTGCTCATCTGCTGCTACCGCTGCTCTGCTCCGGACTCCAGCGTCGCCGCCCGGCGTCTTCCCGATCTGCACTGTGACTGCTCAGCAGAGGGCGCGGTGACGTCACCGCGCCCTCTGACCTGAGACGTCACAGTCAGGAGATGCGGAAAACACAGGACCTGCAGCGGAGGCACGGGGAGAGGCAAGTATTGTGCCGGGGCCCCCAGCAAACGTGGCGGCGCTGGCACCGCTCTCCTCCGCTGACTGGCGCCATAGTGCACCGGGGTGCCCGACGGCGAGTGGGCCCCCTTGCCTGCTCAGGGCCCCGGCTCTTGCCCGGGTACGCCGGGCGCTGACGCCGACCTGATGCACCTCTTCGAGAAATGAAATGAAAATGGCAACAACCATTGGTCAATTTATCATACATTTCCAAATGGAATAATAGTGGAGTTACACTTCCAAAATTATGAGAACAGACACTTTAGAAATGCTATTTAACTACTTATGGACTGCTCAAAGACTTAACACGTCTAGGTAATACTTTGCACTTCTGTTCTAAAACATCAGTGCAGAGTAAAGTGTGGAGGGTGGGGAGCCGGCCTTCAGACACAGCCAGACTCCCTATAGAAAAGAGAATATGGTTTACTAGATGGTGGCCCGATTCTAACGCATAGGGTATTCTAGAATATGTATGTAGTTTATTTATGAAGATTTAAGAATAATGCAATGAATACACAGGATTTTCCAGGTAAAATATATACATTATCATTAAATATTATTGCTCATAGAACTTAATACAACTGAATGAAATTATTATCCAGATATCAAAATATATAAACTATTACATGAATATTTAACTGTATTTAAATAAATAATCGGACGAAAGAAGTACATTGACACTATAAAATGTTATTCAGTAAACGTGACAGAAGTACGTCACACTGACTGACAGAACGTGTTCAGAAAACGTGAGTGAACTATGTCGCACTGTGACTGACAGAACTTTAGTAAACATGAGTAAACTATGCTGGGCCGGCATCAGCACCCACCGCCGCCCACACACATCGTGCCATCACGCCGCAATACTTATTTTCCCCTCCATTTACTCCCTAACACAGGTTCTGTGACAGTTCCTGTGACGTTGCTAAGGCTGCAGTCGGGTATCCAAGGGGCGTGCCCGCACCACTCCCCCAGCAACACCCACATCCAATCCGAAGGCAGCCGGGCCAACCAATCAGCGACGCGAGATTTCCGTTACAGACAGAATTAGACGATTATGTTTGGTCCCCTTCACCCCTATTAAACTGCACACATACTAAAAAAAACAAAACAAAAAAAAAAACATATACTCCCCTTTCTTCCCTGTGCTCCAGCGCTATCCCGTTTTGCCAGAGTAGGAGAGCGGCGCCGGAGTACGCGCATGCCCATACCGCGCTGTCCGCGCCATATTGCTGAAGACAAACTGCAAATGTGTCTTCAGTAAAATGGCGCCGGATAGCGCTATGCGCATGCGTGATTCCGACGCGCACTCCTGGTCTCCTGCTCCGGTCTCCGGCAAGAAGAGAAGCGCCACGGCAACGCTCCTCCCGGTCAGGTAAGTATGTAAGCATGGCTCCGGAGATTGGGTATGCATCCAGTGTCTACGCGTACTGCGATCTCTGGTGCAAAACACAATCCTCACTGCTGGATGCCGTCTTCTGTCTGGAGCCAGACTGCGCAGGCGTGTCGTGCACCTGTCGCTGATTTGGTCGCGTCCGGCCAGGCGCGACAAATCAGCGACGCGGGATTTCTGTTACAGACAGACAGAATTAGACGATTATATAGTAGATTACCATGTTACCTTCTCCATTACTATATATGCAATGCTGAACCAGCATTCGTATATAGATTCCTAGTCTGAATAACTTTCTGGCCCCAGCCTCGCAAAAAAAAAAAAAAAAAAAATGATCAATTACTAAAAATAATCTCTATGGAAAGAGAAACATAAATTTGAATTTTTTTTTCTAGCTGTGCTTTATGAAAGTAAAGAAAAAAAAGGGAGGGGGAATAAAAAGAGGTCAAAAATTATTTAAAATTTGAACAGTCAAAAGAGTATAATTTTATTTTATTTTTTAAGAGCCACAGAAAAACAGGATTTTTGGTTGCTTACCGCAAAATCTGTTTCTCTGTGCCTTCATTGGGGGACACAGGAAACCATGGGTGTATGCTGCTGCCACTAGGAGGCTGACACTATGCACAAAAGTTAGCTCCTCCTCCACAGTGGACACCCCACCGACAGGAACTTGGATATTCAGTTAGTGAGGAAGCAGTAGGAGAAGCAATCTGCAAAAGAGACAGAAACCACACAAAACAAACTCAAACTGTAACAATATCATATAGTAAACAGAGCTGTTCAACTTGGGAGGGTGCTGTGTCCCCCAATGAAGGCTCTGAGAAACAGATTTTGTGGTAAGCAACCAAAAATCCTGTTTTCTCTATCGCTTCATTGGGGGACACAGGAAACCAAGGGATGTCCCAAAGCAGTACCCAAGGGGAGGGAACAGCTGTCAACTCCAAGCACGTCAGGGAACTCACCACTGTCACCTGCAAATTCTTCCTACCTAAGCCAACATCCGCCGAAGCTAGGCATGGACTCTGAAAAATTTTGCGAACATGAGGAGGACAAAACATCGCTCTGTAAAGGAGCCTGGGGAAAGCCCTAATAGTACAGTCAGGAGGCGCACACTGCCCGGGCAGAGTGCGTCTAACCCCCGAAGAAGGCGGTCTACCCTGACCAGGTAAATCTACAATTGCAGACCAGGTTCAGTGAGTATCCGCTGACCTGAGGCCGGAGGCCTTTACACGCCAAGCCCTTGAACCAAAACAGAACAAGAGAGGAAGGTGCGGCCTTAGCCAGAAGACACAATCGCTCTGGCCAGGTAGCCTGAAGTAAGAGCACTACGAAGTATAATTCCAAGCCGAAAGAAAGGGAATTAAGAATGAAGGACAGAGACATGGAGAACATGGGCGAGGTACGGGAAGAGCACAGAACCTTTGGTCCACAAAAAAGTGAGCAACTGTAGCCGCAGACTCTGCCGAGACTACGGGAGTGGTTGAGAGCCTGAAAGGGAAAACTATAAAAAGAGAAGGAAAAAGGACTCGTCCCTCGCAAAAAAACAGGAATCTCCAAAGCCCTGAAGAAATCAGGACCTGGATAAATGCTTCCATGGAACCAAAGGAAAAAACGTGCAGTTCCCAGAAAGCAAATACTGAACAGAGATTTCCTCCTGAAAAGACAAGGATAAATTCAAAAAAACAGTTTTTGTACGGCAGGTTACTGGGTAGTTGGATGGAACGGTTCCTTTGTGAGGATACTTCACATATATACATATTATATACATTATGTTATGTTATTATATATACACACACAAACTGCTCAAAAATTTTTTAAATTTAAACATAATGTAACTCCAAGTCAATTACACTTCTGCAAAAACAACCTGTCCAGTTATGAAGCAGCACCGATAGTGAATCAATTTCTCCTGCTGTTATGCAAATGGAACAGATAACAGGTAGAAATGATTGGCAATTAAAAGACAACCCCTATAAAGGAGTGGTTCTGCAGAGCGTGACCACAGACCATTTTTCTGTTCTCATCCTTTTTGTCTATTTTAGTCACTTTTGCATTTTGTCATTGCTCTCACCCCTAGAGATACTCTACAGTAGCATGTGGTGGTGTCTACAACCCACAGAAGTTGCTCAGGTAGTGCAGCTCAGGATGGCACACCAATGCAAGCTGTGGCAAGAAGGGTAGTGTTGTCTATCAGCAGTGTTCAGAGCATGGAGCAGACACCAGAAGAGTTGGAGTGGGCCCTATGAGGGCAACAACCCATCAGCAGGACCGCTACCTCCTCCTTTGTTTAAGGAGGAGCAGTGCCAGAGCCCTGCAAAATGACCTCCAGCAGGCCACTAACATCCATGTGTCTGCTCAAACTGTCAAACAGACTCCGTGAGAATGGTATGAGGGTCCGACGTCCACAAGTGGGTGTTGAGCTTACAGTCAAACACCGTGCAGGGCGATTGGCATTTGCCAGAGAACACCAAGGTTAGCAGATTCAACTTTGGCTCCCTGTGCTGTTCATGGATGAGAGTAAGTTCACACAGATGTGACAGTCTTGAGATGCCATGGAGAATGTTCTGCTGCAACAATCTCCAGCATGACTGGCTTGGCAGTGGGTCAATAATGGTGTGGGGAGGCATTTCTTTGGAGGGCTGCACAGCCCTCCACGTGCTAGCCAGAGTTACCTTGACTGCAACTGGGTACTGGGATGAAATCTTCAAACCCATTGTGAGACCATATGCAGGAGCAGTGCGCCTTGGGTTCCTTCTGATGCATGACGATGCTAGGCCTCATGTGGCTGAAATGTGTCATCAGTTTCTGAATGATGAAGGAATTGATGCTATGGGCTGGCCTGCCCGTTCTCAAGACCTGAATCCAACCAAGCACATCTGGGACATGTCTCATTCCATCCAACACCACAGCCTGTCCAGGAGTTGACCGATTCTTTAATCCAGGTCTGGGAGGAGATCCCTCAGGAGAACACCCACCGCCTCTTCAGGCGCATGCCCAGGCGTTGTAGGGAGGTCATACAGGCAAGCAGATTATAATTTATATATGTAAAATTTTAGAGCAGAAACTTTCCACATCTTTCTCAAAAAATGTTCTGCTCAGTTTCTGCTTTGAAAATGCTGCAAAAAAATATTCGATATGACTGTTTTCTGTCTTTCACGAACATAAATAACGGAGAGGAAAATTCCACCTGCTTAGAATAGATTTGTGGCATGAACGACTGATACTAATTTTTACAACGAACACCTAATGACACAATTTTGCTAAACCTTAAATTTTTTCACCCCACTGTATTAAGGCAAATATACATCTTTAATACTCACTATCCACATGCCGTCAAAAGGAACCTGGTCATGAAAGTTCTTCACCATATCATACCACCAATTAAATGTTTCAGGGTTTGTAAAATCTGGAAACACTGTCAGACCTGGCCAAACCTGATAGAAAGGTTATAAAATAATTAGTGGCTGCTTAAGGAAAAAACCTGAACCAAATAGCCAGACAAAAGAGGATTTTCACCATTATATTACAGACCATATACAGTTGTATTTATAGTAATAGAATTGTTCTAATACACAAGTGCCTATGTAGTTAAGGCAATAAAAACATTGGTAGCATCAGTCTGGTAACCCAGTGACCAACATACCTTTCCAACAAGAGGCTGACCAGTGGCGTTTTTTATAAAAACTCCTCTTTTCAGTCCATCACCGTAAGGAGGGTAACTGTCCGGGGAGCCAGTACTGCTGATGGCTGGATCCTAAAATTTAAAGAGTCGACCTATATTAGATTTCATGAGTGTTCTAGATGTGGTTACAGCCCTGCAATAGATCACACTTCCTTACCACAATTAGTACATATTTAAGTCCCTGTGCATGGAAATCTCCGAGCATGTTAGGATAATCCCCGAAACGGGTTTTGTCATATGTAAAGTCGCGATATTCATCCATGTAGTCAATATCATTCCATTGTACATCCTGGAAAACAAAGGAATATGCCGAAATTAAGATCACTTCTGAGAGGCGCTTTTGTAAGAATTGCAATGGAGGCCAACATTCCCTAAGCAAATGTAGAAGAGAATTATAGAACTTAAAAGAAAAAAGTGAAATAAGATGGAATCTATTCTAGCAATATTAAAAACTCCACCCCGACCTGCAAAACACAATTCTCACAAGCTCCATTGTCAGAAAAATAAGTAAAGCTAAGGGTCTCAAAATAAGGATAGGCAAGCCAATGGATTATGTTTTTTTTCCTTTTCTATTTTGTTATTAAACATATTAAGACTTATTTTTATTAACAATGTTGTAGCATGCCACCGAGCAGAGTTTCGTTATTCCTTCTCCTTCCAAACTTGGTGATTTTATTTTTTTCCTCCTATTCTTCCAAATGCCATTACTCTAATAATATTCCTTCAATATAGCTTCATGGGGGAATTTTTTTTATAGGGAGAGTTGTAGTTAAATTTTTTTTAGCCATTTTTTGGGGGGTGAATAACAATGACCTTTCAGCATGATTCTTTAAGTAAAGGCTCGATCACCTGAGCGATATTTTATCAGATAACACTTGGACCAATGTTATGCTATGGGGCAGTGCTGACCGATTTTCGTGGACTCACACAAATCTTTTTCTCAGTCTTCTCCTCATCTGAGAAAATCTGATCATGCGAAGCGGACATTCGCATCAACCTGGGATCGGACTGTCATTAACATAATCCAGTTCTCTCACATGATTTTAACTCTACGCATGTGTGAGCGAGCCCTCAGTACAATTACTGCAATATCAAACTTGTGTAATTTTTTTTTTCCGTAAGACTTTGATCACTATTTCTACCACAGTTAGGAGGTGGTGCTACCATTAAAAAAAAGGTAGTTCTGGTGTTTAAATCCTTTTTTTCCTCTTTATAGCATTTACAACACAAGTTAATTAAATATTATGATAGATGAGACTTTTACAGACAAGACAAGGTTTGTTTTCCTTTTTTTGTAGTACTAGGAAAAGGGGGGGGGGGAAGTTTACAAAATTAACATTTATTTTATCATATTTTCTACAACCTTTTTTTTTTTTACTTTTTTCCTGTTTTGTTTTATCAGAGGACTTGAATCTGCAATAGTTTAATCACTTGTTCTATATACTGCAATACCATAGTGGGCTTTACATAATGGTGGACCCCAAATGCAATAGCATTCCATTGGCACCATGCGGTCATGTATTAAGAGGGGACGATGAGCAACCAGATCGGTAGATTACCAAGATCTTGACATTTAAAGGGATATTTCCATCTCCAATATCCTATCACAATATATAGGTTTAATAATAATATTAGCAAATACCTCCAAATAGAAATTTAGTATAGTACTTCAGATTCACTATGTCACTTACCTCATGTAGGGCATTGCAGTAGCTTAGTATCCATGGTCATTACCACTTGTTAGTCATAACCATGGATACCTACTACTGCAATGCCCTGCACAAGGGGTAAGCAACATGGCAAATCAGAAGAACTATACATTAGTAATTGTGATTAGTGATTTACCAATATTACTATTATTACACCTACTACATATTGGAAAATGATCTTGGAGATGGGAATACCCCTCAAAATTCAGCTGCCAGTGATTGACAGCGGCATTTAAGTGCTAAAAAATGGTCTAGCGACGATCACTGCTGTAAAAAGGCAGATGCTGTATAACATTCAGCACCCGATGTGTGTGAAAGACTCAGCCAAGAGCCTGTCCAAAAAACACATACCAGACATGTGATTTAAACGCATGTCATACGTCAGGAAGGAGTTAATCAACAGAGTGATCTTACTACAGATTGATTTGAGGAAGGTGGAGGCTTGGGCTGAGAAACTGCAAATGAGAGTTCTGCAATTGTAACAGAAAACAAATTTGGCCTTTCCCCTTGTCAACACTGTAGGGTTATAGGTTGCAATTGATGGGCCAAGGTCTATTGTTAAGTATATCAACTGTGTAACCAGTATCATAAAATGGCACTTCTCTGTATGGCCATTAGGTGGCAGTGCATTCACAATAACTGGCTGGAGACCAGTTCATACAGCATCCAGGAATGTCATTTCAGTATCCCAAGATTATTATTATTATTATTTATTTATATAGCACCATTGATTCCATGGTGCTGTACATGAGAAGGGGTTACATGCAAATTACAGATATCACTTACAGTAAACAAACTAACAATCACAGACTGGTACAGAGGGGAGAGGACAGAAGATGAACAAGATGAACAGAAGAACAATACCGCTGTGGAACCAAACTACCAAAATACTACATATTCTACAGCAGAACTGTTGTACATCAATTTTAAAGCAAGACACTTAGCTAAGGCCATAATAATCATTTGCAGTTTTATTTTTTTTTGTATTGAGGTATTGATAGCCTTTTTTCCTCAGCTCAGAGTTCTTCAAAATAGCACAAATTATTCTTGAGTTTTGCGCAAAATCAAAAGTGAACAATGTCCAATAGATCCACTAAAATGTAAAATTTACACAAGAATTTTCAGGCATATCTAAAATCACTTTGGTGGGTGGGACTGGTGTACATTTGCACAAAAAATTTTTGTGACTTTAAAAACTCACAATTGATGAATTGGCCAAAAAACATGTGAAAACACCCAGAACACCCATAATGGGGAACATTTTTTTTAATTAAAAAAAAAAAACATACAACACACAAAATAGAGTTACAAAGTGCACACAATTAAAAGAAAAGTGTAGTGCAAATCAGTCTAAAACCACCAAAATTGCAAAAAAAAAAAAAGTGTAAATGTAGTAATGGTTCGGGCCTTAGTCTTAATTAGACATGTGATTAGTACATGCACTTAAAGGAGTGTTCTGACAGTTCTCTTCAGGAGCGCACCACTCCACTGCCTCCTGGTTTCCAGGTCACCGGTGGAGTTCGCTGATGGAGATTGACAGTTCGGACCAGTGGCATGGTGGTTATGCCGCTTGTCCGAACTAGCAGTATGGGAGATTGCTCAGAAGTGCCAGCTCTGCCCCCATAGTGTGGGAGAACCATAGGCGGATTGAAACATGCCACATGCAGGAGTCCGACAAACTTCAGAGAGGCGCTTGAAGGCTGTAAAGCATTAAGCTTGCAGGCTGCGCACACTCCTTACCCAGGTAACAGACCACTCTGCAAACAGCAGAGTGACCGGTAACCTAGGAAGCAAGCATTACACAACAGAATTTTAAAAAAATCCATTTTTGAGAACGGAAAAGATTTAAGAAAACCCCTTTAAACAGTCCATGCTTCACATGCAACATCTTGGTCCCCATGGTTCCACACATGACAATGATCTTTTCAATAGAAACATAGTGGTCATTGTAAAACTGTTAAATAGGTATAATACAGGCGTCTATGGAATGACATCCACACCAAAATGTAAAAAACAACCTCACGGTGCAAGACAATGAGTGATTGATTGTCTTGATCAGGTATTTATATAAGGTACATACATATTGTAACCAACTCTTTCATAGCCTTCATAGGAAACTTTCCACTCATCTCCAGCTATCATACATAATCAAATGAATTGAAACCATGCCAATAAATCTAAGGCTGAGGAACACATTTGTTAGCCTATACATCAATATAATGTGTTTATAGTGATGGAGCACATTCTGATCCTGCCAGACAGACAGCTGAGACACAAATCAGATTAAGGGAATCTGGCCTCAGCAAGTCCCTGTAGACTGACCTTCTAAGCCCCCAAATAACGGTTACCTTCTAGTGCTATTGGGAATTATAGTGATGAAATTTAAAGATGCTTAAAGAAGCCTATAATGCAAGGCTAACTAGATTCTTAATTCTGCACCACTATCATTCATGGAGTATTAGATTAGGTTTCCAAGCTGCACAATATGTATTGGCTTCATTGTATTGCCAGAAGATACTAACTTACTGAAGTATTTGGAAACCACAAATAAAGAACCCAGGAAACGGTCTGTAAAGCTGGTGTAAAGATGGTACATCATGCCATGTCATTTACTGAATCATAGTCATGCAAATCAATTGTCAAATTGAAAGCTCATATTATCTTTATCCAACAGCCCCAATCAATTCAACACTTTATTCCTTCCTCCAACCCTCAATTCAGCAGAATTTTCCATACATTTTAATAATCATAACCACATCAGAAATCACTAAATGCACAATCTCCACATAACAGACCAATGCTCTTCGCCAATAACCTCCTTTCCCACCAAAGAAAAACTTGCTAATTACCGTAACTCTCCAAATCACATCTCACCACTTACGTGCTTAAACCTATACCAGACTACTTCAACTAAGTTTTGGTTTTTCTTTTTCTGGGCGAAGGGGGAGGGATGAAGTGGACATAGTTAATGGAAAAATGGAAATTCTGACATTTAATTTTTTTCTTTATGGGGTTACCATATGGGTTAAATGAAGTATTTTGATACAAAATGTAAAATCTTTTTCTCAGTCTTCATTGGGGGACACAGGAACCATGGGTTGCTCTGTTGCTACTAACAATACATCTTAACAAAAGAAAGTTGGCTCCTCCCCAGCAGACTATACCTCGCATGCTAGCATCAGACTTCCTCAGTTTGTGAGAAAGTAGTAGGGAAAACAAAAATGAACTAAAGCATAGCCAAACCAAGAGAAAAAAACAACTTAAATGGATGCCTGACCAGGTAACCAAGGGTGTCCACCTTTGAAATCCACCAAACAGGGATTTTTGTATGTACTCACCGTAAAATCCTTTTCTCCGAGCCAATCATTGGGGGGGACACAGGACCATGGGGGTGTTATGCTGCTGCCACTAGGAGGACACTAAGCAATACACAAAAAAAGATTTACTCCTCCTCCTGCAGTATACACCCTCTGCTGGCTCTATCCTGAACCAGTTCAGTGCCAAAGCAGTAGGAAATCACAACAGAAATGCAATATGTCAAAACCAAACAACTACAAGCCGACGGGCTAACAGGGTGGATGCTGTGTCCCCCAATGATTGGCTCAGAGGAAAGGATTTTACGGTGAGTACACACAAAAATCCCTGTTTCTCCGTCGCCTCATTGGGGGACACAGGACCATGGGACGTCCCAAAGCAGTCCCTGGGTGGGAAATAACAGCACATAAGCTGAAACCTCGTATACCAGATGCCTAACTGATTAAACGATTGAGAGAGGCCTACAGATGTGAAACGGCCGATTGCAGAATCTGTCTGCAGAGAGCCGCATCTGAAGAAGCTTGAGCATGAATATTGTAATGCTTCGCAAACGTGTGAACACTGGACCAAGTAGCAGCCTTGCACACTTGCTGTGCCGATGCCTGGTGCCTAATGGCCCAGGAAGCCCCCACTGACCAAGTGGAGTGTGCCTTAATCCCCGCCGGGGCAGGCTGCCCCTTGACACGATAGGCTTCTTGGATCGCAGAGCGGATCCATCTGGCTATCGTGGCCTTGGAAGCAGGTAGACCCTTTCTGCGTCCTTCCAGAAGCACGAAAAGGGTATCTGATTTGCGAAAAGATGCAGTCCCGGAAATGTACCTGCGGAGAGCCCTCACCAAGTCCAAAGTGTGAAGGGCTTTCTCAGCACGGTGAACCGGAGCTGGACAGAACAAGAGCAGGACTATATCCTCATTTAGATGAAAAGCCAAGACGACTTTAGGCAAAAAGGAAGGAATCGTCCTTAGCACCACCTTGTCTTGGTGGAAAATCAGGAAGGGAGGCTTGCAGGACAACGCCGCCAATTCTAAGACCCGTCTGATGGAGGTTATTGCGACAAGAAAGGCAACTTTCCACGACAGAAGAGAGAGGGAAACATCTTGTAATGGCTCGAAGGGGGTCTCTTGTAAGGCACTGAGGACCAGGTTAAGGCCCCAAGGCTCCAAAGGCCTCTTGTAGGGCGGTACAATGTGTGACACTCCCTGAACAAATGTCTTAACCTGGGGCTTAGATGCTATCCTTCGCTGGAAAAGTACGGATAGCGCAGAAATTTGCCCCTTGAGGGAAGACAGCGCTAAGCCTGAATCCAACCCTGCTTGGAGAAACTCCAGAATGGAGGGAGTGGAAAACAGCAACGGGGGAACGACCTTTATCCTTACACCAGGAGAAAAAGGTTTTCCAAACCTGATGGTAAATGAGCATGGAAACAGGCTTCCTAGCGTTGATCATGGTAGCCACAACCTGTTGCGAGAAACCAGCCTGGGCTAAAATTCAGGATTCAATGGCCAGACAGTCAAATTCAGCGCTCTCGAATTCTGATGGCAAATGGGACCCTGAGAGAGAAGGTCCGGGCGATCCGGTAACCTCCAGGGGACGTCGGCGACTAGATGAACTAGTTCCGCATACCACGGCCGGCGCGGCCAGTCTGGAGCGACGAGGATCACTGGAACGCCTTCTGCCTTGATCTTCCGAATGACACTGGGAATTAACGGAAGAGGTGGAAAGATGTAAGAGAGGCAAAATTGGTTCCAAGGAAGCACTAGCACGTCTGAGACGATGGCTAGTGGGTCGCGGAACCGGCCTATGAATGTCGGAACCTTGGCATTGAGCCTGGATGCCATGAGGTCCACATCCGGAGTGCCACACCGCTGGCAAATCTGATGAAACACTTCCGGGTGAAGGGATCATTACCCTGAGGCTGGCCCGGATGGCTGAGAAAATTCGCCACCCAATTGTCCACTCACGGAATGTGAACTATGGAGATGAGCGAGTGGTTTGAATCTGCCTATCGCAGATTGTGCATCACTTCAAGCATCGCTCTTCTGCTTCGCGTGCCACCCTGGCGATTGATATATGCCACGGCCGTGGCGTTGTCTGACTGGTTCCGGATGGGACGACCGGCCAGGAGGCGATGGAAATGAAGAAGAGCTAGCCTGATTGCTCTGATCTCGAGAATATATTGATCAGTAGGCGGACTTCTTGAGAGGACCAGCGTCCTTGAGCCGTATGGTGACGAAAATCGCACCCCAGCCGAGGAGACTGGCGTCGGTGGTCACCACCAACCAGTGCACAAAGAGAAAAGACCTTCCTTGATTCAATGAAGACGTCGCCGTCCACCATTTGAGGGTCCGCCTGATTCTGGGTACCAGGTGAAAGCGGCGACCCAAGGAGGCTGGATTTCTGTCCCAGACTGAGTTCAATTCCTGTTGCAGGGGACGGAGGTAAAATTGGGCAAATGGTACTGCCTCGATGGACGCTACCATTTTCCCCAGGACCTGCATGGCGAACCGTAGAGTGAGAGCGGCCTAGAGATAGCAATTGGGCTCCCCAAGTTAGAGAGAAATCTTCTCTGGAGGGAGGCTCACTAACCCTCGGGAAGTGTCAAAGATCATCCCCAAAAAAGGGATTTTCTGAGACGGAACAGGGGAGGATTTGTCCAGATTCACTAGCCAACCTAAGCGGGATAGAGTGTCCACAGTAACATCGACACTCTCTGCACAGGCCTGAAAAGATGGACCCTTGATGAGGTCATCCAGGTAGGGCAGAATCACCACGCCCCGAGAGTGTAAAATGGACATGACGGCCGCCATGACCTTTGTGAACACTCTGGGGGCGGTGACGAGACCGAAGGGCAGAGCAGTGAACTGAAAATGCTCGTCTCCGATCGCGAAGCGCAGAAATCTCTGATGACCCTTGAAGATTGAGATGTGTAGGTATGCATCTTTGATGTCGACAGATGCAAGGTATTCCCCTTTTTTCAGAGAAGCGATGACAGAACGGAGAGATTCCATTCTGAAATGGTGCACTCTGACGAATTTGTTTAACAATTTCAGGTCCAGGATGGGGACGCATGGTTCCATCCTTCTTTGGGACCACGAAAAGGTTTTAGTAAAACCCCTTGAACCTTTCCGCGAGAGGAACCGGGACGATGACTGCGCTGTTGCGGAGGGCGTCAAAGGCCTGATAAAAGGGAACTGCGAGTGCCCTTGACTTTGGAAGACGAGACTGGAAAATGCGCATTGGCGGAGGAGACAAGAATTCGATCTTGTATCCAGAGGATACGAGATCTCGGACCCATTGGTCGTGAATGACCGAAAGTCAAATCTTGCGAAACAGGAGTAGACGGCCGCCTACCCTGTTTGTGTCCCCCGGACACGGTAAGGAGTCATTGAGAGGAGAACTTGCGCGAGAGGAGGAACCCTTGGGTCCAGACCGAGAGGATCTGTTTCTCCAGGACTGAGAGGGCTTGAAAGAGGGTTGGGAGTCACTGTCTCTGCGCGGAGGGCGGGCCGCGCGAGAGGAGGTGGTTGCAGAAGACCAGTTTGAGGTACTGCGAAAAGGCCTGAAGCGAACCTGGTTTTGGGTCCGATAGGGCTGACTGGGTCTACGCTGAGGGAGGAATTTGCTTTTTCCCCCAGTAGCATCAGAGATGATCTGATCAAGTTTATCTCCGAACAGGCGTCCGCTCTGATATGGCAGAGAAGATAAAGACTTCTTTGAAGCAGAGTCTGCCCGCCACTCTCGGAGCCATAGAGCTCTCCTGATGGTAACAGCATTTGCAGCTGCAAGCGCCGCACAGTTAGTTGCATCTAGAGATAGTCCCCGGCGATTTGGTAGGCGAGAGTAACCACCTCGGAAGGAAGAGAATTGTCGCGACCAGTCTTAACTAGAGCCTCTGCCAAGGGTACAATAGCCCTGGCCACCCAGGTGGCGGCAAAGGAAGAAAAGAGTGCTGCTCCGGCAGCTTCGAAGACAGACTGAGCGAGATTGTCAATCTGTCGATCAGTGGGGTTTTTAATTGAAAAGCGGTCCGAAAGAGACAGGAGAGTTTTGGAAGCGAGCCGGGATATGGGCGGATCCACTGCAGGGGATCCCTGTGAAACGCTTGTCTGGGCAACTTATGTCTCTGTGCAATGTCCGTAAACTCAGGGTGGTTAGCAAAAACCCTGTGAAGACGTTTGGTCCTTTTGAAAGACACAGTGTGATCCGGATTAGTCCTGGGTTCTTCGTCTACTCTCAGAGCCTTATTAACCGCTTCAATGAGAGAATCTAAAGACTCCTGGTACTCTAGTGAGTCCGGGTCTACGGCCACATCTGACTCGTATTCTGAGTCGTGTTCGCTGCTAGCTCCTGGAGAGGGGGAGCGGGAGCGGAAGGCCGAGCTTGGGGATGCCAAGCCACTAGAGGGCTTGGGAGACGAATTATGGGGACGTTTCCTAGAAGACCGCCTAGCTGCTGCCGCGGACCAGCCCCTGTCGGAGGAAGACTCTCTGGAGGCTGAAAGGCCCTCTGCGGGTAAAGGGATGCCCTGGCTTGAGGAGGAACCACAGAAAGATTCTAAGGCTAGTCCAGGGAATCCATGGACTGTGCCAAAGACGTGGCCCATCGGGAGGAATAGGCCAACTGGGGTCGGTATTAGCAGGGGGCTCCTGGGCGCATGAAGGGGCACAGGCCACACAGATTGCGGAACCCTGCTTCCGTGGTAGAGAGGCATTGCATGAGGCATACACCACTGTGTGTGTTTTGTCAGCCTTTTGAGCTCTTTGATTGTGACATTTTGCAAATGGAGCCTGGAGACTGCTGCAGGGAAGGGGGTTAAGCGCTGTGTAAGCTTACCCAGGTACTGTGTCCGTGCCCACCAGAGAAGGGAAGTTGTATGAAGAAACCGTGCGATCTGACGAAAAGCTGGTGTCCCCAGGGAGAGGAGACGCTGCGGCGTTGATGAAAAAATGGTGGCCGAGAATGATTTGGCGCTTCTCGTGGGAAAAGAGAAGCGCCAGGAAATGTGGGTGGAGACATACAGGAGGGCCAGGAAGCAGGTGCAGCGCTCCCTGAGCAGGGAGAAGCGCCAAAGCCATGGGTGGAGTTACCCGGGAGGGCGGAGCTGAGGCCTACCCCGGCCAGAAGCTTAGGACTAAAGTAGTGGGGGCGGTCGCGGCAGACAGAGGCGGCCGCAGCCGTGTGGATGCTGCGGCCGCAGCGACGCCAGGTATAACAGGGGGCCCCCTTCTCCCCTGGAACCTTAACACTAGCGGCAGTGAGGAAAGGCCGCAGCAGTAGCTGCGGCCTGCAGCGCGGTCGGCGTTGAGATGGCAGTGGCGGTGACAGGAGGCGGCTGTGGCGGCGCTGCAGGTGACGGCCGCAGTAGCGGCGGATGAGACGGGAGCGGCTACGGCGGCTCCTGGTGTGAAGGCCTCGGCGGCGACTACTGGAGACGGCCGCGGCAGCTGGGACGACGGCGGCGGCGGCGGCTTTGAGAGGCGCCGAGGACCGGACGCCTGACTCCCCGGGGGGCCAAGAATCCCTAAGACCCCGGGGGTTAGTACTCACGGTGCAGAGTCAGGAGCACAGCCCACAGGAAAAAATGGCAGAATGTGTGGTCATACATCCTCAATCCACCATCCCTTTGATAGGGAGGTGGAGAGGCTTCGCTTGCCTCCTAGCACCAGCTGCTTTCAGACAGTGGTGGTGCAGTGGGATACTCTGTGGTGGCTGAAACCGTGTCCGGCTGCAGGCCTGGCTCCGGAAGGGGGTACGTGGGGGCGACACCCCATGTTCCCGTCCGTTGATGGTGTGGGGAAAGCGGACCCATTAAAAGGGATCCGTCGCCCCGAATAGAGCTCAGGCGTGGAAACGTTGCAGGAGGGGGTACGGGGAGGCGACACTCCGCGTTCCCGCCTGTTGCAGATTTCGGGAGATCGGGACTTTTTTAAGAAGACCCCGTCGCCCTTCCATTCCACGAGAAAAAAAAAAAAATGAAGCAGCCGAGAAATAATTTTACATTTTGTTAGATTGCGCTTTTGCAGATGAGGTGATACCACCACTTTAGCTTATGTTTAAAAATTTTATTAGTGTCTTTAATTTCAGTTAGGAAAATTAGATTTTTTTAATTTATTTTTTTCTTGTTTTTAAAAAACAATCCGTTAAAAAGCGGCGCTGAGGATTAAGTACCCTTAACTGCTGCCGTTAAAAGGCGTATCGGCGGTCGTTAAGGGGTTAAGTCAACCTATATCCATCATAAATAGGTAACAGTAGTCATTAATTTGCCAATTTTCTTAAAAGGGGATCTGTCACCATGTTTTTTCCACCTGATCTTAGAGAAGCATAATGTAGAGACAAAGAACCCAATTCCAGCGATGTATCACTTACTGGGCTGCTTAATGCAGTTTTGATAAAATGAGTATTTTATCAGCAGGATATCATTAGAGGACTAGTAAACCTGCTGTCAGGTAGTCAAACAATCATGAGTTCTGAAAAGCCCTCCTCCACCACTAATTGGCAGATTTCACAGCGTACAGAGAAAGCTGCCAATCAGGGGTGTGGGTGGGGTTACACAGAGCTCAACATTCAGAGAACTGTTAGATCTGCAGCAGATAAAGCAGTGATTTTATCAAAATGACAGCATGCAGTAAGTGATAAGAAATACGTATGCACAGCTCAATTATAGAGGTGCCAAAGTAGGGGTCCAAATCCAGTATATAATATAATAAACTCTGCACTCAACTTTGAATAAGTTGCAAACAAATGAAGTTTAATGAGATCCAAATCAATGTAGCATACAGGGAGGAACGTTTCGGTCTCACGACCTTCGTCAGCTACCCTGTGTGGATACTTATAGGCAAATGAGGACACTTCTCGTGCACGAGACTAGCGGTGGATACCGCGTCCCTGCTGCGGCGCTACACAGATCACCTCTCCTGCAAAGGTACTCCTTCCTGTAACTTTGTGGATGGTTACTCCTCCATGATATCTCTGCAAACTTATATGATATTGACCCTGGAAGTGTCCTCATTTGCCTATAAGTATCCACACAGGGTAGCTGACGAAGGTCGTGAGACCGAAACGTTCCTCCCTGTATGCTACATTGATTTGGATCTTATTAAACTTCATTTGTTTGCAACTTATTCAAAGTTGAGTGCAGAGCTTATTATATTACAGCATGCAGTAAGTGACATCACTGGAATTGGAATCTCTGTTCCTACATTATGCAGCTCTCAGGTGGGGGTAGCATAAACCTGTTGATCGATTCCCTTTAAAACACGAAAATATATAACAGAGTCTAGTAATCAGATGTGAAATAAAGTGATGGTAGAGAATTGTATTCCCTCTTACCAAAGGCATTTTGGCTTTGCTCATATTTCTTACAACCTCTCGAGTCATATTTGAAGTCGAGTATCCCCATCGGCATATGTGAAATCCCAGTCCCCAAAGTGGAGGCATGAAGGGAAGTCCTAAAAGACAATCAAGTCATAGTTAGTATCTATTAAACAAATATTAAAATAACCTCTAGTTCAATATTAGCAAGTCAAGAGACTCGCAAACTAAAGCACAACTCTTGCACCCAAACTATTGGTTCTGAGAAATGGAAATGTGTTCTCAAACCTGAAACATTATCAGACCTTCATTTTTTTTTCTTATTAAAAAAATTAATTGGGAAACAGTATGGTCTCGAGTCATCATAGCAATTTTGTGGTTGCACAGACATTTGTGATTTGTGGCGTTTTCACATCAATTTCTCCCAGCTTTGCCAGAACAGATGGAGTTGAGACATGACACTTCAGCTAGTTTAATTCATGAGGAGCTGTGGCATCCCTTACGCTAGAGTACTTACTCCAGTGAAGAACTAGAGTAAGATTTATGACAAGGTGGATGGAGTTGCAGGAGACTCGTCAGACACTCCTGATTAAGAGCTGTGCGCCTCTTAGGCCTTTTCACACATCAGTTTTTTTACGTCAGGCGCGATCCGGCGCTTTTGTAAAAAAACGGATCCGTTTTTGTCATTGACTATCATTAGCGCCGGATGTCCTTGCATTGCGTCCGTTTTTTGCGTACATTCCGGCGGCCAGACAAAATGGTCACTGCAACGTTTTTTTTTTTCTGCCGCACCTGCCTGAATCTCTCTCTCTCGACATGCGTACCAAGCATTTACAGGTTCAAAAGTTCAGGACGGATCCGGCAAAAAAACGGATCCGTTGCATCAGTTTTTTTCAAAATCAGCGCCAGATCCGTCCTTTCAGTTTTTGGACGTATTGTGCCTGACACCAAAAACCTGATGTGTGAAAGAGGCCTTAATGAACTGTTATTGTGGCATTGTCACTTCCTCATCAGTGATCAAGACATTCAGACTGGACACCGAAATTGATCAGGAAGAAAAGCCATACAGTTATGGAAATTTTTAAAAACATCTTGATTAAATTATCGCGCATGGAGTGCTACATGCAGAAATCCCCGCTCTTACCCACTTTAGCTGCCATCAACGAGGTTATTAATGGTTTCCTGAGGAATGTTCTTCCAAGCTGAATGCACTTGGCTGCACAAATCACCAAGATCCATTGCTGGCAAGCCTATCTGTAATTCCTGACCAAGGATGTCACAGATGTGCTAGATGAGCAACTGCAGAGACACTGCAGGCCATGGTAGCATTTTTAGGTAGCATGGCAGTTTTGAAAAAACAGCTACAGGTACAATTTGTAGAAATGGTCGTACTGCTAGTTTCATGACCAAATCAATGCAACACAGAGACGTTCGTGTACCTGGAATGAAGACTAGAGCGGTCAAGTTAGCATACATTATGCTACTTCCCCTCCAACATTACCCTGGGAGTAGGACCAATGTGATGCTGCCTCGTGAAGTGTTCTTCATGGCATTGCCCACATGGTCTCCAGACCAATCTCCCGCTATCATTACATTCAAGACAAAAGTGGAACTGCTGAAAAGGTTAGAACTCCATTGAAGCATACATTGCCATCCTGATCTGCAACATGATTGCCTTTGAAAGCGGCGGTGTGTGGTCAAAGGAGTACCTGTAACTGGAGGTCTAGCTTATAGCCCAATGTCATTCTAACATCTTCTGGTGCTTTATATAGACACTGCTTGACACAATAGGCTTGGTGAGTGTTTTCTAGTCTCTACTCAATACACAGTATATTACTATGCACCATTCTTTTAATATGTGCAGAGGTTAGCATCGGTGCACTTCTTGCCATCATTTTTGTTCATCATTCGTTCTCCCCATCAGTGGGACACACAATGATGAGCAGTTCTCTGTCTACGCTCAACATCTTCTGAGGTCTCTCAGTTTAAAGATCCCACCCTCTCTCAAATTGCGACAAGTGTCAATAATTGGCACATCAACGAACAGGAGGGATTGCACAATCATCCCGAAAGACTTGATCTGATTTGGAGGTTTCATTTGGCTACAAAAACAATTTGCTTTCAATCCATATTTTATGCCCCAGATTGAAACTAGGTGATCAAAAATTCGATCTTTGACAGATCTTCGCGATACCTTCTACCTCCTCGATTTGCATAACCATACAGCTTGTCCTTCTTGCTGTTGCTATTTCATTGTTGAAGAGTAAAAGTCTGCTCAACTCCTCCTGCTATATAATATCATGCTGGCACATTTGACTGAATGAGCAATATGAAAATTTCCCTTAAATAATAATTGAAGCCATACATTGCCAATTTTTAAAATAAGTCGTTAAATTACAGGTTATATCAGGACAGCTGGTATTCGCACTAATTCCTAAGACAATTGTAGCATGGGAAAGCCTCATCTGCACAGAGTCTACGCAGGCGAGGTGTTGTATCTAATAGTTGTCTACAGTGTCTCCCATCACCAATTAATACTTTAGACTTGAGAGCTGGCAGACACACAAAAATAAAAAAATATAAAAATAAAGTAACCTTTTAAGAAGTTTTATTTTGGCCAAGATATGCAAGCTCACAACCCACGTTAAGGGTCCTCATGCTTGCGAGTCCTAACACTAAAACAGCAAAATCCATGGAGGGGGTGGTTGCTTGGTATATTAATGCACAATAAAGGCTTGTATGGGGCTCTGTTTCACATACAGGTGATGTACAGCATCCAGTTTAACAGTCTATTAGTGACGCCCATGCTATTAAGATCAAGCTGGCAGCCCAGCGCTAGCCAAATGCATCTCATGTGATCAGACACCACAGTTTACATGACCAAATGGGCATGGCTGCACTGTGAAAAATAAAGTGCAGTACCCAAGACGCGGGTCGCGAGCTTGCATAATTGCAAAATATCGACTAATACCTCACATATCTTTATATGTATTTTCTGCACTTTATTTTTCAGGGTGCAGCTGGGCACATTTGGTCTTGCAAACTGTGGTGTCTGTTCACATTGGATGCATTTGGATAGCGCTGGGCAGCCCGCCTGATCGAATAGTATGGGCGTCACTAATAGGCTGTTAACCCGGATGCTCTGCATACCCAGTATGTGAACTGTATACAAGCCTCTATTGTGCATTAATATACCAAGCTACCACCCCCTCCATGGATTGGTAGGTTGTGAGAGGTTGTCTCATCGGTATTCTTGCACCTGTGCTGCCGCCATCTTAACTACATGGGTCCACTGCATCCTGCATTTGTTTGAAGGCCTGGGCAGGTAAACATCGCTGCCTTTTTTCTGCTGTTTTTGAATTTTTGGAGGATTTTTAAGTCCTCTTTTTGTGGTTTTGCTGTTTAGTTTTTAACAATGAGAAAGCATGCTATTAAATTCCATCAAGAGAAGTACCTTTTCATGAACAAGATCTATATGTCCACTGGGTGGACAAGTCAAATTTTATTAAAAAAATGTACTATGTTCACAGCTTAATAAAGTTTTCCATTTAGCTGGAAATAAATCTATTCCATGGCAAACTGATTCAGATTTTCTTGTACGCTCTCATTCTTACCAATCACTTCATGATACTGGCGGATCACTGACTTGGGCTCTGGACCCAAAAACACATAAAAGTCCAAGATTCCTCCTATAGTTCTCCAGGTAAGGGCTGGGGCTGGCTGAAGAAGAACATCTAGATAAAAACAGAAATATTAAATACTACTAATGTTAGGCAACTGCTTTACTTTTTGCCTCTTCCTACGAGTACAGGGCACAGATCAGATCTCCACTTTTTGCATTACAGCAATTTCAGTTTTAAGAAAATTTCAGGTATGCTGGCATCTTGAAGACAGTGTGCACAGCCTAATGAAAAGTCTGCAGTTACTCTATGCGACTGCTAAATCTTCACAATTATCCGGTATTCTCCAGGAGGTTGGGCAGTCACTATGTATGTATGAGATTTGCATACTTGCAGTCAAGTCACTAGTTTCACCCAACTTTTCTCAATAGAAGAGCACAGGAGTCTAGTCGGCATGTGACCTCAAGTATACAAATCTCATGCATGCAGCTAGCACCCACAAGCCTTGAGGATGGAGGAATCATAAGTGTGCAATTCAGCAGTCTGCAATCGCATATAGCGAAGGAAATTCTGCAGTCAATGACAAGTCAAATCCATGCTGAGTAAAGGTTAGCTAAGGGTTTATTTTGCTTTGCACGTCTGCTATGCATAAAATAATATTAGCAGCCTTGTAAAGTCATAAATCAGCAATAGGGATTTATTTTTTTATAATTATTCTATTGTAAAAAAAGAAAGAAGTTGCTGCAACTTTTAAGAGAACTGGATGTAATGTGACCACGGGGTGCGGGAAGTGTGACATTACCCTGTGTCACAGTATCATGGCACAGAGTCCCATTGCATCAGATCATGATCTACCATATAGAGACCCCACAGCTAACTAAAAAGGTAAAAGCACAACTGACCAGGTTTCTAGTCCCTGCACAAATTAAGCAGACTCATACTTCAATTTTATTAGCAGAACAATTCTATATTCTATCTACAAATCAGTCAGCACAATGTCATTCTTAAAAGGGAACCTTTCATGTCAAATAACACTATTAACCTGCAAACATAAGGTTAATGAGCAGGATTGCAAATGACGCTCAGCGCTATGAACTTTGACCGTAATAGCGTTGAAATTACTTACTGGTAATGGAATTTTCCAGAGCCCATGACAGCACCACATTAGACAGAGGTTCCGCCCATCAAAGACCGGATCCTACTGAATAAGAAGTGGGGAACCTTTCCCCCACATCAGTTGAGTTACAGAGCAGAGAGGACCTCCATAGTTATTTAACCCCTTAGTGACAGAGCCAATTTGGTACTTAATGACCAGGCCAATTTTTACAATTCTGACCACTGTCACTTTATGAGCTTATAGCTCTGGAACACGTCAACGAATCCCACTGATTCTGAGACTGTTTTTTCGTGACATATTGTACTTCATGTCAGTGGTAAAATTTCTTCGATATAACTTGCGTTAATTTATGAAAAAAAACGGAAATTTGGCAAAAAAAATTTAAATTCTGAAATTTTCAAACTTTTAGTTTTTGTACGCTTAAGTCAGAGAGTTGTGTCACACAAAATAGTTAATAAATAACATTCCCCACATGTCTACTTTACATCAGCACAATTTTGGAAACTTTTTTTTTTGGTTAGGACGTTAGAAGGGTTAAAAATTGACCATAGATTTCTTATTTTTCCAACAAAATTTACAAAACCATTTTTTTAGGGACCAAATTCACATTTGAAGGGAGTTTGGGGGGGGTCACTATAACAGGAAATACCCAAAACTGACCCCATTCTAAAAACTGCACCCCTCAAGGTGCACAAAACCACATTCAAGAAGTTTATTAACCCTTCAGGTGCTTCACGAGAACTAAAACAATGTGGAAGGAAAAAATGAACATGTTACTTTTTTCCACAAAAAAAAAATTTTACTCTGGAACCAATATTTTTTTTTTTTATTTTCACAAAGGTATCAGGAGAAAATCGACCACAAAATTTGTTGTGCAACTTCTCCTGAGTACACAGATACTCCATATGTGGGGAAAAACCACTGTTTGGGTGCATGGCACGGTTCTGAAGGAATGGAGCTCAGTTTGACTTTTCGAACACAAAATTGTCTGGAATCAATGGTGGCGCCATATTGCGTTTGGAGACCCCCTGATGTACCTGAACAGTGGAAACCCCCCAATTCTAACTCCAAGCCTAACCCCAACACACCCCTAACCGTAATTCCAACCATAACCACAACCCTAACTTTAGCCCAAGGCCCAACTCTAACCCTAATGGGAAAAAGGAAATAAACTTTTTTTTTTTATTTATTTTACTTTTTTACCTAACTAAGGGAGTGATCAAGGGGGCTTTGATTTAGTATTTTTTTATTTTGATCACTGTGATAGACCCTATCACAGTGATCAAAATGAACCAAAAGGAAAAATAACCTATTGTTGTCATTTTCTCCCTGAAGAAGACGCCGGCAGCTGGGGACTTCACGGGGGGGGGGTGGGTGGGGTTGCAGGAACAATGGAGGTAACCCGGGGGGGGGGGAAGAAAGGAATCAGGGGACCCCATTTCTCTCTCCTCTGATGTGCGATCACATCAGAGGAGAGAGGAATTAAATGGAAAATCAGCCTTTTTTTTGCGGTCGCCGTTAAACCGTTAATCACAACACCGGGATCTGTAAAAACCTACCCAAATCATGTTCTCTGGGGTCTCAGCTACCCCGGAGAAATTCCGACTCTGGGGGGCACTATACCCTTATTCCTCACCGTTAAAAAGCGGCGCTGTTGCATAAGTACCCTTAACTGCTGCCGTTAAAAGGCGCATCAGCGGTCATTAAGGGGTTAAACATACTGTCACCATCCAACCACAATACCTTTTAAAACTACACACCTAAACTTAAGAAAAGTGCTCATCAAACCCAGTGAGAGGGAGGGAAATTATAAGAGTGCCGTCATGTGCTCTGGGAAGTCCCATTACCGGTAATTTACGCTTTTCCTTTACCCCATGACAGCACAACATGAGAGATTTACAGAGAAACCCAATACACCTTTGGGAGGGGCCACCGCTTGTTGAACCCTTCTCCCAAAATGAGAGAGCAGAGGATAGTGCAAGCCTATAGTGCTTATATAAGCTTGAAATGATCATGTTGCTGCCTTGCATATCTAGTCTATAGACACCTCCACCTTTTCTGCCCAAAAGGTTGCGAACGACAGAGTAGAATGAGCTCTTGGTTTCTCTGGGATGGATACACTACTAGAGGAGAAGGCTAACCTAATGGCTTACCCATCTAGCTAAGGTACACCTCAAGACTTTTAGGTCTTTCCTAGAGCCTTGGAAGGAAACAAACAACTAGTCCTTACTCCATTGTTTTGTTACAGACATGTAACAGTGGCTTGCAAAAGTATTCACTCCTTGGCATTTTTCTTGTTTTACCATCTCACAACCTGGAATTTCACTTTTTCTTTGAGGGTTTGCATCAGTTCTTGTAAAGAACTTGCCTCCAACTGTGAACATTTGGTTTTCTTTTAATTGTGAAAATTACTGAAAACTTCAGTGTGCATAACTATTCAACCCCCTAAAATCAGTACTTTGTAGAGCCTCCTTTTGCAGCAATTACAGCTGCAAGTCGCTTTGGATAAGTCTCTATGAGCTTTCCACATCTCGCCACTGAGAATTTTGCCCATTCATCAAGCCAAAACTGCTCCAGCTCCTTCAAGTTATATGATTTCCTCTGGTGAACAGAAACCTTCAAGTCTGACCACAGAGTCTCAATTGGATTAAGGTTTGGGCTTTCATTAGGCCACTCGAAAACATTTACACATTTACTCTTAAACCACTCGAGTTGCTTTAGCAGTATGCTTTGGGTCATTGCTTTGATGGAAGTTGAACCTTTGTCCCAGTCTGAAATCACTGACAAAGGTTTTTAATCAAGAATATTTCTGGATTTCGCACCATCCATCTTGCCCTCAACTCTGACCATTTTCCTGGTCCCTGCTGCCGAAAAACATCCCACAGCATGGTGCTGCCACTACCATTTTCACTGTGGAGATTATGTTTTTGGGGTGTGTAACAATTATGTGGGTACTACGGAATCTGATTGCGTGGGATAAAACGAATCTGAGACCAAAGGTGACGTAAATAAGTACCGTATATACTCATGTATAAGCCGACCCGTGTATAAGCCGACCCCCCTAATTTTGCCACAAAAAACTGGGAAAACTTATTGACTCGCGTATAAGCCTAGGGTGAAAAATGATTATGCCCCCATATGATGCTCCACAGATTATGTCCCCATATGCTGCACAGATTATGCCCCTATATGCTCCAGATTATGCCCCCATATGCTCCAGATTATGCCCAATATGCTTCAGAGATTATGCCCCCATATGCTCCAGATTATGCCCCCATATATTCCACAGATTATGCCCCTGTATGATCCACAGATTATGCCCCCATATGCTCCAGATTATGCCCCCATATGTTCCACAGATTATGCCCCTATATGCTCCAGATTATGCCCCCATATGCTCCAGATTATGCCCACATATGTTCCACAGCTTATGCCCCCATATGCTCCATATTATGCCCCCATATGTTCCACAGCTTATGCCCCATATGCTCCATATCATGCCCCCATATGCTCCATATTTTGCCCCCATATGTTCCACAGCTTATGCCCCCATATTATGCCCCCATATGCTCCATATTATGCCCCCATATGTTCCACAGCTTATGCCCCCATATGCTCCATATTATGCCCCCATATGTTCCAGATTATGCCCCATATGCTGCTGCAGAAAAAAAAAAAAAAAATGACATACTCACCTCTCGTCGCTGGGGGCCAGGTGCCGGGGTCCTGAGTAGGCGGGGACACCGGCGCGCTATGGGGACAGGTGCCGGCGTCACCGCTTGCTCAGGACCCCGGCACCTGAGATATTTACCTGTCCTCTCTGCACCGCAGCGCTGCGTCCTCTTCCTGGTCCTCGGCAGTGAATGACCTGGCAGGGGGCGCGGCGCTCACTAATGACGTCATCGCGCCCTCTGCTGATCATTCACAGCCAGAGGAGTCAGACGAGGACGCAGCACAGCGGTGGAGAGAAGACAGGTAAATATCGCTGTACTCACCCCTCCGCCGCGCGTCCCTGCAGCCTCTCCTCTTCTCCCGGCGATCTCTGCAGCGCTTCCTTCCTACAGCGGTCACATGGTACTGCTCATTAAAGTCATGAATATGTGCATATTCATGACTTTAATGAGCGGTGCCATGTAACCGCTGCAGGAAGGAGCCGGAGATCGTGGGAGAAGCAGGGGGGCTGCAGAGACCGCGGCGGAGGAGAGGTGAGTATAATCCGACACCCCCGCTCCCCCTCCCCCGCCGACCCCGTATATGACCCGCGTATAAGCCGAGAGGGGGACTTTCAGCCCTAAAAAAATGGGCTGAAAATCTCGGCTTATACACGAGTATATACGGTATATTAAAGAAGTGAAACAAAACTAACAGCTTTTCCTGCAATTGTAACGAATGCACAGCACAAAACAGAATAGTTCAAGTGAAACAAAACTAACAGAGCTCTTCCTGCAATTGTAACAAATGCACAGCACAACATAGAAGACCGCCACTTTGTACATTTTCTTTTCTGTCAGCTAACAAGCCTGATTCCCTGAATCCAAGATGCAGTGTTCAAAAACAAGAGTTAATCACAAAATCTTTATACTAGTTTTTATTTCCATACATTGGGAACATTGCACACTGTTTTCTAATTCAAAACATTGAGACATGTATATAATTTTTAACTACCGTACATACTCATGTATAAGCCGACCCGTGTATAAGCCGACCCCCCTAAATTTTGCCACAAAAAACTGGGAAAACTTATTGACTCGCGTATAAGCCTAGGGTGAAAAATGATTATGCCCCCATATGATGCTCCACAGATTATGCCCCCATATGCTCCACAGATTATGCCCAATATGCTCCACAGATTATGCCCCCATATGCTCCAGATTATGCCCCCATATATTCCACAGATTATGCCCCCGTATGATCCAGAGAATATGACCCCATATGCTCCAGATTATGCCCCATATGTTCCACAGATTATGCTCCCATATGCTCCAGATTATGCCCCCATATGTTCCACAGATTATGCCCCCATATGCTCCAGATTATGCCCCATATGTTCCACAGATTATGCCCCCATATGCTGCATATTATGCCCCCTTATGCTCCATATTATGCCTCCATATGCTCCAGATTATGCCCCATATGTTCCACAGCTTATGCCCCCATATGCTCCATATTATGCCCCCATGTTCCACAGTTTATGCCCCCATATGCTCCATATTATGCCCCCATATGCTCCAGATTATGCCCCATATGTTCCACAGCTTATGCCCCATATGTTCCACAGCTTATGCCCCCATATGCTCCATATTATGCCCCCATAAACTCTAGATTATGCTCCATATGTTCCACAGCTTATGCCCCCATATGCTCCAGATTATGCCCACATATGCTGCACAATTATGCCCCATAGTATAGGCCTCATATGCCTGCTGCTGCAAAAAAAAAAAAAATGACATACTCACCTCTCGTCGCTGGGGGCCAGGTGCCGGTGTCCTGAGCAGGCGGTGACAGCGGCGCGCTATGGGGGACAGGTACCGGTGTCACCGCTCGCTCAGGACCCCAGCACTTGTGATATTTACCTGTCCTCTCTGCACCGCAGAGCTGCTCCCTCGTCCGACTCCTCTGGCTGTGAATGACCTGGCAGGGGGCGCGGCGCGCACCAACGACGTCATCGCGCACTCTGCCTGAACATTCACAGCCAGAGGAGAGTCAGACCGAGGGAGCAGCGCTGCGGTGGACCGAGGGACAGGTAAATATCACTATACTCACCCCTCCGCTGCGCGTCCCTGCAGCCTCTCCTCTTCTCCCGGCGCTCTCCGCAGCGCTTCAGCGGTCACGTGGTACCGCTCATTAAAGTCATGAATATGTGCATATTTATGACTTTAATGAGCGGTGCCATGTGACCGCTGCAGGAAGGAGCCGGAGATTGTGGGAGAAGCAGGGGGGCTGCAAAGACCGTGCCGGCGGAGGGGTGAGTATGATCCGACACCCCCACTACACCTCCCCCGCCGACCCCCGTATATAACCCGCGTATAAGCCGAGAGGGGGACTTTCAGCCCTAAAAAATGGGCTGAAAATCTCGGCTTATACATGGGTATATACGGTACTTTACATAAAAATAAAAAATTAACATTGTGCTGTTCTAAAAAAAAAATAAAATAATGGTGCCTGCATTTGTCTTTACAAACTCACAATATATACTTTTGTGGATTTATCATTCCTATGAGTCACTAACCTAATATTTAGTTGTATACCCACAGTTGTTTAGAACTGCTTCACATCTATGAGGAGGAACCCCAAACAGTAATCCTCTATTCTTTCCTCTTCTGTCCTCCCTTTTCTTTTGATCCCTGGGACATTTTCTCCAGGCATACCTTTTTCTCCGAAAGGACCTATTAAACCGAGGGATGGACAAACTGGGGAACCCCTTCTTCCTATCATCAGCCTTGTCCAGGATGCCATCCAGAACCTGACAAAAGAGATACTCTCTATCACAATGAATGGAACACACTTTAGCTTGGTCTTAAACTGGACATCACCAGGCAAACATTTGAGCCACTGTGCCCTATGAGTTAAGGGTATGCCACACTAAACAGCGTCGCTAACGAGATCGCTAAAATACGTCACTATTTAGCGATCTCGTTAGTGACGCTGTTGTGTGTGGCATGTAGCAACGACGTGGCCCCTGCTGTGATCTCGCTGATCTTTCACTAGAGTTCTGGACCGTATTTTGATCGTTGGCGTCCCGCTGGTGACGCTATATCGCTGTGTCTGGCACCTTTTGTGAACGATGTGCGCTGTTTTTTACATCGCAAAGTCGTTAAGGAGATCGCTAACCGCTTATGCGTCGTTAACGAGATCGCTAAGTGTGGCAGCTACTAGCGACATTAAAACGATCACAAAAACGATCGCATTAATATGCGTCGTTATTGTGATCGTTAGCGGGAGCGTTTAGTGTGGCAGTACCTTTAGAGAGGCCTGCTGACCTGCCCGCCAACCTTACAGATCCTGCAGATGCATCAGCAAGAATGGCTGCTTTACCCTGCAAAAAAGGTAGATTGACCAGGATCTTTATCCTCTGAACTTAATCCTTTACTTGCCCCTCCAGATCATCATGGATCTTGTTGTACAGGTCGCCAATACACTGTGTTCCAAATTATTATGCAAATAATATTTTCTCTGATTTTCCCAAATTACCTATATGAATTGCAGTCATTGTAATTTTCCAGTCAAATAACTATTAGAGTACAATTGAAAGGTTTTTGTATAAACTGCCTATGATAACAGTATATTTTTTAAAAAATAAAACACTCAAACTGCACTCAAAATGCATGTTCCAAATTATTATGCACAGCAGAGTTTTCAACTTTTTCATTTTAATAAAGAACAAAAAAATGGTCATTTTTGAAATTATAAGCATTAGCAGGTTATTAGAAACTGAAATCAAACAGTTTTCAACTCAAAACTTTATTCTAGGTGATGTTACATTTGCACATAGGACCCCTTGTTCGAAAGGAGCTTCTGAACTCTCTCGTCCATTGAATTTGTCAGGTTTTGAATGGTTTCTGCTTCAATTGTTTTGCATGAGGACAGAATACCTCCCAGAGCTGTTGCTTAGATATGAACTGCCTCCGCCATCATAGACACTCCTTTTGATGATGCTCCAGAGGTTCTCAATGGGGTTGAGGTCAGGGGAGCATGGGGCCACACCATAAGTTTGTCCCCTTTTATGCCCATAGCAGCCAGAGATGCAGTGTTAGGATTTGAACCTGTGAACCATGACTTGCTGGTCTGTTCCCTTGCTGTGGAGCTATTTCGGAACTTGAATAACTTCAGCCTGAAACCATATGAACTTCGTCTGGGATAGAGATCATCACCTGCCCTGCTGATTGTTCCCTCCCTGATTGAGACTGATTGGATAGAGATCATAGATCAGGAACGAAGGTTTGGCACACGAATTAAGAGTTGGTGCAAGTGAACGGGATCAAAGACCCCTAAAATCATAAAGTCTCAGAAACACTGCACTCATAGAAAAAAATTGCTTCAAGTGAATTTTTATTGAATACGTATGAAAAAGCGACAAGTAATTTGACGTTTCGGCCTTCACTGGGCCTTGATCACAAAGTTGCTGCAAAAAACAGTGAAAAAAAGAAAAATAAATACATATATACAAATATACACAAATATTTACAAATATTTACAAGTATAGGACTACACGTAGTCCATGTCATAGTACATGAATGGTTTAGGTATGAGCATGGGGTTCAATCTAGACCAACAAGACATAGATAGGGACTTAGTTAAGGAGATCTTGACAAGTCAGAATAATACATTGAGATATCAGAACCCAATAAAAATCCAATAAAAAATACATTCATTTTCTTGAACACATACCCTTATTGTGGTGATGAAAAGGGGGGGATTCTGGACATCCTGTCACAGGACTAGTCCGGAGTAAAGGAATTTGATCCTTAATAGAATTACTAAAATAAATCAAGATATGATAAATCATAGATGTCAAGTGTAATATCTCTCATTTTTATATGTGATGATACATGTATATATTGTAGTATAGTGGTTTTAAGTTATACACCTGGTGTGGTGGATAATTCAATATAGTTAAATCGGTACCTTTAGAAAATATAGACGCATGTAACATATGTCTGAAGGGTGATCCTGTAGGGGATGAGGTCAGAGTCATGTATATATGGTCTGGATCTTAGTATGGAGCTGCTTATAACATGGTAGAGATCACAAGGTTATATTATGTCCACATGTATATAGATGCATATATATCTATATATATATATTATATATATCTATATATATATCTATATATATATATATATATATTATATATATATCTATATATATATTATATATATATAATATATAGATATATATATATATATATAGATATATATATATATATATAATATATAGATATATATATATATATTATATAGATATATTATATATATAATCTATATATATATATATATAGATATATATATATATATATAATATATATAATTATATATATATTACCGATGATATAGTAGTAGACAGCCAGTTGAAGAGTCTGCTAATATATATAGTACGCAGTTGCTATATATATATATCTATGGGAGCTCTAGCCAGTAAAGCTAATATATTCATTGCCATTCTCAACTACAGCCTAACAGCAACTGCGTACTATATATATTAGCAGACTCTTCAACTGGCTGTCTACTACTATATCATCGGTAAATATATATATATATATCTATATCTATATATATATATCTATATATAGATATATATCTATATATATATATATCTATATATAGATATATATATATATCTATATATATATATTTGTATGGCTAAAGATATTTACCAATAATGCGGTGATGAGAGGCCAGCTAGAATGCCCATTAGCATGAGTGGTATACAATCTCTGCTGAATACAGGAATTAATGGTACAATCGCTGTTGAACACAGGAATTAATGGTAAGAAATGTGAAGGTGCTGGTAATTGTACTTATCTTGTATTCTAGGAGCTCACATCCGTTGGTGGTGATAGGGAATGGGGTCCAGAGCATTGGTGGCTCAGTGTGAACGCTGGCACATCTGTGCCTAAGCCAGTGGGAGCTGTGGTGAACTCACAGTAGCGCTATAAGAAGCGCTTGCTGGTCACATGGCCGGATGTTATCACCTGATAACAAGGCAGACATGACCACTGACATTACTCCCTATCATTCAGGCACTACCTTATCTCACTACATTCCCATTCTGTTACTTTTACCATTCCACAGCGCTAATTTAGCAATGAGTGCTTTTCCCTGTTACACTCAGGGCGCATGCGCCGACCAGTGACATCACATTCTGCCCACATTTCCACACTATGCTATTTTGTAGGTGCCTTTCGTTGGTACTGATTCCTACTGCGCATGCGCCGGCGTGTGACGTCACATCCGGCCATGTGACCAGCAAGCGCTTCTTAGAGCGCTACTGTGAGTTCACCACAGCTCCCACTGGCTTAGGCACAGATGTGCCAGCATTCACACTGAGCCACCAATGCTCTGGACCCCATTCCCTATCACCACCAACGGATGTGAGCTCCTAGAATACAAGATAAGTACAATTACCAGCACCTTCACATTTCTTACCATTAATTCCTGTGTTCAACAGCGATTGTACCATTAATTCCTGTATTCAGCAGCGATTGTATACCACTCATGCTAATGGGCATTCTAGCTGGCCTCTCATCACCGCATTATTGGTAAATATCTTTAGCCATACAAATATATATATATATATATCTATGGGAGCTCTAGCCAGTAAAGCTAATATATTCATTGCCATTCTCAATTACAGCCTAACAGCAACTGCGTACTATATATATTAGCAGACTCTTCAACTGGCTGTCTACTACTATATCATCGTAAATAAATATATATATATATAATATATAGATATATATGCATCTATATACATGTGGACATAATATAACCTTGTGATCTCTACCATGTTATAAGCAGCTCCATACTAAGACCAAGACCATATATACATGACTCTGACCTCATCCCCTACAGGATCACCCTTCAGACATATGTTACATGCGTCTATATTTTCTAAAGGTACCGATTTAACTATATTGAATTATCCACCACACCAGGTGTATAACTTAAAACCACTATACTACAATATATACATGTATCATCACATATAAAAATGAGAGATATTACACTTGACATCTATGATTTATCATATCTTGATTTATTTTAGTAATTCTATTAAGGATCAAATTCCTTTACTCCGGACTAGTCCTGTGACAGGATGTCCAGAATCCCCCCCTTTTCATCACCACAATAAGGGTATGTGTTCAAGAAAATGAATGTATTTTTTATTGGATTTTTATTGGGTTCTGATATCTCAATGTATTATTCTGACTTGTCAAGATCTCCTTAACTAAGTCCCTATCTATGTCTTGTTGGTCTAGATTGAACCCCATGCTCATACCTAAACCATTCATGTACTATGACATGGACTACGTGTAGTCCTATACTTGTAAATATTTGTAAATATTTGTGTATATTTGTATATATGTATTTATTTTTCTTTTTTTCACTGTTTTTTGCAGCGACTTTGTGATCAAGGCCCAGTGAAGGCCGAAACGTCAAATTACTTGTCGCTTTTTCATACGTATTCAATAAAAATTCACTTGAAGCAATTTTTTTCTATGAGTGCAGTGTTTGAGACTTTATGGATAGAGATCATCACCTGCCCTGCTGATTGTTCTCGCCCTGATTAAGACTGATTGGACCTGCTATATATACCTGGCCCTGTGCAGCTTCCTGTTGCTGAGTATATTGTGGTGCTCAGTCTAACTGAGTGAAGCATTATCTGAGCTCCTGATCTGGAAGGTGTTCTGCTGACATCTTCCTATCTCTTGTGGAAACCCTGCTGTTCCTACCTCCAACTCTATTCACCTAAACGGACTTGGTGCTTGTGTGTGATCTCGGCCGGCCCGTGCTCGGGCGGGCTCCGGCCTCTGCCAACATAGTGAACCACCACCGCCATATACAGCACTTCCAGAAGTCCTTCCTTGGTCCGCTCACCTGCACACTTCTGCTCCGGCCACTGACTTCCAGTCCTGTATCGCCAGTAACGTGACAGAATACTCAGCCTCTCAAAAATGGAGGCCGCTGGAGCAGAAACTTTGGAAACACGTGTAAGAAAACTGCAGGGTGCAATGTCCAGTTTGCACACCGAACAGGTGAATGGAAAAGCACAGATGGACGCATTTATTGCACAAAGCGATCATAATGTCCAGAACCACCAACAAGCTATCCAAGATCTGCAGAATGCAGTACAAGTGTTGACTGCTCGAATTACCCAGCAAGAAGGACAAGCTTCCGTCTCAGCGTCTGCCACGCCCCCCAAGCTACCACCTTTTCGTTTTGGCGGTGATCGAGATAAATTTCGTGGATTTTTGAATCAATGTTACCTGTTCTTCGATACACATGCTAATCAGTTTCCGACTGATAGGTCAAAGGTGCTATGCATCATTATGCTGTTAACCCACAAAGCAATCGCTTGGGCTAATCCTCTGATTGAGACTCGGGACGCATGTTTAGACAATCTGAACGAGTTTATTCGAGCGATGCAGCAGATGTTTGATGACCCAAACCGTGCAGCTACTGCTGAATCAATGTTGTTGGCATTACGACAAGGCAAACACCCCGTCGCAGAGTATGCTATGGAGTTTAGGAGGTGGGCCGTTGACACTGAATGGAATAATGCAGCAAAAGTATCTTTCTTTAAAAGAGGACTTTCTAGTGAAGTAAAGGACGAACTTGCCCGTGGAGAGACCCCTTCGGATCTGGATGATTTCATCAAGCATTGCATCCGGGTGGACACCCGTCTGTCTGAACGACGACAAGAGAAGTGGACCTCCATGAATCGTTCAACTAACTCTTATAACTCCTCCCTGCCATCGGTCACTAAAGAAGTGCCTAGCCGGAATGTCCAGATACAGAACTAGAGCCAATGCAAGTGGATGCGATCCAGAGACGAGCGAGTGCAGAACGAAGAGAACAGAGATTTAAAGAGAATCTATGCCTGTACTGCGGGGAAGCGGGACATTTTCTTATTAACTGTCCAAGTCGTCCCACAAACCGTTCAAGAAAAATGGTGGCGGCTATAATGGATCCTGATTCTTCCGACGAGGAGTCTTTCGTCTCAGAGACTGATTATGCTAAAGATGAGATCCAGTCCATATCATCCATAGTTCCACCTACCAGGAAGGAGAGCCGTGAATTCCACTATTTTGTAACTATCAAACTGAAGGTTAACTCCCAGTGGATCACTGCATCAGCCATGATCGATTCTGGGGCCAGCGGGATGTTCATGGATTCGTCATTTGCTCAAAATCATGGCATAGATATGCAGAAAAGATGTTCACCTATTGTGATGGAGACGGTAGATGGATCTCCACTGAATTCGGGGCCAGTGGATCATGAGACAGGACCTTTGGAGATCTATATTGAGCAGCAGCATCGTGAGATGTTGACATTCCTAATTATTTCTTCTCCACATTTTCCCATCATTTTAGGTTTGCCCTGGTTGCAGAAGCACAATCCTATCATCGATTGGGAAATGAAAAAGATCAGTTTCCCTGAAAAGGAAGTTCAGACGGAGGTTCCAAGCGAATCCACATTAGAAGCAGTTCAGAATCCAGAATTGCCTCAGCTACCAGCGGTGTACGAAGATTTCTTGGATGTCGACAAGAAGGGAGCGGATACACTTCCCCCGCATCGACCATACGACTGCCCAATAGAACTACTCCCGGGGGCGGCTATACCGTTTGGAACTATCTACCCTTTAGCGGGTCCTGAACTGAAGGCTCTTAAAGAATTTATTGATGAAAACCTAAGCAAAAAATTTATTCGTCCATCATCCTCGCCCGCTGGAGCCCCTATATTCTTTGTCAAGAAGAAGGATGGAACATTACGCCCAGTAGTGGACTACAGGGAGCTTAATAAAGTCACGGTAAAAAAACGTTATCCTCTACCGTTGATCCCGGAACTCCTAGAAAGAGTACAAAGTGCGAAGATCTTCACTAAGTTAGATTTACGTGGGGCATACAATTTAGTACGTATAAAGCCTGGAGATGAATGGAAAACGGCCTTTCGTACCCGATACGGACACTTTGAAAGTCTAGTGATGCCCTTCGGACTCGCTAATGCTCCAGCTACCTTCCAGCACCTGGCAAATGATATTTTCCGAGACCTGTTGGATCAGTTCATGGTCGTTTATCTAGATGACATCCTTATCTTTTCAAACTCTATGGAGGAACATCAGACGCACGTAAGACAAGTGCTACAACGGTTAAGGGAGAATTCATTATATATTAAATTAGAAAAATGTTAATTCCATCGAGAAGAGATTCAGTTCTTGGGATACGTCATTTCACCTCAAGGATTACGGATGGATGAGAAGAAAATGCAAGCTATCACCGAGTGGCCTATCCCTAAAAATGTGAAAGAAGTTCAGCGTTTTGTGGGGTTCGCCAACTTTTACAGACGCTTTATTAAAAATTTTTCAGAAATCGTGCTACCCATCACGCAATTAACAAAAAAAGGAACAAAATTCATCTGGACACCCCAAGCGCAAGAAGCGTTCTCTCGTTTAAAAACGAAATTCACAACGGCTCCCATATTACGCCATCCTGACCCTGAATTGGCTTTTATCATCGAGGTGGATGCTTCAGACTGTGCGGTCGGCGCTATCCTTTCTCAGAGGACAGGGAAAAGAAGTTGCTGCATCCACGTGCATTTTTCTCACAACGTATGTCTGTAGCCGAAAAGAACTATGATGTGGGAAATAAAGAATTGCTCGCCATCATATCAGCATTCAAAGAGTGGAGACATCATCTCCAAGGGGCTGCACAACAAATTTTGGTGTTGACCGATCATCGCAATCTAGAGTTTATCAGGTCTGCAAAATGCCTCTCTCCTCGGCAGACTCGTTGGAGTCTATTTTTGAATCAATTCAATTTTGTAATTTCATATCGACCAGGCTCCCGTAACAAGAAAGCAGACGCATTAACCAGGATGTTTTCAAGCGAAACTAATCTTGTAACAACACCCAAACCCATTGTGGCAGATACTAAGATCTTGGGAGTAATACATGATGGAGATTTGCTGGAAGATTTGAAGGCAGCATACGAAACAGACTCGTTTCTATCACGTCCATCAGGGGACGTGCATCTGTTTTTTAAAAATCAAGTATGGACTGATGGTCGACGACTATATGTACCAGAAGCAGCTCGGTTAAGAGTCCTACAACTAGTGCACGATTCTAAAATTGCAGGACACAAAGGGACACAGAAAACGCAGGAGTTTTTGTCACGTTTCTTTTGGTGGCCAAAATTTCAAGAAGACGTGAAGAAGTATGTTAATTCCTGTGACATCTGTGCCAGATATAAGACTCCACGTGCATCCCCTATGGGACTATTGCAGCCTCTCGCCATCCCAACACGACCATGGGGATCAATTTCAATGGACTTTATTGTAGATCTACCAGAGTCCAAGGGAAAGACATCCATTCTGGTAGTAGTGGATCGACTTACAAAAGCAGCGCATTTCATCCCGTGTTCAGGTCTACCTTCAGCAAAAGATACAGCTGATCTGATAATTTGCAATGTTTTTCGCCTCCACGGAGTGCCGGATGAAGTAGTTTCAGATCGAGGTGTGCAATTTACATCTAAATTTTGGCGCAGTTTATGCTCAGCACTAGACATCAAAGTACGATTGTCAACCGCTTACCATCCGCAATCTAACGGCCAGACAGAACGTACAAATCAGACACTGGAGCAGTATCTTCGTTGTTATATTTGCCATCTGCAAGACGACTGGGTGGATCTGCTGCCATTTGCGGAATTTTCATATAATAATTCACAGAATGCCTCTACGAAACAGACGCCATTTTTGCAAATCTGGGATATCACCCAAACATCCTTCCCAAAAATCCTGTGGCACCATTAATACCAGCAGTCGCAGAAAGAATCTCTCTGCTACAGCAAAATCTGAATGTTCTGAAAGACACTCTAAAGGAAGCTCAGGAGAAATATAAAAAGCGGCCGACAGGTATCGGAGACCCACTCCCACGTTTAGGATTGGAGATCGAGTGTGGTTATCCACTAAGAATTTGAAATTGAAGATTCCTTCTCCTAAATTAGGACAAAAATTTGTGGGACCATGCAAAATCAGTAAGATTGTGAGTCCAGTGGCCGTACGTCTACAGCTACCAACATCAATGAAGATTCATCCTGTGTTTCATGTGTTGTTGTTGAAAGCTGCCACAGCCAATCCATTTCCAGAACGATCCCCTTCGCCTCCCGATGCAATTGAAGTGGACGGACAGGAGCAGTTTGTAGTGGAAAAGATCTTGGATTCCCGAATACACAGAAATCGTTTGCAATATTTAATCAAATGGCAGGGCTACGACACGGAGGAAAATTCATGGGAACCAGTAAGCAACATCAATACTCCTCGTTTGATTAGACAATTTCACCAGCGGTATCCTGCAAAACCTGGACAAGTTGCGTCCAGAGGCCGCCGTTAAGAGGGGAGTATTGTTAGGGTTTGAACCTGTGAACCATGGCTTGCTGGTCTGTTCCCTTGCTGTGGAGCTATTTCGGAACTTGAATAACTTCAGCCTGAAACCATACGAACTTCGTCTGGGATAGAGATCATCACCTGCCCTGCTGATTGTTCCCTCCTGATTGAGACTGATTGGATAGAGATCATCACCTGCCCTGCTGAGTGTTCTCGCCCTGATTAAGTCTGATTGGACCTGCTATATATACCTGGCCCTGTGCAACTTCCTGTTGCTGAGTATATTGTGGTGCTCAGTCTAACTGAGTGAAGCATTATCTGAGCTCCTGATATGGAAGGTGTTCTGCTGACATCTTCCTATCTCTTGTGGAAACCCTGCTGTTCCTACCTCCAACTCTATTCATCTAAACGGACTTGGTGCTTGTTGTGATCTCGGCCGGCCCGTGCTCGGGCGGGCTCCGGCCTCTGCCAACATAGTGAACCACCACCGCCATATACGGCACTTCCAGAAGTCCTTCCTTGGTCCGCTCACCTGCACACTTCTGCTCCGGCCACTGACTTCCAGTCCTGTATCGCCAGTAACGTGACATGCAGATGTGTTATGTGCAGCATGAGACGGTGCATTATCATGCATGAAAATGATCTTGCTGCGAAATGCACGGTTCTTCTTCTTGAACCATGGCAGGAAGTGCTGTTTGAGAAACTCAACATACACTATGGAGTTCATCTTTACCCCTTCAGGGATCCTAAAGGGGCCGACAATCTCTCTCCCCATGATTCCAGCCCAAAACATTACTCCACCTCCTCCTTGTTGGCACCGTAGCCGTGTTTTCATGGTGTGTCCATCAACCAGCCATCCTCCACTCCATCCATCTGGACCATCGAGCGTTGCACGGCACTCATCGGTGAACAAAACAGTTTTGAAGTCAGTCTTCATGTATTGTTTGGCCCACTGGAGCCGTTTCTGCTTGTGTGCAGTGGATAGAGGAGGTCGACAGGATCGGTTACGCACAGCTGCAAACCTCTGAAGGACCCTGCATCTTGTTGTTCGGGGGACGTTGGAGGCACCAGCAGCTTCAAAAACTTGTCTGCTGCTATGACAAGGCTTTTTTGCCGCTGCTCTTTTAACCTGACGTAATTGCCTGTAGGAAAGAGTCCTCAATTTTCCCTTATCAGCACGCACACGTGTGTACTGTGAATCAGCTACATACTTCTTGATTGTGCGATGATCACAATGAAGTGTCTTGGCAATGTTGATTGTAGTCATGCCTTGACCCAAACACTCCAAAATTTGTTGCTTCTCAGCAGTCGACACATCCTTTTTTTTCCCATTTTGGTAGAAAATGTAGGCTGCTTAATAATGTGGGACAGCCTTCTTACTGTAAGTAGTCTTGTCTTTCATTGGACACACCTGCCAAACTAATTAGCACAGGTGTCTGCAATTGCTTACAGTGATATAAAGAGCCCTGACACACATCACCATCAATGAGTTTAACTGACAAACAAAAAAATTCTTACCTTATCACTACTAAACAATTTTTGCATAATAATTTGGAACACAGTGTATAGCAAGTTTCAGGGAGGATTTCCGTATGGGCCTTAGGTTACCTTCAGCCTTCCTATACAGAGGGTCTTTCAAGATTCCCATCTCTTCAAAAGGCAATGTTGATTTCCTGGATAATTTGGCTACTGCTACATCAATCTTCGGAATTTTATCCCACCGGGTTGTCTCCTCCTCATCAAAAGGGGACCCTCTCTTTGAAGATGAAGGCAGTGAATCACTCTTTTCCTATTTGTTCCTTATTCCTTTTTAATGAGGGTTTGAATGTTCTTTGCTATGTTACGTAGCTGAGGAGGACAGGAACAACAGCCGGGCAGCCGAACACCTGAGATGTTGGTAACTAATGGGTTGCAGATTCCTAAACTAACCACACAACTAGAGGTAGCCGTGGAGCGTTCCTGCGTTGATCCTAGATGCCTCGTCACAGCCTGAGAGATAACTACACCTAAAGGCAGAAAGATGAAAGCTATCTGCCCCGGAGCAGATCCCCAAAGAAAATAGGAAGCCCCCAAACATGTAATGGCGGTTAGACAAGAAGAAAGCACGAACACAGACAGAAAATAGAATGAGCAAACGCTGGGGCCACAAGCTGACTAAATAGGATAGGACAGGAGAGATTACTTTCTGCAACCCAGAAAACCCTACAAAAATCCAACAATTCTGATTACAAAAATACTGAGATCACACGATCTCGCCACCCACTAAATCAAATCTCAGTGTGAACAAAACCAAGCCGCAGCCATTGAAAAAACAGGAAAAAGAAAATGAACAAATAACAGTGGCTTCAGATAAACTGAGTGGAGCACAAGCCCCCCGGAGGGGACCTGGCTGACCTCCACAGAAGTGCAGGGAACATTGCAAAAAGTAAGCACAAAAACAAAAGCAGAAAATATCTTATCCGATAGCAGAAGATGCAGGCAAGACTCAGCAAACTTCCAAATGAACCAGGAACCACAATTGAGACAAGAACAATTGATCACCGGCAACCATCATGGGAGGGAACCTCCCTTATATCAGACCAGTCAGTGAACCCAGATTGCCATTCCTCGCTGAAAGGTTCAGTACTGTCTGTAACTACCAGAGGGAGCCTCTGCTCAGAAACCATCTCTAGCACATTCATAACAGTTCTTATTAGGAATGTACACTTGTGCTCTAATCCTCCAAACATATCTTGAACTGATTTGTTTTTTTTTTTAGTATCTATGATGCCTACAGTGGCCCTTACAGCCCTAACCAAGCAATCGGTGTCTTCTATAGGGAAGCACGGACTACCATCTGCTCCGCCATCATAGGATGAAGAGGAAGTAGTATCAGATACACATTCACTTCCCGATGTTACAGATTTGTCTGAATCGCTTTCCCTATCAATTTCTTTATACATCAGTGTCTTAAAGAGAATCCTTAACTTCTCCCCTAATGACGGACTTCAAATCCTTGGCAAAATTTAGGGATTCCTCACATAAGTTTTCTGGATACATGCTGAGCAGAGCCTTTTCTGCCGTGAGCTTGGTAAACTATCCCTACAAAGCGCACACTCATTTTTATGTTTTGCACTGCAGTTCTTAGGACGTTTCTAGTAATTAAATAAGAAAAAAAAAAAAAAAAAAAAAAGGGGCCCAATTACCATGTGAACATCCACAAAGATCACGGACCACTTAGTTGTTTAGAAAGGGTACCGGATTCGGAATGCGGATGAAATCTCATGATTGTTCTCACCTAGAGGCAGAGGATCCATGATCCACACTGCTCCTCTGGCAGGACCTTGTTCAATGGCCAGTGTGAACATGCTGCTATTTTGCATACATACTAACTTATATTCCAGTTCATTTTTTTTTTTTTCAGTTTAGTGTCAGGTTTCTGCAATTAGCGCATGTAAGAGTGTGCCCTCCTGTTATGTTTCAGTAGCTGAGGAGAAATTGCAAAAAATAGCCAAAGTAGTAATACACCAGAGAGGCTGGAAACTATTGGAATGCAGTACACTAAACTAACCGCCACACTAGAAGTAGCCGTGGAGCGTACCTACGGTGATCCTAGACGCCTCGTCACAGCCAAAGAGATAACTACACCTAAAGGCAGAAAGATGAAAGCTATCTGCCCGGAGCAGAATCCCCAAAGAAATAGGAAGCCCACAAACATGTAATGGCGGTTAGACAAGAAGAAAACACGGACACAGGCAGAAAATAGAATGAGCAAACGCTGGGGCCCAATCTATCTAGATAGAAAAGTATAGGAAAGAATTCTGACTGCAACCCAAAAAAAACCCTGACAAAATACCAACACTTCTGATTAACAAAAAACCTGAGATCACACGATCTCTACCACCTAAATCAGATCTCTGGTGTAACTCACAACAACTCAGCAAATAAAAAGTGACTAAGGAACAAAGCAAAAGTGCAAATACAAAATAAGCACAATTGCAGCGCCAGACCCCAAAAGGGGATCAGGCTGTAGTCCACTGCAAGCAGCAAACCAGCAGTGAAAATCCAACAGAGGAAAAAAAAACAACAAAACACTTATCTGAATGAGAGCAGGAAAGCAAGCTATGCTCCAAGCAAGACCAGGAGGAACAATTGATTACCGGCAAGGCTGATGGGAACTCAGGTCACTTATATCATACCATTTAGAGCCAGCTGAAGGCCATTCAGTAATTAGTTCATTACCCTCAGCAACCACCGGAGGGAGCCCCAGCTCAGAAGTCGCCTGCAAAGTATTCACAACAGTACCCCCCCTTGAGGAGGGGGTCACCGAATCCTAACCTGCGCAACCAGGCCGATCAGGAAGAGCTCGATAATAGGCACGGATAAGTCTCCAAGTATGGATGTCCGAAGCAAACAACCAAGAATTGTCCTCCTGACCATAACCTCTCCACTTAACCAAATACTGGAGTTTCCGTCTAACAAAACGAGAATCCAATATTTTCTCAACCACATACTCCAAATTGCCCTTAACCAAAACAGGGTTGGGAGGCACAGCCATAGGAACCACTGGCTCGACAAACCTCTTCAATAAGGACTTGTGGAACACGTTATGGATCTTAAATGTCCCTGGAAGAAGCAAACGGAAGGAAACCAGATTAAGAATTTCCATGATCTAATAAGTTCCAATGAACCTTGGCTTAAATTTTGGAGATGCAACCTTCATAGGGATATTCCTTGAGGACAACCAAACCAAGTCCCCCACTTTAAAACGAGGACCATCAGTCCTATGCCGGTTGGCAAACCGCTGGACCTTCTCTTGAGAGAGAGACAACCTCTCCACTACCTGGTCCCAAATCTGCTGCATACGCTGCACTATAGAGTCAACCCCCGGACAGACAGAAGCCTCCGCCTGTCCTGAGGAAAATCGAGGGTGAAACCCGGAATTGCAGAAAAATGGAGACATCAAGGTGGCAGAGCTAGCCCTATTATTAAGAGCAAACTCAGCCAAAGGCAAAAAAGAGACCCAGTCATCTTGATCAGCAGACAACACATCTCAAATAAGTCTCCAAGGTCTGGTTTATTCTCTCGGTTTGTCCATTGGTCTGAGGGTGAAATGCAGAGGAGAAAGACAACTGAACACCAAGTTTAGAACAAAATGTCCTCCAAAATCTGGAAACAAACTGGACTCCTCTGTCAGACACAATGTTCTCCGGAATGCCATGTAACCGAACCACGTGCTGAAGGAACAAAGGCACCAATTCGGAGGAGGAAGGCAACTTAGGTAATGGCACAAGATGTATCATCTTGGAAAACCTAGCACAGATTACCCAGCTAACGGTCATTCGCTGAGAGACAGGGAGGTCGGAAATAAAATCCATAGAAATATGGGTCCATGGCCTCTTGGGTACAGGTAATGGCATTAACAAACCACTAGAACGAGAGCAAGGCTTGGAACGAGAGCAAGTCACACAGGACTGCACAAAGTCCCTGACGTCACGAGACAAAGTAGGCCACCAAAAGGACTGACTCACCAAGTCTCTGGTACCAAAAATCCCGGGATGACCAGCCAACGCGGAACAATGAATCTCAGACATCACACTCTTCTTCCACTGGTCTGGGACAAACAATTTCCCAACAGGGCAGCGCTCAGGTTTATCCTCCTGACACCCCTCCAGAGCCAGTCTCAAATTGGGCGAGATGGCGGAAAGAACTACACCCTCTTTCAAAATAACAGCAGGATCAGATAACTCAGGAGAATCCGCAAAGAAACTCCTCGAGAGGGCATCCGCCTTAACATTCTTAGTGCCCGGAGGAAAAGAAACCACAAAATTAAAACGTGTGAAAAACAAGGCCCACCTGGCCTGTCTATGATTAAGTCGCTTGGCTGATTCGAGATAAACCAGGTTCTTATGGTCCGTGAGGACCACCACCTGATGTTTGGCTCCTTCCAGCCAATGTCTCCACTCTTCAAAAGCCCACTTCATGGCCAATAACTCCCGATTACCCACGTCATAATTACGTTCAGTTGGTGTCATGGGTGTATCGCCACGAGGATCGTCGCGATTACACACTCTGACTTCTCACAGCTGAGTTGCTGTTTCTTTGTGTTTGGTAATGAGGGAGTTAATTTTACCTAGCTCTTTGCTAAGACTAGGTCCAGCCTCGCCCGGCTGCTTTTGATTATGATCTAATTAGATTCCTTCATATACCTGCCAGTCTGCTTGTTAGATGCCGGTGAAAGCATTCATGTAGTCTAGCAGACTGGATCGGTTCTGAGAATATTTAAGCTAAGAGCTCCTTAGTTGTTTTTACTCTTATAGCTTATAGTTTATCTCTGAGACCTTAGGTGTTCCTACTGTGTGTGAGTGTTGTATGTAAGACTTTATTTACTTTATTTCTTGTCTTTTTTGTATGTCTTTCTGTTCATTAACCGTTACCTGTTCATTCCCTTTGGTGGTAATCAGGGTCCTTCTTAGGACTAGATTACAGTTGGCAGGGATTGATAGGAGACAGGGTTTACGCTGGTGGCCTGGACCTCTGTACCTTTAACAGTTCCTCCAGGTAGAGGGATTAGTTAGGACCCCAGTTTAGGGTCAGCATAGACCCCGGTCACCCTCTAGCCGGAGACAGCGTATAACGGATTCCGTATTGACCCACTGGACATTGTCAGGTAATTCTATGTTATCATATATCTATGCGCATGTTATATAGTATGTTGCCCTTTTGATATAGATTACTGACATCACATATATATATATATCTGCTATACAGCGTGACATTTTCACCGGCCATACTAAAGATTCTCCCCTGCTGTCATGGATCCAGTAGCCCAGCTGGCCCGGCAGTTGCAGGGGTTGTCCATGGAGTTTGCAGACATTAAGTCCAAGGTTTTGTCTCCCCCGGAGCAAACCAGATCTGAACCTAAGGTTGCTCTCCCGGACAGGTTCACTGGTGGGCGGGACAAATTTTTTACTTTCCGGGAGGCATGTAAATTGTACTTTCGGCTGCGGCCTCGGTCATCTGGGAGTGAAGAGCAGAGGGTGGGAATTGTTATCTCACTCTTACAAGGGGACCCTCAATCTTGGGCGTTCTCTATTCCTCCAGGCTCCCCAGATCTCCAGTCAGTGGATCGATTTTTTACTGCCCTGGGTCTGGTATATGATGATCCGGATCGAGTTTCCCTTGCTGAAACAAAGTTACGTAAAATACGGCAAGGAAATCGTCCAGCGGAGGAATATTCTTCTGAGTTCCGTAGATGGGCAACAGATACTCAGTGGAATGACCCAGCTCTTAGGAGCCAGTTTTGTCAAGGGTTGTCTGACAAATTAAAGGATGTGTTGGCTCAGTATGATTCTCCTCCATCACTGGAGGCTGCTATGGCCCTCGCTATTCGCATTGATAGACGAATTCGGGAAGACGCGAGGTAACTCCGCCTCCCGTGATGACTCCACCTACTACTAAAGTCCCTTATACTGAGGTTCCCCATGTCTGTTCTGAGCAGGGTGGATTTGATTTAAATCAAACTGATTTAAATCACGATTTAAATCACGATTTAAATCACTAGTCAGTAAGGCTTGATTTAAATCAGTGATTTAAATCAAAGTTTCTACCAGACCGGTATATCTAATTTCATCATGTGCGATATGCCCCAGACCGGTGTATCTAATTTCATCAAGTGCGATATGCCCCAGACCGGTGTATCTAATTTCATCAAGTGCGATATGCCCCAGACCGGTGTATCTAATCCCATAATGCGATACACTACATTCAGCCCTGTATCTAGATACATGCAGTGTGTCATGTGCTGTGAATAATCACAGTGTGTGATACTCTCCACGTATCTGTGCTCAGTTTATAATACAGCAAGCAGCATGAACTAACAGAATAGATGCTGCCGGTCGTCCTCAGTGACAGCCTACTTGTCAGTATCACTGGCAGTCCCCAACAAAATGGCTCCGCTCTGTAAGCCTAAACTACATCCTCTGTTATTACAAACACCTAGTAATGGAGGAGAGAAGTCACACGTGATCATTTTCTTGTCTGCTTGCCCTTCCTCCTCCTCACACTTAGATTCACATTCTTCTTGTGTTGTGCAGATCTATTCCACTCCAAACAATCAGAAACATATTGTCTAACTTCTTGGACTTGGCACTGAAGGGGTTGATTCTGTATTCATAGGTTTGTAGAACAATAGGATTAAGGTCTTTTTCTCAACTCTGTTCATGTTGTAACATTTTTGCCGTGAAGAAGAGGCTGGAGTCAAATTCAGTTTTGAGAACTGCGTAAGTAAAGCGAGCGTCTGTGATAACATAGGAGAGAAACTGCCCACTAATCCTACAGAAACCTCTGGAAGAGCATGGCATTGTGAATGTTACACATATACAGCCTTTATTCTACTGAGTTAAACAACTCAGCTTTATCTCATGATGGAGAAACCTTTGGATTGTAAAATATTTTCCTCAAAAAGCAGTTTATTGAAAAAAAAATGATTTAAATCAAAAAAATCCGATTTAAATCAAAAAAATCCGATTTAAATCAAAAAAAATCCGATTTTTTTGATTTTTTAAAAAAAATCATTGATTTTTATCCACCCTGGTTCTGAGGAACCCATGCAGTTGGGAGGGACATCTTTTTGTAGGAGGGAATCGGCGGTGCGCCGCAATACTAGAAGGTGTTTCTTTTGCGGGAGAGAGGGACATTTTGTTGGGGGGTGTCCATCCCGGGCCTCTTTGAGCAAAGGAGTTAACCTGGGAGTGTGTATTTCGTCCCCAAATCCCTCTCAGTTTCTCGTGCCTGCGGAGGTGGTGATTGGTACTAGAACTGAGAGGATTTCTGTTTTTCTTGATAGTGGGTCCGGGGCTAATCTGGTGGACGCTCGGTTTGCCCAGGCGCATGGTATGCAACTGAGTGTATTGGCCAAACCGGTCCCTATAGTCTCTATTGATTCTAGACCTCTCGGTCAAGGTAGCTTGGTACAAGCTGTTCATAACATAGATCTTCGAGTAGGGGCAATACATAAAGAGCAATTGTCTTGTTATGTGTTGGAGGGTCTACCTACTCCTATTGTGTTGGGACTTCCTTGGTTGGCTAAACATAACCCAGTGATTGATTGGCAATCCAGAAAGATAAGCCAGTGGGGTGAATTTTGCAGGAATAACTGCATGAGCACGGTCATCGGTGCGGTTGTGCCTAGGACTTTGTCTCCTTTTCTGGAGGACTTTGGGGAGATGTTCTCAGAGGAGGGGTGTAAAGAGTTACCTCCTCATCGCGCATATGACTGCTCAATAAAGTTGCTTCCTGATGCCTTATCTCGTACTTTCCCAGGGGCCGGGAAGACGGATGATCCGGTTCCTATTCCTCAGGAGGGAGTTGTAGTGTCAGCTGTATGCTCTGAGCTTGAGGGGAGGTATTGGGGGCTCAGGGGGACGCCCCTGTGGGACTTCCAGGGAGACTGATAGTTCCAGATCGGTTAAGACTGAAGGTTACGGGGAACCGTTACAAACGGATGGCTGATAGGGGGAGAGTTTCTGGTCTAGATCTGAAGGTGAACGATCTGGTTTGGTTGTCTACCAGGAATATAAAACTTAATGTTTCCTCCTGGAGGTTGGGTCCCAGATTCATCGGGCCGTACAGGATCAGTTCCATAATTAATCCTGTGGCATTTCGTCTGGACCTCCCTCCTACGTTTAAAATTCATAATGTGTTTCACAAGTCATTACTTAAAAAGTATGTGGCACCAGTCATACCGTCACCTCTACCTCCTCCTTCAGTGGTGGTCAATGATAACGTGGAATTTCATGGGTCGAAAATCATTGACTCACGTCTCAGTCGCCGATCCCTTCAGTACTTGGTTCATTGGAGGGGGTATGGTCCTGAGGAGAGGACGTGGGTCCCTGCGTCTGATGTTAACGCAGATCGATTGGTTCGGACCTTTCACACAACTCACCCGGGCAGACCTGGCCCTGAGGGTCCGGAGTCCCCTCGTAGAGGGGGGGGTACTGTCATGGGTGTATCGCCACGAGGATCGTCGCGATTACACACTCTGACTTCTCACAGCTGAGTTGCTGTTTCTTTGTGTTTGGTAATGAGGGAGTTAATTTTACCTAGCTCTTTGCTAAGACTAGGTCCAGCCTCGCCCGGCTGCTTTTGATTATGATCTAATTAGATTCCTTCATATACCTGCCAGTCTGCTTGTTAGATGCCGGTGAAAGCATTCATGTAGTCTAGCAGACTGGATCGGTTCTGAGAATATTTAAGCTAAGAGCTCCTTAGTTGTTTTTACTCTTATAGCTTATAGTTTATCTCTGAGACCTTAGGTGTTCCTACTGTGTGTGAGTGTTGTATGTAAGACTTTATTTACTTTATTTCTTGTCTTTTTTGTATGTCTTTCTGTTCATTAACCGTTACCTGTTCATTCCCTTTGGTGGTAATCAGGGTCCTTCTTAGGACTAGATTACAGTTGGCAGGGATTGATAGGAGACAGGGTTTACGCTGGTGGCCTGGACCTCTGTACCTTTAACAGTTCCTCCAGGTAGAGGGATTAGTTAGGACCCCAGTTTGGGTCAGCATAGACCCCGGTCACCCTCTAGCCGGAGACAGCGTATAACGGATTCCGTATTGACCCACTGGACATTGTCAGGTAATTCTATGTTATCATATATCTATGCGCATGTTATATAGTATGTTGCCCTTTTGATATAGATTACTGACATCACATATATATATATATATATATATATATATATATATCTGCTATACAGCGTGACAGTTGGAGAAAATTTTCGAGAGAAAAAGGCAGAAGGGTTACTCAGAGGTCTCTGGATCCCTTTGGGACAAAACGTCACCTGCCCCAATCTCAGAGGCATCAACCTCCACCTGAAACGGCAGAGAAACATCAGGCTGCCGTAGAACAGGAGCAGAAATGAATCTCTGCTTAAGTTCCTGAAACGCAGAAACTGCCTCAGGAGGCCAATTCACCACATCGGAACCCTTTTTGGTCAAATCAGTCAATGGTTTAACAATACCGGAGAAATTACCAATAAATTTACTATAAAAAATTGGCAAAACCCAAAAAACTCTTAAGAGCCTTCAATGAAGTAGGTTGAACACAATCACAGATGGCCTGAACCTTGACCGGGTCCATTTCAATAACAGACGGAGACAAAATGAATCCCAGAAATGAGACCTTCTGTACGCCAAAAAGACACTTTGATCCCTTCACATACAGTGCATTCTCTCTCAAAATCTGGAACACAGTCCGAACATGTTTCACATGAGAGTCCCAGTCATTGGAAAAAATCAAGATATCATCCAAATAAACAATCAGAAATTTATCCACAAAATCCTTGAAAATATTCATGAAGGATTGGAAGACGGAAGGGGCATTAGTAAGCCCAAAAGGCATTACTAGGTACTCAAAATGCCCCTCTGGGGTTTTTAAACGCCGTCTTCCATTCATCCCCGTGCTTAATGCAAATAAGGTTATACGCCCCCTGAGGTCAAGCTTGGTAAACCAACTAGCACTTTTTACTCTGGAAAATAGGTCAGAAATCAAGGGTAACGGATATTGATATTTAACAGTGATCTTATTCAGGAGGCGATAATCAATACACGGCCTCAATGAACCATCCTTTTTGGCCACAAAGAAAAAAACAGCGCCCAAGGGTTAAGAGGATGGTCTGATATGACCCTTCTCCAAAGACTCCTTGATATAACATCGCATAGCATCGTGTTCAGGTACAGATAAATTAAAAAGGCGACCTTTAGGAAATTTACCACCAGGCACTAACTCAATAGCGCAATCATAGCTCCTATGAGGAGGTAAGGATTCAGACTTACTTTCACTAAACACATCAGAAAAATCAGTCAAAAAGTCAGGGACATCCTGAGACTGGGGAGAGGCAGAAAAACAGATGTGTCAGTATTAACACATTGGCAGCCCCAACTGGTCACAGACACAGATTTCCAATCCAAAACAGGATTATAAGTCTGTAACCAAGGGAAACCTAGTACAATAATGTCATGCAGATTATGCAACACCAGAAATTTGCAACTCTCCTGATGATCTGGTTCAACCCTCATTATCACCTGAGTAGAAAACTGGGGTTTATTCTCCGCCAAAGGGGTAGAATCAATGCCCAGTAAAGGAATAGACTTCCGCAGGGGTATCATGGGAAACCCACAACGTTTGGCAAAGTCAAAATCAATCAGGTTAATAGCTGCTCCTGAATCAACAAAAGCCTGAGCCGAAAATGTGGACAGGGAGCAAATCAGGGTAACAGTCAACAGAAATTTAGTCTGAACACTAGCCAAGACAACTGAGCGCACAAAACGTCTTCCCCGCTTAGGGCAGACTGAAATAGCATGGGAAGCGTCACCACAGTAGAAACATAACCCATTGCGCTTACGAAACTCATGACGCTGAGCCCCAGAAGTCACTCCATCACATTGCATGGGCTCAGGAGCTGGCTCACAAGGCAACACTATCTCACGCATACCTCTGCGCTCCCGCAAACGTCTGTCAATTTGAATAGCCAGAGACATAGAATCATTGAGACCAGAGGGAACAGGGAATCCCACCATAACGTCCTTTACATTTTCTGACAGACCCTTGCGAAAAAGGGCTGCCAAAGCATCATCATTCCATTTGGACAGGACTGCCCATTTTCGAAATTTCTGACAGTACAGCTCAGCATCGTCACGACCCTGATTTAATGCCAACAAGGTCTTTTCAGCTTGATCAGTGACATTAGGTTCATCGTACAATAACCCCAGAGCCTGAAAAAAATACATCAACATCATTCAAAACAGGATCCCCAGGTGTCAGGGAAAAAGCCCAATCCTGAGGGTCGCCGCGCAGCAGAGAGATGACAATTTGAACCTGCTGTGCTGCGTTCCCTGAGGACTTAGGTTTTAAGGCAAAAAACAACTTACAGTTATTTTTGAAATTCAGAAATTTAGAAAGATCCTCCAAAAATAAATCTGGTATGGGGATCCTAGGTTCCACAACCGGCAACCTAGCAAGATAGGTAGCAATACTCCAAACTTCAGAGGCAAGCTGCTCCACACGGCCAGCCAACTGTGCAAACTCCATTGAGAGAAAAAAAAAAATTCCTCCTCAGCACCCAGAGAAAAAGAGGGAAAAAAATGCAACAAACAGAGGAAAAAAAATTTCTGACAACTCCTTTTTTTTTTTCTTTTTACTATTTTTTCCCTTCTGTGAGTACCATATAATTTTCAATTAGGCCGGTAATACTGTTATGTTTCGGTAGCTGAGGAGAAATTGCAAAAAATAGCCAAAGTAGTAATACACCAGAGAGGCTGGAAACTATTGGATTGCAGTACACTAAACTAACCGCCACACTAGAAGTAGCCGTGGAGCGTACCTACGGTGATCCTAGACGCCTCGTCACAGCCGGAGAGATAACTACACCTAAAGGCAGAAGGATGAAAGCTATCTGCCCCGGAGCAGAATCCCCAAAGAAATAGGAAGCCCACAAACATGTAATGGCGGTTAGACAAGAAAACACGGACACAGACAGAAAATAGAATGAGCAAACGCTGGGGCCCAATCTGTCTAGATAGAAAAGTATAGGAAATAATTCTGACTGCAACCCAAAAAAACCCTGACAAAAATACCAACACTTCTGATAACAAAAAACCTGAGATCACACGATCTCTACCACCTAAATCAGATCTCTGGTGTAACTCACAACAACTCAGCAAATAAAAAGTGACTAAGGAACAAAGCAAAAGTGCAAACACAAAATGAACATAATTGCAGCGCCAGACCCCAAAAGGGGACCAGGCTGTAGTCCACTGCAAGCAGCAAACCAGCAGTGAAAATCCAACAGAGGAAAAAAAACAACAAAACACTTATCTGAATGAGAGCAGGAAAGCAAGCTGTGCTCCAAGCAAAACCACCAGAGGGAGCCCCAGCTCAGAAGTTGCCTTCAAAGTATTCACAACACCCACCCTTCCTTTGAGCTGGACATTACATTTATATAGCTTCCCATTTGCTATGAGTCCATGTTCGGGACCCAGTCCTGCTTAGCCCTTATTCACACTGATGTAACTATGACGCATGGTAAGTTTTTAATACTAGGACGTTAGGACCATCTCGATTTGGGTACACCTTGACGCTGGTGGGATAGCTTTTAAGCTGTTTTTTTAAATCAAAAACTCTGTTTATGAAATACCTTGTGTTATTTTAATGCACTTTTGTTTTTACTTATTTACTTACAGCACGGTATATGTTCATTTTGTCTCTACCTTAGGTTGTCTGTCTGGCATTACTGTCGCTTCTTCTGCCGTTCATGCGACTGCCACTGCTACTGTTGCAGCTCCATGACTACAGAAGGGAAGAGAGCTGGAGCAAACTCGCTCTTTGGTGGTTAGACCAAATGTTTAAATGAGGGACCGATCACAGCACCTCTTGCTTCTTCCAGACCCCCAGAAGTGGAACTACCACTTCAAGGTCAAAAGTCACCAGCGCGCTCGTCATCAGGGCACGCCACTCCCAGCACACCCTGCATATGTGCAGGCCCAGAATGACGTGGCAGCCGGAAATAGAAAGTGTGCGCATGACCCATCCTCGGTGTCTAGCTATCGCCCGATATCTCTTCTCCCCTACGCCTCAAAACTACTGGAACAGCATGTATATCTCGAACTGTCCTCCCACCTCTCCTCCTGTTCCCTCTTTGACCGTTTACAATCCGGCTTCCGACCGCATCACTCAACTGAAACTGCCCTAACTAAAGTCACTAACGACCTGCTAACCGCCAAGAGCAAGCGACACTACTCTGTCCTCCTTCTCCTGGACCTGTCTTCTACCTTCGACACCATGGACCATTCCCTCTTGCTACAGATTCTCTCATCTCTTGGCATCACAGACTTGGCCCTATCCTGGATTTCATCATACCTAACAGACCGAACATTCAGTGTCTCCCTCTCACACACCACCTCCTCACCTCGCCCCCTGTCTGTCGGTGTTCCTCAAGGCTCAGTCCTAGGACCCCTACTCTTCTCCATCTATACCTTCGGCCTGGGACAGCTCATAGAATCCCACGGCTTGCAGTATCAACTCTACGCCGATGACACGCAAATCTACCTATCTGGACTTGACCTCACCTCCCTACTGACCAAAATCCCACAGTGTCTGTCTGCTATCTCAGCCTTCTTTTCTGCTCGCTTTCTCAAACTGAACATGGACAAAACAGAATTCATCATCTTTCCCCCACCTCATTCTTCCCCTCCACCAGACCTATCCATCAATGTCAATGGCTGCTCGCTTTCCCCAGTCCCGCATGCTCGGTGCCTTGGGGTGATCCTCGACTCTGCCCTCTCTTTCAAACCACATATCCAAGCCCTCGCCACCTCCTGCCGCCTCAAAATCAAAAATATTTCCCGGATCCGCTCATTCCTCAACCACGAAACCACAAAAACACTAGTGCACGCCCTTATCTCCCGCCTCGACTACTGCAACCTCCTATTGTCTGGCCTCCCCTCTAGCACTCTGGCACCACTCCAGTCCATCCTACACTCTGCTGCCCGACTAATCCACCTGTCTCCCCGCTATTCCCCAGCCTCCCCCCTATGCCAGGCCCTTCACTGGCTTCCTATTGCCCAGAGGCTTCAGTTCAAAACCCTAACCTTGACATACAAAGCCATCCACAACCTTTCTCCTCCAAACATCTGTGACATGATCTCCCGCTACCTACCCACACGCAACCTTCAATCCTCTCAAGATCTCCTTCTCGACTCCCCCCTCATCTCTTCTTCCCACAACCGCATACAAGACTTCCCCGGGCTTCCCCCATACTCTGGAACTCCCTGCCGTAAAACATCAGACTTTCACCAACAACGGAAACCTTCAAGAAGAACCTGAAGACCCACCTGTTCCGACAAGCCTACAGCCTACAATGATCCTCAGTCTACTGAACCATTGCACGACCAGCTCTACCCTTTCCTAGTGTATCCTCACCCATCCCTGTAGACTGAGCCCTCGCGGGCAGGGACCTCTCTCCTTCTGTACTTGTGTGTCACTTGTCTAGCACACGTTTATTGTACCTGCCTATATTTTCCCTTTTCATATGTAAAGCGCCATGGAATAAATGGTGCTATATAAATGTGTAATAATAATAATAATGAGCCCCTACTGGACCAGCAGAAGAATCTCCAGGACCAGTCACTAACCCTACAGGCAATGAAAACGTTCAAGGCAACTGGGCTGGGGCAAGCTATTTTCATTCCTTTTCTGCACATGATCTTCAGATACAGGTTCCCTCAATGACAGAAAACCAACTGATGTGTGAGACAGGTTTTGCCCTTTTTATTCAGTACATTCCTGTCCTTGATGGTGGATCCCCCTCTCTTGTGTTGTGCCGTCATTGGGGAAAGGAAAAAAGTTTTTTTTTTTTTTCTCCAGGTGCTGCTAGCCTTTCAGCACTGTGGCTGGGCACATCATAATGTTATTATCTGCAGTTTAATAGAGTTATCCTACATGATAGGTTCCCTTTAATGAACATTCAACAAATTTTGTGGACATTGTACAATGGACAAGATTGCCAGTAGTTAATTCCACATCTTATAAGAACTTGAAAAGCATTCATTAAAGTAAAATACTTACCCATAGCATTGCTGTTTAACAAAAACACCCCATGAGCTGAACCATCTTTTTCCAAAGCCAAGTAGAATGGATGGGAACCATATAAATTAGCCTCTTTCTATTAAAAAAAAAAAAAAAATTACACTTGAACAGCTACAAAAAATCCGCCTCAGCAATAGAATTCTTGATTTTTAAACTGCCAACAATTCAAAGTTCAGCAAAATGGTTTCAAATATATTGCTTGTGCTTTCTTGTAAAGAGGGTGTTTCAGCATAAAATCAATTCAAACCAAGCTCAAGCGCTCGGTGCACACTTGGTGTAGCCAAACAGTTCACCTCCTTGTTTTCCAATCTATCTCAGCTCTCTTCCCTTACTGATGGATCTAACTTTCCAGAAGCCATTGAAGGGTTGGGGTAGATAAAAAACAATTAGAAAGGAATGTGAACTAAACTTCTGCTCCCTGCCAAAGAAGCACCAAGGAACTGCTTTGTTTGAACAGTCATTTTGTGCCGACAAACTACCTTTAAAATGAAAACATCACCACATTTCACAATAAAAAAAAAACGGCATAAACAGATCTCTTGTACTTTAAAAGAAAAAAAAATATTAACAGGATTGTATAAATGTAATATTAAAATGAGCTGAATTCATTAAAATGTTCATTTTAATATTAGACAGGACATTTTCTAAATTGATAATACAGCCATTCTGACATGGCTTTTCAAAACATTAATCCCTTAATGACCAAATCAAATTTTACAATTCTGACCACTGTCACTTTATGAGGTTATAACTCTTGAACGCTTCAACATATCCCACCAATTCTCAGACTGTTTTTTAGTGACATATTGTATTTCATGTTAGTGGTAACATATATTCTATACCACTTGTGTTAATTTGTGGAAAAAATAATAATTCTGCGAAAATGTTGAAGATGTCACAATTTTCAAACTTAATTCTTATGCCCTTAAGTCAGAGAGTCAAGTCACACAGAATAGTTAGTAAATAACATATCCCACATGTCTACTTTACATCATCACAATTTTTGAAATATTTTTGTTAGTAAGTTATAAGGGTTAAAAGTTGACCAGCGATGTCTCGTTTTTACTACAAAATTTACAAAACCATTTTTTTTTTTCTTTTTAGGGACCACCTCACATTCGAAGTGACTGAGGGGCCTACATAACAGAAAGTACCCAAAAGTGACACCACTCTAAAAACTGAACCCCTCAATGTGCTCAAAACCACATTTAAGAAGTTTATTAACCCTTCAGGTGCGTCACACTAGCTGAAGCAATATTGAAGGAAGAAGAAATTAACATTTAATTTTTTTTGTCACAAAAAAATTTACTTTACACCCACACTTTTTTCTTTTCACAAGGGTAACAGTAGAAAACAAACCCCAAAATTTGTTTTGCAATTTCTTCTCAATATGCAGATACCTTATTTGTGGGGAAAATCTACTGTTTGGGTGCACAGCAGGGCTCCGAAGGTAAGGAGCGCCATTTGACTTTTTGGATGTAAAATTTGCTGGAATTATCAGCGGATGCCATGTTTATTTATTTATGCTTTCGCTTATATAGCACTATCTTATTCCGCAGCGCTTTACAGACATCAATGTCCTCAATGGGGCTCACAATCTAAATTCCCCATCAGTGTGGAGTGTGGGAGAAAACCAGAGTACCTGGAGGAAACCCACGCAAACACAGGGAAAACATACCAACTCCTTACAGATGTTGTCATTGGATGGATTTGAACCCAGGACCCCATGTTGTGTTTGGAAAGTCACCGATGTGCCTAAACAGTGCAAACACTCCCACAAGTGACCCCATTTTGGAAACCAAACCCCTCAAGGATTTTATCCAGGGTACAGTGAGCATTTTGAACCCACAGGTACGACACAGAATTTGATAACATTAGGTCATCATATTGAATATGTCGTCATTAGTGTTTAGCACTTGTGCTTGTTACTCCAGTTTGCATCGGGTGCTCAGGTATGCACCAAATATCACGTGTGCTCGAGTGGCATGCTCGAGTCCCTACCCCGCATGTTTTGCAGCTGTTATATACCCCAAAAAAAAAACAAAAAAACAATGCCCTAATACGTGAAACTCTGTATACCCGAGCACCCGATGCAAATTCGAGTAGCGAGCACATGTGCGCTAAACACTAGTCGTCTTTTTTTTCCCTTTTGAAAAAAAAAAAAACAAAAAAAAACAACTACTAACCCCAACATTATCCCTAACCCCTACTGCAAAGAATGGAAAAAATAAAGAAAAAAATTTCAAAATTTTTATTGAACTGGTGACAAAGATATTTGATTTACTATTTTTTTTATTGTGATCACTATGATAGGGTCTATAACAGTGATCAAAAGGAATCAATAGGAAAAGTTTCCTATTGTTGCCGGGTACAGGCTGGCAGATCTCAGCAGGCGCACTACACATGCGTCCACCCATTTTTCTGCAGGAAGATGATGCCAGGCCGAGAATGGTGCAAGAATGCCTGGGGAATGGCGGAGGTCTCGGGGAGCATCACTCCTCCAACACTTTTTTTTGTGATTGTCATTATTCCCTGATCGGGCACCGGAAAATTTGGCCTTGATAATGTTCTCCGGGGTCTCAACTACTTCCGGTAGCCAAGACTCCAGAGATTTTCCGACCGTGGGGGCGCACCAGCCTTATTCTCGATCGTCATTTTAAAACTGAGATCAGCAAATAAGTACCCTTTCAATGCAATGTCAATCTGGCGTGTGTCGTGCCAGAAATGCTAATATGAAAATAGATCGTGAGCACAACCTTAATGGAAATGGTGCTTAAAGTCTAGGTTCCCACACCGGGTACTAATGACAAAGAAAAGACTAAGCACTCAACTTAATAATTTATTAGTAGTATCTTCAAAACGTTTCGGTCTTGGTGACCTTCATCAGTACTACTGAAATAACAATTCAAATGCATAAGAATGTGTACAGACAAAAAAGGAAAAAGCATAATAAACTAAAGTATATACAAAATATGTCTATATGGGTCTAAATCAAGAACAAAAAGAAAACGAGTGGATTGGCTACGAGTATGCATAGACAGTCGTGGTGGTATCCTAAATAGGAAAATCAGGAAAAAATAGTGCCATACCTTATATGTATATAGAAAATGGCTCCTAGAGAGACAGGTGCCCCAAGTGAAGAATGCTGCCTAAATAAGGGTATAATATTTGTGAAAATGGCTCTGAGTATCGACCGTGAATAGATAGTGACCAAATAGGCAGTACTTACATAAAAATAAGCGTGGCTTATAACAAAGCTGAGAAAATTGAGAAATTGACAAAAATCAGTGGTGTATTGTCAAAGTAGAAAAAGAGCTTATATAGCATATGTATTAAATTACCTCTGTGGTAATGCCGAGTGTCTAATATTGAGGTATCCACCGCTATGAAGACTGGGGCTGTACAAGAAAAAAAAAAATGGGGCATAGGAGTCATATAATGTTAAGAGTTACACATGATGCCCACTGGAGAAAATCATGGCTACAATACCTGAACCAGGACGCTATCTGTGCAGTCTAGATGTCTTCCCTTAGATGTGAGAGGCGGAAGTGAGGCAATAGCTCTGTTTGTCTCTTTATATGGGAAAGAGGTGGGACTAAGAGCGCACATGCCAATCATAGGAAGAAACAGGAAGTGACTGGGCGGAAATAAGATGGCCATGCGTTCCACAGCGCTGCTGTATGTATGTCAGTGCTGGAACTGGCAAATATATGATAATAAAATAAAATATTAGCGTTTCACTAGATATAGATGTGGGGAACTGAATAGTAACTTAAGAAGCTGGAATCGCTTCAGTATGTGTAGCGCTTAAGTATATGTGTGTTGTCATGGTAACTCTGAGAGGCATTCTTATGCATTTGAATTGTTATTTCAGTAGTTACTGATGAAGGTCACCAAGACCGAAACGTTTTGAAGATACTACTAATAAATTATTAAGTTGAGTGCTTAGTCTTTTCTTTGTCATTAGTGCCAGAAATGCTAGGCATAGCATCCCAGACGTGCAAATCAGTTCTGGCTAATTGGATTTGTGGCGTAGCCACACTCTGTCCTGTCTTGGCTCCTCCACAGGTCCGCCAATTTCGGTTCCAGCGGATTCACAATGAAGTAAAAAAGGCCAAAAGTCACAAAATTTTTCTGCAACTCTGCGTTACACAAGTGTTAGGTGTTTTATCAAACTTATACAACACTTATTTGGCGGAAAAGCTTTGGAAGAATCTGTCCTATAATATACAAAAACAAAAACACAAAAAAAAGAAAAGAGTAGGATGGAATTAAAGAAATACTGAAATTTCACCTTAGTCTTTTGCTTTACGACTTTCAAATTACCTGATAGCCAGTTAAGTACGGTTATGCAGATACCAAATTTAGGGTATGTGCAACACAGAGTTACTGCTCCGAAACCTCTGCAGCAGGCTTCAAGCTTTTCAGTTTTTGAGAAAGGTTGAGAGTTTAAGCTCCAAACCCTCCTAAAAACATCTTCATTGTGTACATGGCAGGCCAGAGTTCACAGACGGTGGCGCCTCGTCCAGCCGTGGCACAAGCCCAGCCCCGCTACCCTGGAAATAAGTTGCTCCAGGAGATTGTTCTGATGACGACAATACTCAAAAGAGAAGATAGGTACTGTCCTTTTCACTACCGAGAGTTTTGCTCATCAGAACAATCCCCAGAGTAAGGATTCACTCACACTAGCGTATAAACCAGACAAGTACAATGCGAAAAAAAAAAAAGAGGGATTCTACTTGGACCAATGTTATAAAATGAGGAAGTGCAGATCTGCATGTTTTTTCTCATCAGTTTTCTTCGTAAGGAGAAAAAAAAGCTAAAAAAAAATTGAAGCATACTATGTTTTCACTCCGAAATCTCACAGATGCAAGTTAAAAAATAAAATAAGTAAATATAAGGATCCCATAGGAACCATCAGTTTGGCATCTGTTTTTTACAGATGTTACAGTTCTGTAACATAGGAAACAGTAATTGGTGACGTAAAAGATTAAAGGGGTTGTCCACTACTTAGACAACACCTTCTTCAATGAAATGTTTGGTTCTGATAATATTAAAAAAAACAAACAAAAAAAAAAAATCTAAACTTGCCTCTCGAGCCGGCACTGTTCCCACAGTATCGGGACTCACTCTCCCTGGGGCTCTTGTGTGGTGTTGTGACATGTGACCCCGGCTCGCAATCAGCACTGGCATCACTGTCGCCGCCTATATACGGACTGAACATAAAGGAGGAGTCAGAGCAGCTGCAGCCCGGACTTCATGTTCAATCCGTACGTAGGCAGGGACAGTGACGCAAGGGCTGATTGGGAGCCGGGGTCACATGTCAACACGGGCCTGAGGAAGAGCGACTGCCGACACGTGAGGCGAGTATAGGTTAATTTTATGGAGGCAAAACATTTACTGGGGGTACGGAAAGTATTCAGACCCCTTTAAATTTTTCACTCTGTTTCATTGCAGCCATTTGGTAAATTCAAAAAAATTCATTTTTTTTCTCGTTAATGTACACTCTGCACCCCATCTTTACTGAAAAAAAACAAATGTAGAAAATTTTGCAAATGTATTAAATAAGAAAAACTGAAATATCACATGGTCATAAGTATTCAGACACTTTGTTCAGTATTGAGTAGAAGCAGCTTTTGAGCTAGTGCAGCCATGAGTCTTCTTGGGAATGATGCAACAAGTTTTTCACACCTAGATTTGGGGATCCTCTGCCATTCTTCCTTGCAGATCCTCTCCAGTTCCGTCAGGTTGGATGGTGAACGTTGGTGGACAGCCATTTTAAGGTCTCTCCAGAGATGCTTAATTGATTTTAGGTCAGGGCTCTGGCTGAGCTAGTCAAGAATGGTCACAGGGTTGTTCTGAAGCCACTCCTTTGTTATTTTAGCTGTGTGCTTAGGGCCCTTGTCTTGTTGGAAGGTGAAACTTTGGCCATGTCTGAGGTTCAGAGCACTCTGGAAGAGGTTTTCATCCAGGATATATCTGTACTTGGCCGCATTCATGGTTCCTTCAATTGCAACCAGTTCTGTCCCTGCAGCTGAAAAACACCCCCATAGCATGATGCTGCCACCACCATGTTTCACTGTTGGGATTGTATTGGGCAGGTGATGAGCAGTGCATGGTTTTCTCCACACATACCGCTTAGAATTACCACCAAAAAGTTCTATCTTCAAACATCTGACCAGAGAATCTTATTTCTCATCGTCTGGGAGTACTTCATGTGTTTTTTAGCAAACTATATGTAGCGCCGGCGTCCCTGCCCTCTGCCAGGCAGGGACGCTGTTCCCTGCGCCAGCGTCCTCTGCCAGGCAGGGACGTCGCCCCCCTTACCCACGCTCGGCGTCCTCCTTCCGCCCTGCTGGGGTCGCGCGCTCCTTCCCTGCTGCTGGACTTAGGGCGCGCGCCCGCGCGCTCCCCCGCTCTTAAAGGGGCCGCGCGCATCTTTCAAAAAAGGTCCCCGGCCAATGCCGGAGGACTCCACCCTATATAAAGTACTCCCTCCTTAATGGAGGTGCCCGAGCAATGTTGTTGCACTGTTTACTCTGCTTCAGCCCTCAGGTTCCGTTACGTTACCTGCCTGTCTCCTGCCAGTTTGCTGTCTGCTACCTGTCCGCAAGCCTACCTGGAGGTTCGGCCGTCACCGGTGGTGACCATCGGCTATTCCAGAGAATCTCGCCTGCTCACTTGGGGGCGCTCATCTGCCATCTGCCTGCAGACCTACTCGGAGGTTCGGACGTCACATGCGGTGACCATCGTCTATTCCAGAGACTCTCGCTGCTCCTTGGGGCTTCATCTGCATCTGCTGCAGACCTCCCGGAGGTTGGGTACATGCGTGACCATCGTCTATTCCAGAGACTCTCGCCTGCTCACTTGGGGGCGTTCATCTGTCATCTGCCTGCTAGCCTACCGGGAGGCTCCACCATCTCAGGTTGTATATACCTGTCCATCCAGAGACTGCCCGGTCACTTGCCGTGACTACCTGCCTGTCTATCAGAGACTGCCCCGTCACTTGCCGTGACTACCTGCCTGTCTATCCAGAGACTGCCCCGGTCACTTGCCGTGACTACCTGCCTGTCTATCCAGAGACTGCCCCGGTCACTTGCCGTGACTACCTGCCTGTCTATCCAGAGACTGCCCCGGTCACTTGCCGTGACTACCTGCCTGTCTATCCAGAGACTGCCCCGGTCACTTGCCGTGACTACCTGCCTGTCTATCCAGAGACTGCCCCGGTCACTTGCCGTGACTACCTGCCTGTCTATCCAGAGACTGCCCCGGTCACTTGCCGTGACTACCTGCCTGTCTATCCAGAGACTGCCCCGGTCACTTGCCGTGACTACCTGCCTGTCTATCCAGAGACTGCCCGTCACTTGCCGTGACACTGCCTGTCTATCCAGACTGCCCGTCACTTGCGTGACTCTTCCCGTCTGTCCAAAGACTGTCCCTGTCACTTGCCGTGACTTCCTGTCAGTCTCCCCGGGCGCCACCCGCTCCTTTACAAGGAAAGCCTCCTTGTATAATAAAGCTCAGAGGTTCCGCCTCTCTGACCCGTTACAGTTTGCTCGGGCCATGGAACCCGGTGGCACCCAAACCCCTTCGCTCTCTGACCTGTGTCATGAACTGTCTCGTCAGAGGTCTCAACAGGAGTCCATCCTGGGTCATCTGCGGAATGTTAATTCCCGCCTGGACACCCTGACTACTTCACCAGCAACCACCACTGGCGCCATGACTCGCAATCCGGCAGTCCCGTTGCTTACCAATTCCGTGGTTTCCGTTCCTGGACCTCGACTTTCTGCTCCTCCACGGTTTGGAGGCGATCCTACTCTGGCTCGGGGTTTCATTAACCAGTGTACCCTGCATTTCGAACTCCTGGCTCACCAGTTTAACTCCGACTGGGCCAAAATTGCCTTCATTATGTCCCATCTCACCGGAGAGGCTCTGGCCTGGCTTAATCCTCTCTGGGAGAGAGAAGATCCTCTGGTGTCTGACCTGCCTGCTTTTCTCTCGGCCTTCCGGAAGGTATTCGACGAACCCGGACGGAAGACCTCCTCTGCATCATCTCTGTTGCGTCTCCGTCAGGGAAGTCTCACCGTGGGGCAATATGCCATACGGTTCCGTACCCTTGCCTCGGAGCTGGCCTGGATAATGATGCTCTGATATCTGTCTTCTGGGAGGGTCTGTCTGGCCGTATTAAAGATGAACTTGCCGGTCGAGACATTCCAACCTCTCTCGATGACCTAATAACTCTGGCTAATCGAATTGATCTACGGTTCCAGGAACGCGCCAAAGAGGTCACCCGTGAGAGAAGGTTTCCTCGTCTAGCTCCTTCTTTTCAGAGACCTGTAACTCCTTCCGCTTCTCCCCAGGTACACACTTCTGAGCCTATGCAGGTCGACCAGACCAAGATGGTCAAAGCCCGTCAGGACTTACGCCGTGCCGAGGGGAGTTGCTTCTACTGTGGCAGTAAGGAGCACCGGATCCGTACCTGTCCGGAGAGGTCGGGAAACGCCTGTGTCTAGGTTCGCTCGGAGAGGTCAACCTAGACAAGAATAAATCCTCTTCATCTCTGCTGCTGTCAGTCTCAATTCTCCTCGGTGAGAACCGTCATTTCGAGCAAGCCCAACTTGATTCTGGAGCAGCCGGGAATCTTGTTTCACAGGCTCTAGTAGAGAAATATCGCATTCCTACCAAACATCTGGTTAAACCAGTATCTGTTGCTGCTGTGGACGGGGGTCTCCTACCACGTCCCATCCAACTTATCACTGAAGCCATAACCCTGCAGGTGGGAATGTTACATTCTGAGAGCATCTCGTTTCATGTCCTGCCTGGACTCTCTCATGCTTTCTTATTAGGTCTACCTTGGCTCCAAAAGCATGCACCCGTGCTCGACTGGCAGACTGGAGAGATCCTTCGCTGGGGACAGGACTGTCATAAAACGTGTTTGGTTCCTGTTCATCCCGTCCGTCCTTCTCCTACACCAACTAATCTACCAGGGCTCCCGATCCCATATTGGTCGTTCGCTGATGTCTTTAATAAAAAGGAGGCAGAGACATTACCCCCTCACAGACCTTATGATTGCCCGATCGACCTGCTACCCGGTACTACGCCTCCCCGTGGGCGTATTTACCCATTGTCTGCTGCTGAGACCAGGTCGATGTCCGAATATATCGAGGAGAATTTGGCCAAGGGATTCATCCGGAAATCTACCTCCCCAGCGGGAGCAGGTTTCTTCTTCGTAAAAAAGAAAGACGGCTCTCTACGTCCCTGTATTGACTACAGAGGCCTAAACCTGATCACGGTGAAGAATAAGTACCCTCTTCCGCTCATTCCCGAATTGTTTGATCGTCTGAGGGGGGCTAGAATCTTCACCAAACTGGATCTTCGTGGAGCATATAACCTAGTCCGTATCCGTCGGGGAGATGAATGGAAGACGGCATTCAACACCCGGGACGGCCACTATGAGTATTTGGTGATGCCCTTTGGTCTCTGTAATGCTCCTGCAGTCTTTCAGGAGTTGGTCAATGACATCTTCCGGGACCTGCTCTACTCCTGCGTTGTGGTGTACCTAGACGACATCTTGGTCTTCTCTCCGGATCTCCAGTCTCACCGGAGGGATGTTCGTCAGGTTCTGCTCAGGCTTAGGCAGAATCACCTTTTCGCCAAATATGAGAAGTGTCTCTTTGAGCAGACCTCGCTTCCATTTTTGGGTTACATCATTTCTCAGACTGGCCTAAGAATGGATCCGGAGAAACTATCTGCCATCGAGAAATGGCCCCGACCGGAGGGATTGAAGGCCATTCAGCGGTTCCTGGGATTCGCCAATTATTACCGCCTCTTCATACCGCACTTCTCTTCCCGGACTGCTCCAATCTCCGCGCTCACCCGCAAGAATGCTAACCCCAAACAGTGGACGCCCGAAGCAGAGGAGGCCTTTCTTTCCTTAAAACAGGCCTTCTCTTCCGCTCCAGTGCTGCATCGCCCGGACGGCAACAAGCAGTTCTTCCTGGAGGTGGACGCTTCCTCTTCTGGAGCTGGAGCGGTACTGACTCAAAAGTCTTCTTCCGGAGGATGGTATCTTGCGGCTTCTTCTCAAAACTCTTCTCCTCTTCTGAGCGCAATTATTCCATAGGAGACCGAGAGTTATTGGCCATCAAGCTGGCATTGGAGGAGTGGCGTTACCTACTCGAGGGGGCTCTTCATCCGGTAATCATTTACACTGACCACAAGAATCTGGCTTACCTCCAGCATGCCCAGAGACTTAACCCTCGCCAAGCCCGGTGGTCCTTGTTTTTTGCCCGCTTCGACTTTCTTTTACACTTTCGCCCGGCCGACAAGAACATCAAGGCGGATGCCTTGTCCCGGTCTTTCCTGGTGTCGGATCTCGAGGAGGAACCTAAACATATCATCGATCCCGCCAGAGTGATGCAGGTGGCTCCCGTGAGTCTAAATCGTCTCCCTCCTGGTAAGACGTTCGTATCGGTACCTGATCGGGAGAGGATCCTCCACTGGGGTCATTCGTCTAAACTAGCTGGCCACGCTGGTCAGAAAAAGACCCTCCAGCTCATTACCCGGCATTACTGGTGGCCTACCCTGCACAAGGATGTAATAGACTTTGTTTCTGCCTGTGCCTCCTGTGCCCGCAACAAAGTTCCGAGACACCTGCCTGCCAGCCGTCTTCTCCCGCTTCCTGTACCCGCTGCTCCCTGGCAGCATATAGCCATGGACTTCATAACGGATCTTCCCGTCTCTGCTGGTTGTACGGTCATTTGGGTGGTCGTTGACCGATTTTCCAAGATGGCTCACTTCATTCCCCTGCCAGGGCTTCCGTCTGCACCCGAGTTGGCTAAAGACTTTATCCGCCACATCTTCCGTCTTCATGGTCTGCCTCGTCACATTGTGTCGGATCGTGGGGTACAGTTCACCTCACGTTTCTGGAGAGCCACTTGTAAGTTGCTAGACGTCACCCTGGATTTCTCCTCCGCTTACCACCCACAGTCCAATGGTCAAGTCAAGCGAATCAATCAGATTCTGACCAGTTATCTCCGGCACTTCGTTAATGCCCACCATTCTGACTGGGTGGATCTCCTGCCTTGGGCCGAATTTTCGTACAACAATCACGAGAGCGAATCTTCCTCCAAATCTCCGTTTCTTGTAGTCTTCGGTCAACATCCTCGGATCCCTGTACCTATTTCCATCTCTGTGGACAATCCAGCTGCGGAATCCCTGGTTAACGAATTCTCCTCCATATGGGAGAGTACCCGGTCCGCACTCATTCTGTCATCCGAGCGCATGAAGAGACATGCTGACAAGAAACGTCTGGATCCCCCTCAATTCCGTCCTGGGGATAAGGTCTGGCTCTCGTCCAAGTATGTTCGGCTCAAGATTCCTTCCTACAAGTTAGGTCCTCGGTTCATCGGTCCTCTGGAGATCATCAGTCAGATCAACCCAGTGTCCTATAAATTGAAACTCCCGGCCAATTTGCGGATTCCTAACTCCTTCCATGTATCTCTCCTCAAACCGGTGGTACTTAACTCTTTTGTCAAGTCTACAGGTACACCTCCTGCTCCACTGTCTGCTGAGAACGAATTTGAGGTAGAGAACATTTTGGCCACCAAAAGGGTAGGAAGAAAGACCTATTTTCTGGTGGATTGGAAGGGGTTTGGTCCTGAGGAGAGAACGTGGGAGCCTCGGGAGAACATCCATGCCCCTCTCATCCTAGCTAAATTTCTTTCTGGCCTAAAAAAGGGGGGGCCTAAAGGGGGAGGTACTGTAGCGCCGGCGTCCCTGCCCTCTGCCAGGCAGGGACGCTGTTCCCCTGCGCCAGCGTCCTCTGCCAGGCAGGGACGTCGCCCCCCTTACCCACGCTCGGCGTCCTCCTTCCACCCTGCTGGGGTCGCGCGCTCCTTTCCTGCTGCTGGACTTAGGGCGCGCGCCCGCGCGCTCCCCCGCTCTTAAAGGGGCCGCGCGCATCTTTCAAAAAAGGTCCCCGGCCAATGCCGGAGGACTCCACCCTATATAAAGTACTCCCTCCTTAATGGAGGTGCCCGAGCAATGTTGTTGCACTGTTTACTCTGCTTCAGCCCTCAGGTTCCGTTACCAGTTACCTGCCTGTCTCCTGCCAGTTTGCTGTCTGCTACCTGTCCGCAAGCCTACCTGGAGGTTCGGCCGTCACCGGTGGTGACCATCGGCTATTCCAGAGAATCTCGCCTGCTCACTTGGGGGCGCTCATCTGCCATCTGCCTGCAGACCTACTCGGAGGTTCGGACGTCACATGCGGTGACCATCGTCTATTCCAGAGACTCTCGCCTGCTCACTTGGGGGCGTTCATCTGCCATCTGCCTGCAGACCTACCCGGAGGTTCGGACGTCACATGCGGTGACCATCGTCTATTCCAGAGACTCTCGCCTGCTCACTTGGGGGCGTTCATCTGTCATCTGCCTGCTAGCCTACCGGGAGGCTCCACCATCTCAGGTTGTATATACCTGTCCATCCAGAGACTGCCCCGGTCACTTGCCGTGACTACCTGCCTGTCTATCCAGAGACTGCCCCGGTCACTTGCCGTGACTACCTGCCTGTCTATCCAGAGACTGCCCCGGTCACTTGCCGTGACTACCTGCCTGTCTATCCAGAGACTGCCCCGGTCACTTGCCGTGACTACCTGCCTGTCTATCCAGAGACTGCCCCGGTCACTTGCCGTGACTACCTGCCTGTCTATCCAGAGACTGCCCCGGTCACTTGCCGTGACCTCTTTCCCGTCTGTCCAAAGACTGTCCCTGTCACTTGCCGTGACTTCCTGTCCGTCTCCCCGGGCGCCACCCGCTCCTTTACAAGGAAAGCCTCCTTGTATAATAAAGCTCAGAGGTTCAGCCTCCCTGACCCGTTACACTATATGCGGGCTTTCATATGTCTGGCACTGAGGAGAGGCTTCCGTCAGGCCACTTTGCCATAAAGGCCCGACTGGTGGAGGGCTGCAGTGATAGTTGACTTTGTGGAACTTTCTCCCATCTCCATACAGCATCAGTGGAGCTCAGGGGTTCTTCTTTACCTCTCTTACCAAGGCTCTTCTCCCACGATTGCTCAGTTTGGCTGGATGGCCAGGTCTAGGAAGACTTCTGGTGATCCCAAACGTCTTCCATTTAAGGATTATGGAGGCCACTATGCTCTTAGGAACCTTGAGTACTTCAGAAATTCTTTTGTAACCTTTGCCAGATCTGTGCCTTGCCACAAATCTGTCTCTGAGCTCCTTGGCCAGTTCCTTTGACCTCATGATTCTCATTTGGTCTGACATGCTGTGAGGTCTTATATAGACAGGTGTGTGCCTTTACAAATCAAGTCCTATCAGTTTAATTAAACATAGCTGGACTCCAATGAAGGAGTAGAACCATCTCAATGAGGATCCCAAGGAAATGGACAGCATGTGACTTAAATATGAGTGTCTGAGCAAAGGGTCTGAATACTTCTGACCATGTGATATTTCAGTTTTTCTTTTTTTAATAAATTTGCACATAATTTCTACATTTCTGTTTTGTTTTCAGTCAAGATGGTGTACACTCATACATTAATGAGAAAAAAAAAAAATGAACTTTTTTGAATTTACCAAATGGCTGCAATGAAACAAAGAGTGAAAAATTTAAAGGGGTCTGAATAATTTCCATACCCACTGTAGTTCAAGCAGAGGTTGTCCAAGTAGTGGACAACCCCTTTAATGGTTACAGAGCAAAAAAAAAAAAAAATGGATCGCACACAGAGGACTAGTGAGAAAAAAAATCGTACCACTTTTCTGGAGGAGAATGGGACCAATTTTTTATATCCTAGTGTGAGTGTACCATTAGTAAGACATGCTGTTTTGACCCTGTCACTGACATCAATGCAGCTACGGGCAGCCAAATAGACTGGGGAGAAGCAGAGATTTTGAACTCACTTCTGTGCACACACAAGGTTGAAGACAAATTGCCTAATAAGGGCATTTGCGATGTTTCGTAACTTTCCATGCTAAACAACGTTCTTAAAGAAATAAAAAAAGAAGTTTAGTCAATAAAGTAGTAGGAGGCCTTGTAATATTTTTTTAAAGCAAGCTGTAGATTTCATTGATCCATGTTGGTAAAATAGCTAAAGCAATTTTGCCATTTTGATTTCTTCTCTGGTTGGGTTTACCATATTTTACCAAGTTTGTTGAATTATGCAGGGATACCAAAACATGCTTTTTTATATTTTTGATTTTGCTGTCTATGTTTTGGAAAAAGGAGGATTTAAAGTTATATATATATTATATATATATATATATATATATATATATATATATATATATATATATATACTTAATGTTTTTAATTGAGTCACCTTAGGAAATCTGAATCTTCAATTGCTGTAAAATACACTGAAAAATTAATAATTTCCTATGAAGTCCAGCTGCAGACAGGGCTTTATTGGTGTAACAGCATGGCAGACATCCTATATACCGTTCAATATAAATTCATCACTCTCAGTCACAAAGCGCTCCATGGTTCAGCACCACCCTACATCTCCACCCACGTCTCAGTCTACCACCCTACCCGTGCCCTCCGTTCTGCTAATGACTTAAGATTAGCATCCTCAATAAGCTTGGTATCTGTCGATTTATGTGATTGTTTATCTGCAATGTCTTTTATTGTCTGTACGAGTCCTCTCTAAAATGTAAAGTGCTGCGGAATATGTTGACGTTCTAGAAATAAAATTATTATTCATAGCGTGGGGGATTGTCAAAAATAACACCCCAATTCCTAATGTATATAATGTTCCGGTCACGATTGACAGCTGCACCTAAGAGGTTAAAATTGTAGCAATAGCAGCAGTTACTCTGGTTGCTGGCTGTATAACACAGCTGGCACCTGAAGCTTTACGGAATGGACTCAGCTCCTGAGCAACTGCACACATCTGTCGCAACTAACGTCGCCAATGGGTTAATAATGCACTCACTTTATATTGGGAAATGGTTCCTTACCTCAGGAGCAATATCTCTATTCCAAAAAGTTAGCCGGGACCAATCAGTGTTTAGGTTAATGGAAGTGAGATGCTCCCCCAGACCATATACAAAATGAGAGGGAAGAGATGTGGAAATCTGTAAGAACTGATCTGCAAACAGAAGTGGAGCCAAGGCAGTATTCACCCTTGAAAGACAAAAAAAAAGAAGAAAAGTTTATAAAGAGAAGCCACCAGCTCTCCAGACCCTTGCTTTAGAAAGTGACTACACGTCCTGCAATATAAATTGTGCGTTCTGACGATAGGCCCCCAAGAATTATAGGAATAATTTGACAGCTTGGTGTCACCAGTTGGGGAAGGAGGATGTTCCTACGCACGGACATTGAACAATCAGTGCCGACTTTATCAGACCATAGTATGCACCCTCAACTGGTAACTCTCAGATGTCTATGTATTGATAACATTCTTAAGAGAAATGGTAACATCCAATTTATTCATACATTTCCATGAGAAAACAGGAAAACCGAGCAACACAAAACTATAAAGATGCTCCAGAATTGTTATTTCATGTGGAATAGTGAATACAGAAATACAATACCAAGAACAATTAAAAAACAAGCAAAATATATAGCCCCCTGATCCATCAGCAGATTTCTTCCTCATACAGAGTCAGATAAGAACAGAACATGCTAATGTTAAGTATGACAAGTTTAGAATAAAATATATATTTTACAAACAAGAACAGTGCATTGGGAGCTTCATAAAACTGGATTCTATGGTCAAACAGTTGCACAGAAACTCAAGCTGACCTCACATAGACAAATGGCTGTTGAATGAATGATGCTTCAGATGATCGTTCGGGCAAAAGCCATCTTGTCCCTCTCCCATACACAGGAGTTCACTTTTGGCCAAGAGCTCCTGTGTCCAATACGAGAAAGAAGCCAACAGACATCACTGGTGGTGAACTATCTCCAAGAGAACTAAGCAGTTGGCAGTCCAAAATCTGACATGCTCGCTCAATATCTCTTCCAACCACCAGTCTGCCGGCATCTCCATATACATTGGAGATTTGGACAAACCCATTGATATCGGTGTGTGGTTGCCATTAGTCTAATCTTTATGGGAGGGGGGGGAATTGCGCCTCTTATTTACAATAAATGGTAATGTTACAACATACAATCCATTATCTAAAATTTCATGCTTCCAACTTTATGACAAGTTTTGGAATGCATTCGGCAATTTCAGCACACCTGTGTCCCTATATAAATTGAGGTCATTAAAGACATCTTACGAGAAGTTTATCTTCAGGGAACTCTAGTTGTCTGCCAAGAGCCCTGGCCTCAAGCCTTTGGACACATTTAGGATTAAATGAAATGTCTTGTAAAAAGCCTTTCTGGAACAGAGGAGGCAGTTAAAGCTGCAAATGAGGGGCCAACTTCTTATCAACACTGGCACTGCCATTTCACAATCTACTTTCAGTGAGTATAGTCATGTTCTCAACTGGTTGGTAATGGAGGAGATGCCAGCAACATTGCGGACCAGTGCAAGTCTAGCACTGATGTGGATGTGACACCATAGCGATGTGATAGGACGAGGATAGAAGGAACATCATGGGGCTGTGTATATAAGGTCTAGACGTGGAGTGACTTTGACCGCCAGTTGGCCTGAGAGATTTTCTAGACTGAGTCCTGTTCAGAGATGTGTCGGTGAACTGAAGATCAGCATTGGTAAGCTGTGAGGCAAGAGCAGCCCTTCCATTGCAAAAGGCTCAACTGAAGGCCAAATTTTGTGACTAGAGTAGAACAAAAATACCATGCTGAACAAACGTATGTACAATATAAAGTGCAAGTGCTCCCAAATACCAGTGGTCATAAATATAAATGGTTCAATCTCACCCATTTATCCTGATACAAGGTCTACAAAATCAGAAGCGAGGATTAATCTGGATATGGCACCCTGTTGTGACACGTGCAAGACTCCTGCCCAAGTGTGGTGTTGCATAGTATATTGTCCAAAAGTAACCCCCAATACGTGTTTCCTCCACAGTGTGGAGGATTCTTTAAGGGAGCATGTGTGTTGGCAGTGAGGATAGGAGGGTTCAGCAATGGCAAGAGATCCAAGAATAGGTTTGCAGGATGTTGCATTACCTGTATAGGACATGTGGTCATGCTGAGTGTGCTGAGGCCAGCATGATCAGGTTGGTTTAGTTTTGAACGGCAGGACACTTTACAGCGTGTGATCGGATGAGGAGTTGTGGGGAAGGGTTCCTACAAACAAGGCCAGAGAATTATTGAATCTCATTCTCAGCATGCACTAAAAACTGTGTTATAAAATGGAAGTAGAGTATTCAGATGTCTGTGTGAAGTTAACATTGTCCTGAGGCCCCTGGGTCATCAATAGTTACGAGTGAGAAAGCAATAACCACTGTGCGCTATTGTCTCGTCAAGCAATAATACCACCAAGTGTAATCTGCAAATCTACAAGCTCTAACGGCTCATATGGGATCTGCAACCACCAAGCTTGTGGTACCTCTGTGTGAACAAAGGAAACTACATTTTTAAGTATCAATGTTTGTCTCAGACTCTATAGAAGGGAGACCACTCAAATACCAAGTTATACTGTAGGTATTCGTGGTAGAAAGAAAATTAATAGACAAGCATTGAATGTGGGCCTGGGGACCGGTTTACAACAGGCCGTATCAAAAAATTAGAGGCAATCAGAAGCCATTTGTAATGAACATATGTAAATTAGGGAGAAGCCCTTCTGTGCTTGTGTATTGTTGGACTGATCATATCAGAATGTGTCAAATTCTTTAGGTTTATCTGTCTAAACAGACAATCCGCAGTCAGAATCCACCATCCTGAAACGTGCCCTACTGGAGAAACAGAGCATTACTTGGTGGCCATTCACATAAACATCTGAAGAAAAACCGGTGGAGAGTCCATCATTCGAAGGCTTGGCTCTAGATCGCAGAAGTCCCCACACTTAGGACATCCATGCTCCCTGTTTTGTGGACAATTTTCTTTCTCCATGAGACAAATCAACTTTAAAATGTTTTTTAAAAGATTCATTGTCCAGCGCCTACATAACACATAATTAAGCAGCTTTCTCCATATGCTGAAAGCCACGTCAAATGAAATCACATGTACTGAGCTAATAATTGTTTAAGGGTTTTCCTATATCTAAATGAGTTATTTTCACAAGAACATTTTTTAGAAAATTATCTTTACGAGAAACCAAAAATTATCAAAACGTACAAGATATTAATAAGGGACCTTCTATAATTGCAGTCTGAGTTATATTAAACACTTCACAGCCACTTACAGCTCCTGTCCATTGCTCTTTCTTTTAACTACAATACTAAAGGGGTCTGCGGAAATTTGGACGTCATATTGAGTATTGGTTGCCTTTCCTTTTACGCATGGAGTCTTCATGGGAACTTCATAACGTTTCTGAACTGGGTCAGCGATCTGTAAAAAAAAAAAATAAAGTAGAATAAATCAATGCTAGGAAAAAAAGTGTTCAAGATAAAAAAATAAAAATACTCACAGTAAAATGCAGTCGATCATCAGTCTCAAATAACATCACAAGCTGCAAAGTCATAATATTGTTTGGCATGAAGGTCTCCTTGGATCGAACAAGGGTAGCAGTAAATCCATGTTCTGTCTCGTTTTTGCTGGTCAGCCTATAGTTTGGATATGTGGATGAGAAAAAACACCATGGCTGTCCAATCCTTGGATCTTTTTTAGTTGGAGAGTAGCAGCAACCACGAGCTTCACATTCTTCCTTTGTTACACCTTTTTCCGGTGCACAGTCAAATCGACTAGCAGGGGCCACAGCACATGTATCCAACTTATTCTGAGAAGTGGGAACTGCATTGCAAACTGTACTGACCAAAACGAAGACCCCAAGCCCCAATATCATACTATCAGACCGCCATTTCCTTCTTCTGTAACACCTTAGATTTGTCATCTCGAGCCACCTGCAAGAATCCAAATAGAAACTTTCAAGATTATTACTCTCTACATAAATTCGTAAATAAATGGATAAAGTAGTAATTGTTTGTTCAGTGGGGATCCTACTAGGTGGAACCCCAACCAGTTGTTTGAACAGGTGCGAAGGGTCTTTAAGAATCTTAGTTCTCCAAGCCCATTAGCAGATGAACGGGGCATTAATGAATCCTGCTGCTTAATTTCAAGGGTGTCCATCACCCCCAAAATATATTTTAAAAGGGCTATACAGTGTTGTAGGGGTACTTAACCCTTATAACAACCATACTAGTAATGCACCTGTACTAGAAAAGAGGAAGTCCAGCTTCACGGAAAAGCAAATTTTCTTTTATTAGTAATGATCATGACACCAGAAATGTCTGCATTTTAACCTGTGACTAGTTTATACACACACCTGATAAAACACGGATTTTGGTAAGAACTTACCTGTAAAATCCTTTTCAGCGAAGGAAGGAAGAGAGACACAGTAATTCATTACTGATGGGTAGGCGGAGCCCCAGATCAGGATGACACCTCAGATCAAAAGCGTGTTGACTGGCTGGCTCCTCCAGCTTGGGCTCCTCCTACTCAGCTCCTTCAGTCGTACCAAAGCTTTAGGGAAGAACCAAGATCACCAGCGGAGCAACATAACCCCTTCTGAAGGAACTTCAGAGAAAACACAAGAATACAGGTTATGCATGCAAAGTAAGCTAAAAACCACAGAGTTCCAGGTACTACTCACTGAACCTGACTACTGTGATGAGCTGGCGATGCTGGAACAGAGCCTTAGCGCGCTGACCTCAGCCCAGATATCGCAATCAGATAAGGGTCGCGCTGCATCTGAAAACATCAACACACTTCTGCCTTGGGAGGGTGCTGTGTCTCTCTTCCTTCCTTCGCTGAAAAGGATTTTACAGGTAAGTTCTTACCAAAATCCGTGTTTCAGCTGCAGATGGAAGGAAGAGAGCCACAGTAATTCATTACTGATGGGACGTCCCAAAGCAGTTCAAAAATAAGGGTGGGAAAAACCAACAAAGGCAGAAACCCAACAACCTTAACAACAAAGCGCAACCAGCGCTAAACACAAGTTCATCCAGAACTTTAAACTACAGCTGCCTGCAGGACCCTACGTCCGAGGGCTGCAACAGCGGAAGCACTGACGTCCACTTTATAAAACTTTGTAAACGTGTGGACAGAGCGCCAAGTTGCCGCTCGGCAGAGCTGCACTGCCGAGGCACCTTGATGAAAAGCCCACGATGAGGCCACAGCTCTCGTAGAATGGGCTCGAATCTTAATCGGGCAAGATTCACCCCGAAGACGGTAAGCTTCCAAAATAGCTGACCGGATCCAACGAGCTATAGAATCCTTGGAAGCTCGTTGACCACGCCGACGACCTGCTGGAACCACAAACAGGGAGTCCGTCTTACGAAAACCTTGAGTAATAGATAGATAAAACTTCAAGGCCCGCACTAAATCCAATGTGTGTAAAGCTCGCTCTTTCACATTCTTCGGATCCGGGCAGAATGAAGGCAACACAATATCCTGGTTGACATGAAATTGTGACACCACTTTAGGCAAAAAATCACCCCGAGTGCGAAGCACCACACGATCCGGAAAAAACTCCAGAAAAGGAGGCGAACAAGAAAGAGCTGCCAACTCAGAAACTCTTCTCAAAGAGGTGACCGCTACTAGGAAGGCCACCTTCCAAGAAAGTAAAGAAAGACTAGCAGAGTCCATAGGCTCAAAAGGTTTATGCTGAAGAGCCTCCAAAACAAGGTTGAGCCGCCAAGGAGACACAGGTGCCTTCCGCGGCGGAAACTTACGAGCTATACCGCGGAAAAAGGAAAGCACGTCCCTACGCGAGGCAATAGCTCTCCGAAATAATACAGACAGAGCAGAAACCTGACCTCTCAGGGTGCTAACTGCCAAGCCCTTATCTAACCCATGCTGCAGAAAAGCCAGCAAATTGGGAATGGAAAATTTCCTCGGATTCCGTGAAGACCCCGAACACCACGAAAAGAAGGTTTCCCAAGTTTTGTGGTAAATCCTAGTAGTAGCCGGACATCTGGCAGCTCGAAGAGTAGCAATGACCTCGGCTGAAAAACCTCTACGAGTCAACATTTCGGTCTCAAGAGCCACGCCGTCAAACGCAGAGACTTCAAGTCCGGATGACAAACGGGCCCCTGAGTCAACAGGTCCGGTCGAAGAGGAAGTGGAAATGGAGGTGCCGCCAACAGCGACATTAGCGTTGAAAACCACGTCCTCCTTGGCCAATCTGGTGCTATTAACATAGCCGGGATTCTCTCCAGTCTGATCCGACGCAGTACCAGAGGAAGCAAGGATATCGGTGGAAACACATAAATCAGCTCGAATTGATCCCACGGAGCCACCAGAGCATCCACCTCCACAGCCTTCCGGTCCTTGAACCTGGACATGAACACTGGTAGTTTGGCATTGAACCTGGATGCCATCAAATCCACTTGGGGAGTTCCCCAACGGGAGCACAGCATTGCAAAAATCTCCGGATGAAGACTCCATTCTCGGGATCCATCTTCTCGCGACTGAGAAAATCCGCCGTAACATTCTGAACCCCTGGGATGTGGATTGCAGAAATGGCTGGAACCCTGGCCTCGGCCCAAATCAGGATCCGAGACACTTCCGCCATGAGCCTGGGACTCCTTGTGCCGCCTTGGTGATTGATATACGCAACCGCTGTGGCGTTGTCTGTCTGCACTCGGACCGGCAGACCGCTCAAAGGGACCGTCCAGTGTTGGAGGCAAAGGAAAATCGCCCTCAATTCCAGGATATTGATCGGTAAAACAGTCTCTTCTGATGACCATACTCCCTGAATCCAGGAATCGTTCCAAACACCCCCCCAGCCCGTCAGGCTGGCATCTGTGGTTATGACCGACCATTTCGGAGGGAGGAAAGATTTCCCCAGGGATAAGGCTCCTGGACGTAACCACCATCCTAGAGACTCCCGCACCCTGCGAGAGATGGTGACACTGCAATCCAGCGATTGCGACTGATTCCAATGACTCAGAATGAACCTTTGGAGAGCTCTGGAATGAAACTGGGCAAACGGAATTGCCTCCATGGACGCCACCATTAAACCCAGAAGACGCATACACTTGCGAAGGGACATTGTTATCGAAGACTTCATGATCTGTACATGTCGAAGAAGACATGACTGTTTGTCTGGAGGTAGAGACACCACTGCCCGTACCGTGTCGAAATGCATTCCCAAAAAGAGGATAGCTTGCGACGGTTCCAGAAACGACTTCTCCCAATTGACCAGCCAACCGAAGTCCTTCAGTAACTGAAGAGACAGATTGCGAGCTGTCACTGCTTCCTCCTCCGAGGATGCCACGATCAAAAGATCGTCCAGGTAAGGAAGAATCGTAATTCCTTGTCTTCGAAGAATTGCCATGAGAGGCGCCAGAATCTTTGTAAATACTCTGGGCGCCGAGGCTAATCCGAATGGCAGAGCCACGAACTGGTAATGATCCCGACCTATGGCAAAACGAAGAAAACGTTGATGAGCCCTTCCAACGGGAACATGTAAATAAGCGTCGCGGATGTCGATTGATACCAAAAAAATCGTTCTGCGACAGGGCTGCCACAACGGAGCGAAGTGACTCCATGCGGAATTTCCGGTGTGGACATGCCGATTCAATCTCTTGAGATCCAGAATCGGACGAAATTTGTCCTCCTTTTTGGGAACCACAAACAGATTGGAATAAAATCCTTTTCCCCGGTCTTCTGGCGGAACCGGTATTACCACACCCTTCTGAAGAAGGAATTCGACCTCTCGCTGCAGAGCGACCAAAAGCTCGGGTTCTGACGGAATGCGAGACTGGCAAAAGGTGTCTGGGGTCGAGAAGAGAATTCTATGAAATAACCTGCTGACACGACCCGCGTTACCCATGAATCTGGAACGCGAGAAATCCAAGTCTCCTTGAAGTGGAGCAGGCGACCCCCCACTCGAGAGTCCTCGAGTGGACTCCTGGCGTCAGTCCGTCTTGGCGGGCTTCTTGTCAGTTTCCCGCTTGTCGTGACGGAAATTCTGCTTCCAGGGAATGCGAGATTTCTGGGAGGACTTTTTTGCTGAGAAAGAAGAACGACCCGATCCCCAAGAGGACTGAGCGAATCGACCTCGGCCCCGAAAGGGCCGCCGACCACTATATGTCCTGCCAGACACAGAGGCCATAGCTCTGCGTTGTGGTAACGTCGCTTCTTTTGCCTTTGCCTTGGTAATCAGTTCTGTGAGGTCAGACCCAAAAAGATGACCACCTTTATAAGCTAAGGCCAGCAAACCTTGTTTGGAGACCGCATCCCCAGCCCACTGTCTGAGCCACAGCGCTCTTCTGACTGTGATCGCCGAAGCCTGCGCCCTGGACAGAAGCGACGCAGTGTCCAGACCTGCATCATAGATATATCGGACTGCAGTGTCCAACCATTCGAAAATCTCCTCCATCTCAGATGACGGAGATCCATTTTTCCACGCCTTGTGTAAAAGGTCCAACCAGCTTATAGAAGCTTTAGAAGCACACATGGATCCTAGTACCGCTCTGAATCCATGACCCGCGGCCTCATAATTTGATTTCGCCGCCATTTCCGTTTTTCTGTCCAATGGATCCTGCAAACTCGCCTTCCCTTTAACAGGAAGCAGTGAGGATTTACTAAGCTGGGATAAGGAAAAATCCACTTCAGGAGAGGGAATCCAATTATCTCTCGACTCTGTGGAACACGGATAAAGTGCGTCAAAGAAACGTGTTCCGTGAAAACGTTTATCCGGACACAGACGTTCCTTTTCTACTGCACTGTTAAGATCATCTAGATCTGGCAAGACTGATCGTGACGTACGATACTCCTGGTACATTCGTGCTGATTTACCAGGTAAACTAGTTACCACCTCCGGTAACTGTAAAACCTCTCTCATGGCTTCAATAAATGCCTCTGTACGTCTCACAAGGGACGAAAGCCCCCGCCGTTCCTCCTTGTCCGAATCTGACATTTCCCCATCTGAACTTAAAGGAGAACCCTCTCCACAATCTAAATCAGAGACATCTGATTCGCTACGGGTGAAGGATGGTAACGGTCTGTGTCGCTTTCTGTCCTGAGAGGATCTAGCTGACACATATTGACTCAAAAAGGTCAGACAAGCCATTAATAGAACTGGCGATAGCATCCAATTTTGCATCACTGTGACCTCCAACCGCAGCGCTAGACGCTGTGGAGGACTGCGTACCAGATTGCCGAAGCGGAACTGGAATATGGTCCGCGCCTTCTGAACCCTGTTCCGACATGCCTCACACTGTATATAGCAGGTCAAATGTCAGAAAACCTGAAAAAAAAAACGCAGTTTTTTTTTTTTTAGTGAACGCAAAAATCGCACGCTGAAGGGTTAAGTCTTAAATATAGAGCTACCCCAGCTGTTGCCAAGTAAACCCTCAAGAGGGGTTAATGTCGCAGGCTGTAAGAGAAAGCAAGGTCTCTATGTGAGACCGAGCTGCAGAATAGCGCTATGTATCTGCGCTGTGGGGTGAGGAAACAATGCCACTCACCCAGCTGGTTTGGTGCCTGAGACGGGAGGAGCGGAGTCTGAGGAGCCCGGGAGTCCCTTTAATGGCCGCCGTGCTGAGGGAGCCGGAAGAGAAGCGCAATCGCGCGCTTCCTGCATGAAAGACCGGGAAGCGTGAAGCCACGCCCCCCCGGCTCAAAAATATGAGCGCCAAAACTCCTCACTCCTGCTCCCCCCCTGTCCTGCAGGCATCTGCCTGCGGACAAAAGTTGCACAGAAACACCACATTCACATGTCAGAGCGCTGCCACCGCAGCGCTAATAGTACATTAATACACATGTAATAGCGCTGTCACAGCAGTCGCTAAAGCACTCACACATTTTATATATATATTGTGGAGTACTCACCAGCTGAGCGCCACAGGGACCCCTCAGGATTTGTGGCGCTTGTGCCCATGCTCCCCCTCAGGGCGGGGAACGCAGTGACCCCAGTGTGCGGTTTGCGTCCCCGCCAGGGAAGCTAACCTCGTCCCCCAGGGCCGGCAAGATTCTGCAGGGACTATTTATGTAAAATACAGATCCGCCAGGGGAGAGTGGGGTCCAGCAGCGCTGAGACCCCTGAGACCTTTCAGACACATGTCCAAGTCTCTTGTCCGATAAAAATAATAAAATCTTCTGAGGAGCTGCTTCCAGCAGCGACCATCCTCTGAGACCTCAAATTTTAGACTGAAGGAGCTGAGTAGGAGGAGCCCAAGCTGGAGGAGCCAGCCAGTCAACACGCTTTTGATCTGAGGTGTCATCCTGATCTGGGGCTCCGCCTACCCATCAGTAATGAATTACTGTGGCTCTCTTCCTTCCATCTGCAGCTGAAAGAAGACTTGCTTTCCTGTGAAGCTGGACTACCTATTTATTTATTATGTTTTTCTTATATAGCCCTATCCTATTCTGCAGCGCTTTACATACATTATCATCACTGTCCCCAACGAGGCTCACAATCTAAATTCTCTATCAGTATGTGTTTGGAGCGTGGCAGGAAACCGGAATACACAGAGTAGACCCATGCAATCACGGGGATGTTGCAGATGTTGTCCTTGGTGGGATTTGAACCTAGGACCCCAGCGCTGCAAGGCTGCAATTCTAAGCACTGAGTCACCGTGCTGCCCTGCCTCCTTTCTTCCTCTGACTGTGGTGTACAGCACCCACCTGGACGCAGCGAAGACCACTCCACGGCCTGCACAAAGACAGGAAACTCTAATGTCACCATTGCACTAGGTGGCGGATATTTTGTGATGATGCACTGCCCAAAATCACCTGACCGCTGCAGCCAATTACAGGTTGCAGTGGTCAGGTGATTTTGGGCAGTGCATCACATATTCGATGACGCACTCCTTAACCTTACTACTTCCATGAATATGTGAAATTGGAGTGACAGGGGGCATGTGGAATAGATTACGTCTAATAGCACTTAGAGAACCTATCATCAGGATTGTATCCCCCAAACTAATGGCATGTATAGAAAGGTGCTGTCATGCTGATTAAAGCTTTAGAAATGCATAGATGAATGTGACTGTTAATGAGCGGTAAGTGTAGAAGGCGATCCCTGTACTTCCAGCTCCATGACTGCTCTACCTCTTCCCCACCAGCCTCCAGTGAACACCAGATTACACCTCCAATAACAATAGTGGAAGTACAGTTTTTTTCCATTCCCACTAGAAATACTGTCTGGCATAAAACCTCTGAAGGTGGCATCTGGCACATGACAGCAGCCGATCCAGTACAGCCTGTAGGTTGCGAGATGTGGCCTCCATCGATTGCATTTAATCAATAGGACTGCTAGAATTTGGAGACTAATTCATCACCTTGAAGTGGTTTTCCCCTATACCCAAGGAGTTCTCTGTGGTTCCCCAGCTCCCTCCCCGCAGTGTGTTATCATGTATTACTATTCACACTGCGGGGAGGGAGCTGGGGAACAACAGAGACGCAGGCGCAATAGTGTTCAGACAGTTCCCGGGCAGCGCGCACTGCGCATGCCCGAGGACTGTTACTACAGCGCAGGCGCCCCACACAACAGAAAGGAAAGTGAAAAAAACGCTGTTGGAGGCGCGGCAACACTGAAGCGTCCTGATGGATAGCTGGCTGAAAGAGGAGTCCCGGGCAGAAGCCACACCTCAGGGACACAAGGTATGGGGACCGATTTTTAAAAGTGAATATTTCAGCGTTGCAGGGGTACAAAAAAAAAAAAAAAAAAGAACCACCTTCACAGACTGCTGCCTTAGTGCTGCTGAAGGCGGCTCTTTTACTTCAAAACGGCTGGGGGGGTGACAAGTTCCCTTTAAGTCACTACTGCCTCCAATCTACAGTGTCTGGATCAGCGGCAGGCAATCACTGCTGGACCACGGGAGGGTGCAGCATCAGTTTGTTTTAGAATCCTTCGGGGAGCACTTATGGAAACCCCTTTAAAAAGCTTTGGCCCAGATTAATCAAGACTGGCGTTTTGTAAGGCTATGGGTAAATTTTTCAAAAGTTGATAGAATAGGCCAAGAGTGGTGCAACAACAAAAGTCGCAAAAAATTGAAATGTTTCAAATAATTTCACTTCAGAATTCTGGTGAAAACTGTGCCAGTGGTATGACCAGACCATGTTCCTGCACGGTCAGATGCGGCCATTACACAGTACACAGCATGGGAACATTTATAAGATTATCTCAGCACAGGAGCACTTTTTGTAACAAATCCAATTGTGGAACTTATTATTATTCCAAGATCTGTTAAATAAATAAAATGTACTTTGTTCATGGGGAAAACCCCTTTAAGGATCCAGCATGTTTGATTTCGGACTCCAAATCGTTTTGGTCTCCTAGAGATTAGTCGCCAATGGCGGTCTCAGACAGCAAAGGAGAGCTCAGCCAAACAAGCGCTGCTGTGCATGGGAGAGCCAGCCAAAATGGCTACAGGACGAACAATTGGCCGACAGCCATGTAATACTTTTCAGACGAGATGGCATTTGTCCTTGGCATTGGGATGAACTGGATGACTGAGAAGAGCTTGTCATAACAGAATTTGTGGTCTGGACAAAACAGACATTTTGGAGCATCGATCATGCACCTATGTATTACATGGCATTTAAAACAAACAAACAAAAATTGTTTAGCACACTTGTTTTGCTTAACCTTGGATTTCTGCTGCAGAATTAAATATCTGATTTAACCTTTCAAATTGTTATGACTACAATTGCATTATTTTTCGCAAAGCACATGAAATGCACACTTGCTAAAACTATTTCCCAACAACATCTCTTCCACCCCGGGGCTGCGTGTTGCTGACAAGCCACACTTCTCTTAGTTGATGACTCGGATCTGTGCTGAAAGACAACTGACTGATGAGTATCAACTCTGCCATGCTTAGCTCAGCTGCATCCACCACAGACATTCGGCATATCAAGCTTTTTTTTATTGAAGAATTACCTTTTTTTCTGTGCACTGCATGCTCCTGTACACCACTGTCAACTATCCTGAATTCTCTTCTGCCTGCACAATAAAATTTTTCATAATTAAGCAGCAGTGCAGACTTAAAACACAAATAGATCGAAGCTGTGTTTGATGCCAGCAGCAGGCAACTCAGTGCAAATGATGATGCATATGGCAGAAGACAAACATCTGCTATGTGCTTCACCATAGTGACATTTGCAGTATATAATTACGGATCTGTCTGCTGCAGGTATCAAACACAGCTCAGCCATGTTTGTATCTCAGTCCGCACTGTCTAGTTATTCCAAGCTCCATTGTGAAAGCAGAGTAGAGAGCAGGGCAGCGGAGCTACATTAGAAACAAGATAACAGAGGAATAAGGTAAAACCTCACAGGCGGATATACTGATGTAAAGGGTAGAAGGTAAAATCGGTCAAGCTCATTACTGCAAAAGAACATAGAATATACAGAAGCAGAGTATACTACATGTATACTTATGGTAGAATACACTATTTTCAGTTCTGAAGGATGCTATGCTAGAAGCCAGTGGAAAGACTGCACAACCGACCAGGAGTACTTGAACGGCAGGATGAATATAATGGTAATTGGAGGGTAACTATAGCATGGAAGGGCATTCTTTGGTGATGGGGTGAATTGTGCAATATGGCGCAGATTTAAAAATAAGATCTATTGATATAAATGCACAACATTCTAAGACCACATTATGATTTGGGGAATAACCTAATAACCATGCCTGATCAGCCATTTTTTTTTGCCTTTTCACATTTCAGCAGCCAAAATTTTAAGGGGTTTTCGGTGTTCAACTTCACTCTGATCAAAGGCTTGGTCCAGAACTGACATGCTGCAGCACTGAGGTCACAACTACAGAGCACATTAATCACGATTGAGGTGCGCACGACCGATACAGTCAATAAATGGGTTAAAAAACCCAAGACACGGAGTACAGTGATTGGCTGCAGCGGTTATGAGCGCTGCAATTGTGACCTACTGCTGCAGGATATCAACCAACAAGGATCTAGCGCAGTGGAGGGGCAGCTTGCTGTACGTGGGGAAGGCTACTACTTTTAGATTACCAAAAAACTTGAGATCCTAAATCCCCTTTAAAAAAAACGATTTGTGTAAAGTGTCCTTTATATACTTCAGTAATCAAAGAGGAACAAATCTGGGCCCCATGCACAGTGCCAGCTTTATAAGGTTATAGTTAAATGCTGTGGTTTTTCTGCTGTTCTTGCTGTACAGACTTACAGTGGTTTTTCTCCTAGCACATATATAAGTGAATAATAAATATACCCCAAATTGTACATAATTATAACATAGTATCAATAGATCAGTGGCGCGATACTGTATTTCCATACATGTTCAATGTCATATGGCGGTATACAGAGGTATCAGACTTATTATAGAGACTAGCTGAAGCGCCCGGCGCTGCCCGGGCATAGTAACTAACTACGGTTAGTTATAACAAATATATATATATATATAATATATATATATATATATAATCTGAGTGTAGAGCCCCGCCCACTTCGCATAGCCACATTCACTATAATATCCCACACAATCCCGTCAGCCAGAGCCACCGGACTACTACCCCTAATATCCCACATCGTCCCGTCAGCCAGAGCCACCGGACTACTACCCCTAATATCCAACATCATCTCGTCAGCCATAGCCACCAGACTACTACCCCTAATATCCCACATCATCCAGTCAGTCAGAACCACCGGACTACTACCCCTAATATCCCACATCGTCCCGTCAACCAGAGCCACCGGACTACTACCCCTAATATCCCACATCATCGCGTCAGCCATAGCCACTGGACTACTACCCCTAATATCCAACATCATCCCGTCAGCCAGAGCCACCGGACTACTACCCCTAATATCCCACATCATCCAGTCAGCCAGAACCACCGGACTACTCCCCCTAATATCCCACATCATCCCGTCAGCCAGAGCCACCGGACTACTACCCCTAATATCCCACATCATCCAGTCAGCCAGAACCACCGGACTACTACCTCTAATATCCCACATCATCCCGTCAGCCAGAGCCACCAGACTACTACCCCTAATATCCCACATCATCCAGTCAGCCAGAACCACCGGACTACTACCTCTAATATCCCACATCATCCAGTCAGCCAGAACCACCGGACTACTACCCCTAATATCCCACATCATCGCGTCAGCCATAGCCACTGGACAACTACCCCTAATATCCAACATCATCCCGTCAGCCAGAGCCACCGGACTACTACCCCTAATATCCCACATCATCCAGTCAGCCAGAACCACCGGACTACTCCCCCTAATATCCCACATCATCCTGTCAGCCTGGGGTGAGAATCAGAGCATTGAGTGGATTTGCCCTCACTTCCATACCGGGGATCCCTTTAAGAGACCCTGAGGTCAGAACCACAGCGCTGAGTGGAACGGTCCTAACTTCCATACCGGGGATCTCTTTAAGAGAGGCCTGGGGTCAGACCCAAAGAGCTTAGTGGAATTGCATATTAATGATCCCTTTAAGAGACGCTGGGGTCAGAACCACCCAGTCACTGTCTGCTGAGGTGTTGTGGAGTGAGAAAACTGTTGCTCATAGCAACCAATCACAGCTCAGCTTCTTTTAAACAGCTCTGGTGGAATGAAAGATGCTTTGTGATTGGTTGGTGATACACACATTCAATTTTATATATAAATATATATATATAATATATATAATATATATAATATATATAATATATATGTAATAGAATGGCTTCCTGTTCTGTACGGTGCCTCATGCGGCAGAGTACAGAGCGCAAGTGGCTCTACATAATAGGGACACAATACAGACTCATTCACACAGCTCTGCTGGTATCATATATGTCCATACAGTAACCCATTAAGGATTGGGCAATTTTTCAGCTTTGTTCTTTCATTTTTTCAATCACTCCCCACAAAATACCAGAAAAAAAATATTTTTGTGCCCCCCATTGTACCAACATAAGGGCTTGATTTTTTTTTTTTTTTTTGCAAGTAGTTGTATTCTTTAATGACACTATTCACTTACCATATACTGAACAAAAAAAAATTTGGGTTCGACTACGTCAATAAGAAAATTGTATAGCTTTCTTTATATACCTATTTAGTGGTTAAAAACAGATTCTGAATGTCGACTAAAAATTGCTTGTTTTTCCCTCCCATTTTCTGAGACCTGTAAGTTCTTTTCTCTATCCTCCCTTCCCACCCCACCATCCCCCACACTCAGCTCCAAGGAAACCATACAGCAGCTTGCAGTCATGTCAGATGGGGGGAGGGGAGTGATGGTACACATGGACATTGGCAACCAGTATCGGTGATTGACAGCAGCGTCTAAAGGTCAAAAGATCGCAGGGGGACACAGCACTCGGCGCAGGGGGACACAGCACTCGGCGCAGGGGGACACAGCACTCGGCGCAGAGGGGCGGTGCGTCATTTATTTGTGAGGGCTGTCCGTCAGTCGCCAATCCCTTTAAATAGTGCTGGTGGCTGCCATATATAGTGCGCGCCACACCTCTGCATCCTGACACCGACGTACCTGTACATCAGGGGTTAATCAGTTTTCATTTTGCAAAAATATGACAGATCAGGGCACAATAATACACAAAACACAATGGGCCAATGTTCTGGGGGTAACAAGCAGACAGGAGCGGACTGTAGGACACATATGAGACATATCCAAAAGTGGGGCACAGGCCGGACCCCAGAGGACACACAGGAGGGGCAGGCTGTATGGCAGTGGGGCACAGGCCGGACCCCAGAGGACACACAGGAGGGGCAGGCTGTATGGCAGTGGGGCACAGGCCGGACCACAGAGGACACACAGGAGGGGCAGGCTGTATGGCACAAGCCTCCATAATGTTAGCGCGGGCACAGCCCCCTTTGTATCCCGCACTTACCTCTCCAGCATGCCGCTCTGCTGCCGGCGCTCTGGAGCAAGCCCTTTAATAGCAGCCGATCATGTGACTTGTGCACACGTGACATTGCAGGAAGCGCGCACCGCAGAATAGTGGTACTCGGCTCTGGACGTGACTGGTCACACGCGTGCGCAGTGGTGTCTACCGGGACTTTGGGCTGAGCGAGCCGTGACGTCACTGTGTGTCATTAGCATATCTCAGATACTCTAGTGTGACCCCTAAATTGCCTTCTTTTTCAGATGTAGACCCCCTCCACACTTCAAATTTTGGGGGCTTTTCAGTGTTTATTGTGCAGGTTAAATGTATATTTTGATCAGACTTGTTGCATGCAGCAGCACTGTAGATGTACATTTTATTATTATTATATTTTATATAAATATCTATTATTAAAGGTGAGAAAAGGGTTGATTATTTTATAAGTTATTTTTTCTTATTTTGTGGATCTTGGCTATGTAATCATTTGATTGCGCGTGCTATGACTGCCTTCAGTACTGCTGTATAGTCGTGTCCTGCCTCAGACCCTACACCACACCGACATAGGCTGACTGACATCTTCTGTGAAGGCGTGTTCACACAGTGCGGATTTGTCTTTTGAGCAAAGTTCTGAAACATCCTCATTCCAATAAATAGAAATTGATTTTCAGGCTCACAAATTAATTCAACAATATTTCCAGCGAGAGAATTGGCAATGCTGGGGAGTGTGAGGAGACTGTGAGTCCTGCTCCTCGTGTAAGGGCGAGTTTCCACGATCAGTAAACGCTGCGTGTTTGGCGCTGTGCGCTGGCGCAGCGCCAAACACGCAGCGTCCAGATGTTACAGCATAGTGGAGGGGATTTCAAGAAATCCCGTCTCCACTATGCGTAACAACACGCAGGTGGCAGACCTGCGTAAACGGACATGCGGCGCGTCTTTTCAGACCGCAGCATGTCCTCGCGTGTTGCGGCGACGGTGCGTCGCCGCAACAGAATTTCACACAGGGCTATGTAGCCCTGCGTTCTTTCCGGAGGTGTTCCGGAGGTGTCCTGAACACCTCCGGAAAGATTGCGCGTCAGAAAGGGGGCGGGGCTTAGACGGAGCTGAATTTCCGCTCCGTCCAAAGCGCTGTGGTTCCGGACCGTGGAACCACAGCCTTAGCCATTTCATACAACACTTTAAAAAGTAATCTTTTTTGCTCAATGCAGAGCTGACCAAAAATGTGTCTTGCCATTTTCAATTGTCTCTACCAAGCTTGGGAGGGGCCATGGTAGGAAGGGGCATGGGCAGTGTCCGGTGAATATTCTCTTTAAGGCCTCTTTCACACATCCGTTGTGCGCCTGACGGCGCCCTCCAGCATTTTTTTGTCCAACCGCATCCGGCGAAATGTAATGCCGGATGCGGGTTTTGTTGCATTGACTTTCATTAGCGCTGGATGGCGCCTGATGTCAGTGCGTTGTATGCGTTTTTGTCCGGATCCGGCGGAAATGTACATTCCGGCGGCCGTACAAAACGGAGCATGTAACGTTTTTTTTTGTTTGCCGGAGCTGCCTGATGTGCCTGAAGCGGCGCATCAGGCGGCCGGAAATAATAGAATTCAATGGAACCGGATCAGACTTTTGTGCAATCCGGCAAAAGTCTGAGGAAATCGAGGTCTACTACTACTACTACTACTGCTGCTGCTACTACTACTACTACATTTTCCAGTGTCTCCGGCCATCAGAAACTCTCTTTTTCTGGGTTCAAAAGTTCAGGTCGGATCCAGCAAAAAACTGGATCCGTTGCATCAGTTTTTTGGTTTCAGCGCCGGATCCGTCCCTTCAGGCATAGGAAGGATCATGCCTGATACAAAAAGACGGATGTGTAAAAGAGGCCTAATGCCCTTGAAAACTACAAGCCAATCAAAACAATGTGAGCTAATGAAATGGCTGGATTGTGTTTTGGAGGACTCCACCCAGTGAGTGTATAAAAGGCCAGGGAGCCGCAGTTTGTGCTTCATAGCAGAGAGTCATAGGAGTTCTTGCTTCAACAGTGATTGAACGGAATAGGAATTCTCTGTGCTAGACCCACCGTAGGCCTCCTTATCTCCAGAACTTTGTCTTGTTCCCTGTGAAAGAAGCAACTACTACTACCACCATCATCATCATGAGCTCCCAGATCCGCCAGAACTACCATCAGGAGAGTGAGGCTGGAGTCAACCGCACTGTCAACCTGGTGCTTCAGGCCTCCTACACCTACCAGTCCATCGTGAGTATGAGCGCACTCTTCAGAACCCTGTCTCTCCTGAGCTGTTGTGGAACCAAAAGTCAAAGTATGCTGTGTTGCCAGGGCTTGTAATTCCTACTATATAGTATTTCTAGACTCCAAATTCCATGCATGACTAATGTAATTCCCCAGAGTTTTCTGACCCTCTGATTAGGTACAGAAGTAAGTTTTGAATAGTTCACGTTTTGTGACACCATATAGATGGAAATGTATCTTCTTGCCCAGCTGTCCTGATAACTCTTCCCAAACCTTCCAGGATGACTAGTTATGGTCCTATCTGCTTTACTGACCATCTTACTTTTTTTCTGGCAATAATGCCCATACATCCATCAAGGTTGTTAACTTAATTTGTGCACCTGGAACTTCCATTCACTTGCAAGAAAGTGTCTACAATGCTTGATCTCTACATCTTGGTTCCTCACAATGTCACGTTTTCCAACACTGCTCTCAAGAGACTTTTTTTTTTTTTTTTTTTTTTCCCATAGGGATTCTTTTTTGACCGAGATGACGTGGCATTAGCCAAGTTCTCAAAGTTCTTCCGTGAGCAGTCTGAAGAAAAGCGAGAACAGGCTGAGAAGTTTCTGAAGTTCCAGAACAAACGTGGAGGACTGATTGTTCTTCAGGATATCCAGGTACAAATGTCTTAGACTTGTAGACCTTGTGGAATAGCATATATTAATATTATTCTCCGCAGCTATTTAGTCCTCAACAGCTCATGTTTTCAGGAGTTCTTTAGTATGGCCAAGGTGACAACTCCATCACCTGCACAGGCAATAATTTTATCACTTTGGCAATATGAAGGAAACCATGATCTGTTGGTGGCTCTTGAGGATGGGAGTTGGGGAACATTGACTTAGATGATGGCAATGCTCATTCTGTATAGCACAAATTTGGCAGAATTATTTTAACGTGGTGGGAATGACATTTTGGATTGTTATCCATGGCTAGAAGTTGTTCTACTGTTAATGGAATATCTTGTTGTTCATATTTGCTTTAGAAACCGGAGGCTGATGAATGGGGCAATGGCACCAATGCTATGGACTGTGCTCTGAAACTTGAAAAGATCGTAAATCAGGCTCTGCTGGACCTCCACAAGATCGCTACTGACCATGCGGACCCTCATGTAAGTGACTCTTCTATAACATACAGTACATAATACTGCATGTTCGTTTTAGTTAACCTGTTCTTCCATGAAGAATATTATGGCTCTTCTGTGACCTCCATATTGTGCCGTTCCTGGAAATATGAGGAACCTGACTGACATCTGCCTCTTTATTGCAATCTACAGAAGCTGCACCCTTATGGTGGTGCTTGCTGTCACACTATTGAGAAGGGCAATGGGCAACTTTCACACATCCATTTTTTACAATCAGGCACAATCCGTCAAAGATCCAAAAAGATGGATCCAGTGCAGATTGTGAAAAACGGATCCGGTTTCTCGACGGATCCATCATGAACTTTTGATCGAGAGAGATCAGTGTTTTGCCTGATCCGGCACCCATAGACTTGAATTGAAGGAACACGCCTGATGTGCCGCTTCAGGCGCTGTCCGTTTTTTTGCCAGACACAATGTTCATAGAACCACTTTTTTCAAAAAGCTGGAAGCAACCTTTCCGCCGGATCTGGAATAAACGGAAGGCGGCGCAATCCAGTGCTCATGAAAGTCAATGAGAAAAATGGATCCGGCGGTAAGAAAAAAAACAGATCCATATTTAAAAAAAAAAAAAAAAAATCCCGATCTCGCCTGACTGCTAAAAACGGATGTGTGAAAGTAGCCATAGTTGTCAAACTCATGTGCCGTCCTTCAGTTTTTATAAGGTATCATAATATTTCCAGAAGGATATCAACGTGCCAATACAATTTCCATAAACCTGCTGGAATGACCACAAAAGTTCTTGGTCGCAAAAAAAAAAATGTGGCTTTTTTTTTTTTTTTTTTTTATAAAATGCCCATATAGTATAACGGGGAAGCCAGACCCACACTGGGGCTGTCCTGCACTTGACTTCTCCATCTCGTGTCGAGGCCTGCTTTGTTTCCATGACCCTCCACCTGAGCTGCCATCAGAACTGTTTGCCTGATCAGTGACTACCTGGGCCCAAACATCCAGTAAGATTCTGTGAGCCAACATTGTACCATCCCTGCCACAAGATGGGTAGTTTGCTGTGGTGCACCTCCTAAAAATGCCATTATCTACAGCGTAGGGTTTCAAAATGGCCTTAGAAGAAGAAAAAAAAACTGCAGACCTCCCTTGTGCACAGGCTTCTGACCCTAATATTCAGTCTGCAATCGCCACTAGTAAGACCTTGTACAATTCCCCAGGTAACTATGGTTGCGTGGACCCCCTTGAAGTAGAGCTAAAACACTGCTCATCACTATGGCCCATTGCTGTACAATAATACTTTGAAAACAGATGGCAGTTGGCCTGCCCTGGGTGGAGCTCTATCATTGTTACACCATCTTGTACTTCACGGTCTAAAACTTGTCTCTCTTCCCTAATTCCATTGGAAATTGCAGTAGTTACTGAAGAAAGTTGTAAGAGCTGCCTGCATCCCCTTTACTGCACAACAAATGACCTCACTACTGGAGTGGTTCTCCCCTCTAAACCTCTTACACACTTTCTCAGTCCAGCCTCCATTGCCTTGATGATCAACAGATTGGAAGATATTGTGGTTCAGAGACGCTACTTAAATGTTAGACTTTGTCTGACTCGTTTTTGTTTGGGACAACTTGCAATAACCATTACCAGTGACTCACAGTGTAATTTAATAAAAATATCTATCAATTCACCATACAGATGTGTGACTTCTTGGAGGGTGAACATCTGGAGAAGGAAGTGGAGCTGATGAAGAAACTGGGAGATCACATTACTAACCTGAAGCGCTTGAAGGCAGCGGAAGTTGGCATGGGAGAATATCTGTTTGACAAGCTGACCTTGGATGACTAATATGTGGTCTCCTATAGTGAGACATCAGGATTTGCTGTAAAGTCAGAAATAAAGATAACGTGCAGAAAACATGGTCTTATGTGGTGTAAAAGCTACTTCTTCAATAGGACACTTAGCAATTTGGAAACTGCTGGAAAACCATGAGGTGTAATACATGGGATGCATGGATGTAACGGTTTTTTGCCATGTCTAGGTGTTGTGTGTGGAGAGAGGCATTTTATAAAGAGATGCAGGAATGAGCTCCTTATTAGTTTGGAATGGCTCTTGGTGGGGAGAGGTTTCTTTAACCAGAGATGGCAGGTGGTCAAGAGAAGATTAACAACTTACAAGAAGGTAATGAGTTTTGTAGTTAAAATTTGCATGAGGAAACAGATCACCTAAAAGGGGTGGTCTGGTGTATGTTTGTTGTGTTGGATGTAAGGGGGGGTGGAAGCTTTTATACATGATGTTACGGTTTATTTGCAAGTACTTCTCATCGATAGATCCTGTCCTCACCTCAGTTTAGCATGGTGATTATTCTCTACTAGATGTTGGCCCAATTCTAACATATCGGGTATTCTAGAATATGTATGTAGTTTATTTATGAAGATTTAAGAATAATGCAATGAATACATGGAGGCTCCTGCTGGTCAGGGTACTTCTGCTGCGAGCAGCCAGGAGATGACTGGCTGGCACTAGTCATCTCCCGGCTGCGTTGCCACTGACCTCCTTGCGGCAGGAGATGACCCTTTGCGTGGTTCAAATCCTGTGCCAATTTGTGGCTGGACTGCACCTGTTGCTGATTGGTCGTGGCTGGCCACGACCAATCAATCAGGGATGTGGGATTTCTGTGACAGACCGAATTAGATGATTATATGCATGGCTCCTCTCCCACCCTCCCATCCTTGTATACATGGCTCCCCTGTCCCATCCTGTATACATGGCTCTGCTCCCACCCTTGTATACATGGCTGTGCTGGGCTCCCCCATCATACACACCATCGCTGCACGTCCTTGCATCTCTATCCCGGCGTGTCAGCTTCTTCTGGTGTGGTACCGCTCATTAAGGTCATGAATATGGACGCTACGCCTATGGGAGTAGTTGTGTCCATATTCATGACCTTAATGAGCGGTACTACGTGACTGCACTGAATAGCAGACGGGACGGTAGGGTATATGTTGTTGGAGATGACCCGCGGCTACAGTCGGGAGATCAGTGGCTAGCGCCACTGATCTCTCGACGATGATGGCGTGCCTGGTTGAAATCCTGCGCCAATTCGTGGCCAGACTGTGCCTGTCACTGACTGGTCGTGCACAATCAGCGAAGCAGGATTTCTGTTAGACGGAAGTTATAAGTTATATAACAATTATATAGTAGATAAATAGTATTTCGGCAGATCATTTTAAACAGGATTTACACAGAACCTGTTCCAATCACCAGCTGCTTCTGAGTTTCCTGCCTCATCCTGTGTTAAGCGCCAATGTAATTTGTTCATCTAGTTTATACAAAATCATTCAGCTGTGTGCACCTTGTGTGGTAGCTGGACAAAGTCTATGGAGCCAGGACACGGCAGCACCTAATATAGTTTAGTAGTTCTTGGGTACTGCAGCTCATCTCCAATTTAAGTGGATGGTAGCTGAGTTGTGAAATACTAATACAATCTCTACACTGATACATTGCGGCAAACCCTTACTTTTCTCTTCGCCATGACAGCACCCACTGAGAGAGGGGATCCGCCCCTAGGAACAGGAAACCTACAGAGATAAAAAAAAAAAAACGTCTCTCACTCCTGCAGTTGGTTTCCTGTTCCTAAGGGAACCTATGCAGAGAAGGTCGCAAGAAGATACCTGGGCTGTGATGCTGCCTGTGTGGTCTCTGTGGGAACCGCAGGGCCTCCAGCACCAGAATCAGCGTCAGGGGACTCCTGTATTCAGCTCCCCCTCAGCTGGAGAAGGACAGCGTGAGGCCAGGGTCTGGGGATGGGCTGCCCTGGCTCGTATTGAGAGTGCGGTTCGGCAAGACGGGCCATTACTTGTCCGAGGGGGGTAGGCTTCTGCTTTCCCCCCCCCCCCTCCCTGCAGATTTCACACTGCAGTAGAATGGAGCAGGCTCGCGCTGGAGTCAGAAATAGCGCTCTTCCATGGAAGTACTTGCCTTGACTTCCGGGGGTACTGAGGAGGCGAAGAGTTCCAAGCGCCTGTACAGAGCGGCAAGGCAGCGCTGTGAGCGGGAATGCCGGACCAGGAAGTGGTGGGCAACATTTCTGGCTGAAGATTAAAAAAAAAAATGGAGGATTTCATTTTTCATGGGGGAAGCTGCATAAAAGCACCTGCTAGAGGCGTACCGGTGTGCAGCGACGTTGTCCCCAAATGACCCACCTATGCACCCACTTGAGGAAGAGAAAGCGACCATAGAGGACTGGAGTAAGGTAATCTTCTCTGATGAGTCTAATTTTCAGCTTTGCCCAACACCTGGTCGTCTAATGGTTAGACGGAGACATGGAGAGGCTTACAAACCAGTGTGTTGCACCCACTGTGAAATTTGGTGAAGGACCGGTGATGATCTGGGGATGCTTCAGCAAGGCTGGAATTGGGCAGGTTAATCTTTGCAAATGACGTATGAATCAAGCAGCATACAAAGTTATCCTGGAAAAACAGTTGATTCCTTCTGCTCAGGCAATGTTCCCCAACTCTGAGGACTGGTTTCTCCAGCAGGACAATGCGTGAATAAAGGACCACCACATCAAATCCCTGTCATGGCCAGCCCAATCTCCAGACCTGAACCCCATTGAAAACCTCTGGAATGTAATCAAGAGGAAGATGGATAGTCACAAGCAGGGTCGGACAGGCCCACCGGAGAACTGGAGGTTTCTCCGGTGGGCCCTGGCACCTGATGGCATACAGGGGCCAGTTGCCTAGGGCCCCCGCTGCGCCAGGGGCCCCCAGCCAGTGGCGTGTCGCTAATAGCGGCACACGACGCAGCTGCTATGGGGGCCCGTCCTAGCAGAGCAGCAGCGGGTGACTGGATGCAGGAGCCCCTGTCCCCGCTGCTAAAGAGAAATTAATATTCACTGCTTCCACGCCCGCATGGGCGTGGGAAGCAGTGAATATCATTTCACTTTAGCCGCTAAACTTTAGCGGCTAACATTGCCCAATGCAGTGCCCACTATCAGGGCTGGGGGACCAGGGCCCCCCGCTACCCCACCCCCGCTCTCCCAGGGGCGCCCAGCAGAGGCAGCCGCTATGCGGCAGTAATTCAGGGCCGGCACCGCCCTCAGTTGTAATGGGAGAGAGAGCGTCAGATGACGCTTTCTCTCCCATCAGTCCCCTCTGCCTCTCACTCACAGCCTGTGCGCGATGACGTCACTTCATCGCGCACCCGCTGTGTGTGTGTGTGTCTGGCAGACGGCAGCTCCTGACACTGAAGCAGAGGCAGAGCCGCCAGAATCTGCGTGGGAGCGAGGAGGAGAGGTGAGTATTGTGTTTTTTTTTTTTTTTAAATCTCTCTATCTATTATCTATCTCTATATCTATCTCTCTATATATAGCATTATACCCTATGAGAGGGGGCAGCATTATACCCTATGAGAGGGGGCAGTATTATACCCTATGAGAGGGGGCAGTATTATACCCTATGAGAGGGGGCAGTATTATACCCTATGAGGGGGGGCAGCATTATACCCTATGAGGGGGGGCAGCATTATACCCTATGAGGGGGGCAGCATTATACCCTATGAGAGGGGGCAGTATTATACCCTATGAGGGGGGGCAGCGTTATACCCTGTGAGGGGGGGCAGCATTATACCCTATGAGGGGGGGCAGCATTATCCGCTATTAGGGGGGCAGCGTTATACCCTGTGAGGGGGGCAGCATTATACCCTATGAGGGGGGCAGTATTATACCCTATGAGGGGGGCAGCATTATACCCTATGAGGGGGGCAGCATTATACCCTATGAGGGGGGCAGTATTATACCCTATGAGGGGGGCAGCTTTATATTCTATGAGGGAGGCTACCCCAATCTTGCTACATAATTAAGATTTATACTACCTTATATTATACCCGGATATTAGCGTGTTTTACTTCACAATTGGTGGTCTTGTATTTATTTCTATGTAGCTACATAGTGGGCCCCAAGAATGATTTTCTCTGGTGGGCCCAAGGTGTTCCAGTCCGACGCTGCACACAAGCCATCAAAGAACTGCTTACTTTTTTGTACCGGGAGTGGCATAAGGTCACCCAAAATCAGTGTGAAAGACTGGTGGAAAGCATGCCAAGACGCATGAAAGCTGTGGTTAATAATCATAGTTATTCCACAAAATATTGATTTCTGAACTCTTCCTGAGTTAAAACATTAGTATTGTTGTTTCTAAATGATTATGAACTTGTTTTCTTAGCATTATTTGAGGTCTGCAAGCACTGCATTTTTTTGTTATTTTGACCATTTCTCATTTTCTGAAAATATATACAAAATGTATTGCTTGGAAATTCGGAGACATGTTGTCAGTAGTTTATAGATTAAAAGAGCAATTTACATTTTACTCAAAAATATACCTATAAAAAGAAAAAATTTAAATTTTACAGTGGTCTCTTAATTTTTGCCAGAGCTGTATATATTCTATGTGTATATATCTATTCCAACCTGTCACGCTGTGATTTTACTGAATGCAGCACATGAATTACCGGCTTTTATTCTATCCTTTACCGAATTTTACCGCCATTTTCCGATTTTAAGAAAAAATTTTGTGTTACCGATCACGAATACGAATATTTGTGCAGAATTTATATGTTTGGCTATCGTTTTCCGAACATATTCGCTTATCTCTAGTTGTCATGTGAAAAGTAAAAAAAACACACGTACTGCGCATGTTGTGTCTCCCCCTGTGATGTGGGCTCCGATGCTGAGCCCACATCTTTCCTGGCACATGTCAGCTGTTTTGAACAGCTGACATGTACCTGAAACAGCTGCGAGTGGAATCGCGATCCATCAGGGGCTGTTAACTTGTTAAATGCCGCTGTCAAACTCTGACAGCGGCATTTTACGCGCGCTTCCTGCAAGTGCGCCGGAAATCCGCCCATCGGTGACTCCCGTCACGTGATTACGGGTCACCGATGGGTTGGCATAACAACCAGAGTGGTGGTCAGCGCTCATAGCAATTCTGCTACATACAGGCGATCGGCTCTGCTACATACAGGTGATGATCAGATCAGGTTATGGCAGTTTCTAGTCTCCCATGGAGACTATTGAAGCATACCAAAAGTTCAAAAAAATTAAAACATTTAAAAAAATATAAAAGTTTAAATCACCCCCTTTTGCACCATTCAAAATAAAACAACAAATAAAAATCAAAGATACTAAATATGTGTATCCCGCACAGCAACAGTTAACAGCCGCCTGCCCCCCGTGCCGCTTTCAATAAAAAAAAAAAAAAAAGTTCTCCTTACCTTGCTGCGCTCCTGCTGCGATGGTCTCTCCAAGCATTTCAAGCGCGCACTTGCCAGCGAATGACAATGACAAGTGCGCGCTGACGTCAGCTGCCAGCCTCCAATTGGCTGAGGGCTCAGACGCAGGTTCAGTTTCTGCATCAGCAGAATCCTGCCGCAGGGGCCCAATGACCTGAAAAAGACGAGGCCCGATGCGGGCCCCCTCTGGTCATCGGATTCGGGCCCCATACGCCAGTCAGGGCAGTAATGCCCTGATGGGGGTGCATTATCCTACGATGGGGGTGCAAAATACTACCATGTGGGTGCATTATACTACTATGGGCTGCATTATCCTGCTATGGGAGTGCAATATACTACCATGGGGTGCATTATACTATTATATATGACTATGGGGTGCATTATACTATTATATATAACTATGGGCATTCATTACACTTTATGTATGACTATAGGGGTGCATTATATTACTACTGAGGGGCATTATACTGCTATGGGCTTCATTATTCTACTATGGGGGTGCAATATACTACTATGGGGGTGCGTTATCCTACTATGGTGGTACAATATACTACTATGGAGGCGCATTATACTACCATGGGGGTGCAATATACTACTATGGGGTGCATTAAACTACTATGGCCTGCATTATTCTATTATGGGGGTGCATTATACTAATATGGGGGTGCAATATACTACTGTGGGGTGCATTATACTACTGTATATGACTATGGGGGTGCGATATACTACTATGGGGTGCATTATACTGCTATATATGACTATGGAGTGCATTATACTATTATATATAACTATGGGCATGCATTACACTTTATGTATAACTATGGGGGTGCATTATACTACTATGTATGACTATGGGGTGCTTTATACTACTATGTATGACTATGGGGTGCTTTATACTATTATGGATGACTATGGGGAGCATTATACTACTATGAATGACTATGAGGCAGTATGGAGAGACATGAGGGCAACATGGAGAGGCAGAATGGGAGGACACGTTGGGTCCAGAATGGGAGGACACTTGGGAGCAGGATGTGGGACATTATTACTGTAGGGGCTAATTATTATTTTTGAGGATACTGTTTTCAGTGTGGGGACAAGGTCGCTTTTTTTCTTCATCTGGAGTAGTGTAGAGGTTGGGAAAAATTGGGGAATGTGCTCTAGATAACTGTTATTTTCTGCAGAGACTAGTCCGGGCTGGAAGAAGTGATGGCGGTCTCTGCTGGATGAAGATGAAGAACTTCAACTGGAGACGTCACTGGTGAGTCAGTGTGCTATCTGTACACTGATACTATACATTGTATACTATATACAGAGCTCCTGTGTATAATGCCCCTAGTGATCACTATATTACCTGTACACTGACACTGTATACAGAGCTCCTGTGTATGTCATTGGTGAACATTGTGTTACTTGTACACTATATACAAAGTTCCTGTGTATAATGGCACTTATGGTAATAGTAGTATTGTGTTTTTTTTTTTTAATTAAAGATCAGTATTGTAGTATTCACTCACTATGTGGTGGTAATATGTGATCTGGCAGAGGCGTAGCTAGGGTTTTGGTTTAGGGGGGGCGAAACTTCTGAGTGGGCCCCTAACCAGAGAACCTCAGCAAATGACTGCACTGTTGCCAAAAATAATCTATATATAAAAAGACCAATATTGATATTGCCGCCATATGGTCAGTGGCAAATAATACCAGTCCTACAGAACATATAATAGATTACAGCAGAGTTACAGATAATGACTTACCGCTGACGTTCTTTCTGATGGAATTGTTCACTTTTCATGTCTTTTCCATCTGGCCCTGACCGACATGACGACTCCTCAAGCCAGGACTCGACTACAGAGAATACAACAAAGACACGTTTCACTTCTCATATTTTTTGCACTGTCACAGTCACCAATTGGACTATTCTCAACCTGCACAAACTCCTCATCCTGCTGATACCCCAATACTGAGCCACTGCTGCTGTATGTGCCCTTATTACTGCACCTGATACCCCAATGCTGAGCCGCTGCTGCCGTATGTGTCCCTATTACTGCACCTGATACCCCAATACTGAGCCGCTGCTGCCGCATGTGCTCCTATTACTGCACCTGATACCCCAATACTGAGCCGCTGCTGCCGTATGTGTCCCTATTACTGCTCCTGATACCCCAATACTGAGCCGCTGCTGCCGCATGTGCTCCTATTACTGCACCTGATACCCCAATACTGAGCCGCTGCTGCCGTATGTGTCCCTATTACTGCTCCTGATACCCCAATACTGAGCCACTGCTGCCGTATGAGCCCTTATTACTACACCTGATACCCCAATGCTGAGCCGCTGCTGCCGTATGTGCCCCTATTACTGCACCTGATACCCCAATACTGAGCCGCTGCTGCCGTATGTGTCCCTATTACTGCACCTGCTACCCCAATACTGAGCCACTGCTGCCGTATGAGCCCTTATTACTGCACCTGATACCCCAATGCTGAGCCGCTGCTGCCGTATGTGCCCCTATTACTGCACCTGATACCCCAATACTGAGCCGCTGCTGCCGCATGTGCTCCTATTACTGCACTTGAAACTCCAATACGAAGCCGCTGCTGCCGTATTTGCCCCTATTACTGCACCTGATACCCCAATACTGAGCCGATGCTGCCGTATGTGCCCCTATTACTGCACCTGCTGTGTGGTTGTGTGACCTCTAAATTCTAAAGCAGCCCTCTAGAATATAGTAAAGCCGGGTGCAAGTGCTCTAGAAAACAGTGCCCACAATTTGTCCCCTAGAATGTAATATTGCCCTATGTGTGCCCCTTTAACAGTAACAGTAACCCGAGTTCCCCTATAACAATAAGTGCCCACTTTACATTTAAAGGGAATCTGTCACCGCATTTTCGCCCTATGAGATAGGGCCACCGCCATCAGGGGCTTATCTACAGCATTCTGGAATGCTGTAGATAAGCCCCCGATGTCACCTGAAAGTGAAGAAAAACGAGTTAGATTATACTCACCCAGGGGCGTTCCGCCGTCCGTTCGGGTCAGATGGGCGTCGCGGTCCGGTCCGGGGCTTCCCATCTTGTGACGAAGCCGGCGTCTTCTTTCTGTCCCTTTGCGGCTCCTGTGCAGGCGCACTGCTCGGCCCTGGTGAGGGCAGAGCAGAGTGCTACAGTGCGCAGGCGCCGGGAAAGGTCAGAGAGGTCCGGCGTCTGCGTACTGTAGTACTCGTACACATGAAGCATGGAGGAGATGGTGTGGGGGTGCTTTGCTGGTGACACTGTTGGGGATTTATTCAAAATTGAAGGCATAGGGAACCAGAATGGCTACCACAGCATCTTGCAGCAGCATGCTATTCCATCCGGTTTGCGTTTAGTTGGACCATCATTTATTTTTCAACAGGACAATGACCCCAAACACACCTCCAGGCTGTGTAAGGGCTATTTGACCAAGAAGGAGAGTGTTGGAGTGCTATGCCAGATGACCTGGCCTCCACAGACACCAGACCTGAACCCAATCGAGATGGTTTGGGGTGATCTGGACCGCTCACCGCTTCAATTTTGAATAAATCCCCAACAGTGTCACCAGCAAAGCACCCCAGTCCCCCACACCATTACACCACCTCCTCCATGCTTCACGGTGGGAACCAGGCATGTAGAGTCCATCCGTTCACCTTTTCTGCGTGCAAAGCAGTAATCAAAACAAAAGGTGGTTACTTTGAAGAACCTAGAATATAAGACATATTTTCAGTTGTTTCACACTTTTTTGTAAAGTGTAATGTATAATCCACATGTGTTAATTCATAGTTTTGATGCCTTCAGTGTGATTCTACAATTTTCATAGTCATGAAAACACAGAAAAATCTTTGAATGAGGTGTGTCCAAACTTTTGGTCTGTACTGTGTATGTATATATATATATATATATATATATATATATATATATAATATATTACATATATATATATATATATACACAGTATATGTATTCTATGTGTAAATATCTATTTTTTATTAAACATGTCAGTGTGATTTTACTGTACAGCACACTGAATTGCCTGCTTTTAAAAAATGGATGAATAAACTGATGCGACGGATCCGTTTTTTTGACGGATCCGTCGACGTGAAAAAACGGATCAGTCGCATCAGTTTTTCACAATCTGCGACTGATCCGTCGAGACAACAGATTGTGACTGATGGCAAAAAACTGATATGTGAAAGCAGCCTAAGGCACAGCACAAACCGAAGCTCAGGTATTGGTGATATGCAGAAGCCCGTGCGCCGTCCAGCAACCATTTGGCTCTACAGTACCCACGGTCCTCGCTGAGCCCTGGAGTGCCTAATATGGATTAGTGTCCGTTTAACTGTCCGCGACTACCGCATCAGTTCCAGGATACTTCAGAGGTGTCCTCTCCGGAGGTAGTTCACAGGCCTCCTCACCCTGGTTCACTCTAGCCAGCGCTGCCGTCCATGCACAAACACCCCGGCTCCATCTTGGGTGTTCAAACACACCGCCTGGGGTGGGATATGTAGGTCACTGGAGCCGCCCATCTCTCCAAGTCACCTGAAAGCCTTCCCAATGTAAAGTAAACCTCAGCAGCAGATCTGCTGAGCAAAACAAGCCCAAGCTTCCATCACAGGGCCACGCACCTCTGTGATACATACCTCCCATTAACCACATGGCCAGTCGCCATACCACAATGCCTAAAAAGAGTACAGGATATTTTAACAAATATTTAATAGGATAGATTAGAGACGGCCCCGACCAAAAGAGTCTACCTAGTTGTGGTGGCGGGTTGGCGGCTTTAAAAAAATCTTTTAGCTAAAACAAAAGCTGCTGGCTATGTATATGATCTGGTGTTCGATGGAAACTGTTACTGTGTGAGGTGCAGATGCAGATGAGTGGGCGGTGAGACTGTGGAAGGTTCGAGGGGTGGAGGCAGAGCTGGGGTGAAGCCTAGGCGGAGTCTTAAGGGGGCCCAAAAATCTTGCCAGTATGGGGCCCTGAAAATCCTGGTGGCAGCCCTGGCAACACCTGTCCATCAAATTCATCAATAATGGTGGTGTTTTTTTACACCAGAAATGTTACTACTTACTCCAGTCCATGACTGGAATAAGGCCATGGACGCAAATTCAGTATTAGGTCAGTATTTTACCTCAGTATCTGTAAGCCAAAACCAGGAGTGAGACAATCAGAGGAAAGTATAATAGAAACACGTCACCACTTCTGGATTTATCACCCACTCCTGGTTTTGGCTTACAGATACTGATGTAAAAGAAATGACCAAATACTGCACGTGTGAATATAGTCTAACATTTCTAGTGAGGTGCACGCTACTGAGAAGATGCACCAAATTCATTAAGTGGCGTGCTCCTCTTTAATGAACTCTGCGCTTACTACTCCTAAACGTTCCTTCACTAATGAGTGTACTTAATGAATTAGGCCCTTGGTCTTCCACGTTTTTGTACTTGTCTGAAAAAGATGAACACTGCCAGGAAGAAAGCCAAGCAGTGTCAAAAATGACTGTCGACTTCATAATAGTGAATGGCTCCCGAGGGGGTTCCTGTCTGAATCCTGTCTCTCAGGGTTTCGGATAGAAACCAAGATGGTGAGCGCGGCAGCAAGCTCCGTATCTGCTCGTACCAAGCCTTAGCGTGTAACATCAATTGGAATAAAGGAATTTGCCAGACATACGGCTTTAGCAGCAGCTGTGAACAGTCACAAGACCAGACCGCTTCCCTTCATATCGAGCATTTGTCAGGCTAGGTTCACTATGATAAGCACTGTATGAGGGTTTTCATTTCAGTCCCTGAAAAACAGGATTAAAACAGAACCCCAAACTGAGACATTCTTAGGCAGAGGGAATGACTGACACCATTTGGGGACAGATTTGATGTTTTGATCACCCTTTATTGCATTTTAATGCAGTGTTGCAGCTGATTAGAACAGCTGTCATGTGCCAGAAAGGGTACAGGCTCATCGCCAGAGCCGCCACCAAACAGGGGGAGCCACCCTATGACAGACACTGCACGTCATTGGGTGTTAAGGAGTTAAATGAAATCGCTAATGCAGTTTAATTTCCATATCACTAGCTTGGCCCGTGCGAAATTTTCGCACTTTGGTCGTCGGGGGCGCAGGCAATTTCAGAAAAAGCAAGCTGGTCAAATGTAAATGTATTTCATGAGATGATGAACACAGACAGGTATTTATATATGTAGCTTGGTAATACAATAAATTGGTTTGATAAGTAGAGGCCAAAAAATGTCTTCTGGCTGAGATGCCACCTGCAGATCATTGTGTCTTTCTGCAGGTTTATGAAAATGAATGTTTAAACTGTATTTAGTGATAAAATCGTGAATGTGTGGTTTGTTTGGCTCTTTTCTTGCTGAAAGGAGCAAGCTTACCTTTCAAATGGTGTATCATTTGTGTGTGTGGGGCAAAGTAATCAGCGAAAAAGCAGTGCGTGTTTACAAATGTGCTTGCATATGTGACTCACCTGCAGTGCAGTGTGTAATCCTCCAATGTGCCTGAAATAGGCTGGGCAAGCACTTGACTAAGATGGAAAGCACCCAAGGCAAATGTTTGGATTTGGTTGTGATGTCTGTAAGCAGCTTTGTGGTAGTGTACTTTGGGGTAGTGTGTTGCCACCTGCAGGTAATTTGACCTTTCAAATGTTGTATCATTTGTTTGTGTGGGTGGCGTATGAACGGAGCAAGTGTTCAATTCAATAGGCAGTGCATGTTTACAAATGTGTTTGCATATGTGCCTCATCTGCAGTGAAGTGTGCAATCCTCCAATTTGGCTAAAATAGGCTGGGCAAGCAATTCGGCAAGCTGGAAAGCCCCCAAGACAAATGTTTGGATTTGTTTGTGATGTCTGTAAGCAGCTTTGTGGTAGTGTGGTTTGGGGTACTGTGGTGCCACCAGCAGGTCATTTTTCCTTACGGCAGGATTATGAAAATGAGTGTTTAAACTGTATTTTGTGATCAAATCGTGAATGTGTGGTTTGGCTATTTTCTTGCTGAAGGGGGCAAATTTACCTTTCAAATGGTGTATCATTTGTGTGTGTGGGTGCAGTATGAACGGAGATACGAAGTAATCACCGAAAAACAGTGTTTAGAAATAATAGAATAGATTATGTTAAAAAACAAACAAACTGAAATCTTGCAATTTCTGGACGTACCACTAAGCCTTAAGGGTATGCCACACTGAACAATATCGCTAACGGGATCGCTAAAAAACGTCACTATTTAGCGATCCCGTTAGCGATGTTGTTCAGTGCGGCAGCTGCCAGCGACGAGCTTCCTGCTGTGATCTCGCTCGTCGCTGGAATCGTTCCGGACCCTATTTTCTCGTCGGCGCTCCCGCTGGGTAAGTATATATCGCTAGTGTGGCACCTTTTCTTAGCGATTTAAGCGGTACTTTTGTACCGCTAAAGTCGTTAAGAAGATCGCTAACGGCGATAGCGTCGTTAACTATATCGCTAAATGTGGCCGCACTTAGCGATATAGAAACAATCCCGCTAGCGATCGCATTAGTATGCGTCGTTATCGTGATCGCTAGCGGGATTGTTTAGTGTGGCAGTACCTTAATACTGGCCTCATACTTCTTATTTTGCACATAGGACTTTTCAGCAGTCTCATTATCATCACAGATGGGATTACAATGACAGATAACACCTCTATTTACAGCAGATAATATAAGATCTTTACTTGCTAACACTCATGATTTTACTATGACCGTTCCGTGAAAGAGGTGGAATTTAGTCAAACCTTGTTCTAAATTTGGTGTTTCTGTACATTTTAGGGTGTCGATATTTAAAAGGTTGGCTAATGTTATCTTTGGCATGGGACAGATGTGCATCTCATGAACGTTAGATCTCATGAAACATGGGAGGGAATAAAGACATCATAGTTTTAGTTAGGAAGTGAGATTCTCCCATGGGTCAAGGCAGAGGCGTAGCTAGGGTTTTGGTTTAGGGGGGGGCGAAACTTCTGAGTGGGCCCCTAACCAGAGAACCTCAGCAAATGACCACGCTGTTGTCAAAAATAATCTATATATAAAACGACCAATATTGATATCACCGCCATGGTCAGTGGTAAATAATACCAGTCCTACAGAACACATAAGAGATCATAGCAGAGTTACAGATAATGACTTACCACTGATGTTCTTTCTAATGGAGTCGTTCACTTTTCCCGTCTTTTCCATCTGGCCCTGAAGGACATGATGACTCCTCCAGCCAGGACTCGACAGCAGAGATTACAACAAAGACACGTTTCACTTCTCATATTTTCAGCACTGTCCACATCTATCCCCAACCTGCACAAACTCCTCATCCTGCCGATACCCCAATACTGAGCCGCTGCTGCCGTATGTGTCCCTATTACTGCCCGATACCCCAATACTGAGCCGCTGCTGTCATATGTGTCCCTATTACTGCACCTATTGTGTGGTTCCGTGTGACCTCTAAATTCTAAAGCACCCCTCCAGAATATAGTAATGCCTGGTGTAAGTGCCCTAGAAAACATGCCCACATTTTGTCCCCTAGAATGTAATAATGCCCTGTGTGTGCCCTTTTGACAGTCACAGTAACCAGAGTTCCCCTGTAACAATAAGTGCCCACTTTACATTTAATAATGTCCCAAGTCTCCCCCCTGTACAGCTCCCCTCTACACAGTATAATGCCCCCTCACTGGATATATACTGACACCTTAATATCCCCAAACTATTTAATGGCTCCAACACTGTATGATGGCCCCCTCACTGTAATTTCCACACTGTATGATGGCCCCCTCACTGTAATTTCCACACTGTATGATGGCCTCCTCATGTAATCTCCACACTGTATGATGGCCCCCTCACTGTAATTTCCACACTGTATGATGGCCCCCTAGATAGCCTCCATATAGCATAATACAACAGATAGTCTTCAATATAGTTTAATGCACTCCCCATAGGCAGAGTGTATATTATAATAAACCCCCATAGGCAGCCTCTATATTATAATGCACCCCCAATGTTATAATGCACCCCCATAGGCAGCCTCTATGTTATAATGCACCCCCATAGGCCGCCTCTGTATTATAATGAACCCCCATAGGCAGCCTCTGCATTACAATGCACCCTCAAAGTTATAATGCACCCCCATAGTCAGCCTCTATATTATAATGCACCCCCAATGTTATAATGCACCCCCATAGTCAGCCCCTATATTATACTGCACCCCCAATGTTATAATGCACCCCCATGGGCAGCCTCCGTAGTGTAATGCACCCCCATATGGAGCCTCTGTAGTGTAATGCACCCCCATATGGAGCCTTTGTAGTATAATGCACTCCCCATATAGAGCCTCTGTAGTTTAATGCACTCCCCATAAGGAGCCTTTGTAGTTTAATGCACTCCCCATGTAGTATAATGCACCCCCATATAGAGCCTCTGTAGTATAATGCACCCCCATATGGAGCCTCTGTAGTATAATGCACCCCCATAAGGAGCCTCTGTAGTATAACGCACTCCCCATATGGAGCCTCTGTATTATAATGAACCCCCATATGGATCCTCTGTAGTATAATGCACCCCCATATGGAGCCTCTGTAGTATAATGCACTCCCCATATGGAGCCTCTGCAGTATAATGCACTCCCATAAGGAGCCTCTGTAGTATAATGCACAGCCATATGGAGCCTCTGTAGTATAATGCACTCCCCATATAGAGCCTCTGTAGTTTAATGCACTCCCCATAAGGAGCCTCTGTAGTTATAATGCACCCCATATAGAGCCTCTGTAGTATATGCACCCAATAGCTCTGTATAATGCACCCCATAAGGAGCCTCTGTAGTATAATGCACTCCCCATATGAGCCTCTATTTAATGCACCCCATATGGAGCCTCTGTAGTATAATGCACCCCCATAAGGAGCCTCTGTAGTATAAGCACTCCCCATATGGAGCCTCTGTATTATAATGAACCCCCATATGGATGCCTCTGTAGTATAATGCACCCCCATATGGAGCCTCTGTAGTATAATGCACTCCCTGCCGCGATATGCACTCATAAGGAGCCTCTGTATTAATGCACACCATATGGAGCCTCTTAGTATAATGCATCCATATAAGCCTCTGTAGTTAATGCACTCCCATAAGGAGCCTCTGTAGTTTAATGCACTCCCCATAAGGAGCCTCTGCAGTATAATGCACCCCCATATAGAGCCTCTGTAGTATAATGCACCCCATATTGAGCCTCTGTAGTATAATGCACCCCCATATAGAGCCTCTGTAGTTAATGCACTCCCCATATGGAGCCTCTGTATTTAATGCACTCCCCATAGGAGCCTCTGTAGTATAATGCACCCCCATATGGAGCCTCTGTAGTATAATGCACTCCCCATATGGAGCCTCTGTAGTATAATGCACCCCCATAGGAGCCTCTGTAGTATAATGCACTCCCCATAAGGAGCCTCTGTATTATAATGACCCCCATAGGAGCCTCTATAGTTATAATGCACCCCCATATAGACCCCTTGAGCTGTATATATATGCACTCCCCATATGGAGCCTCTGTAGTATAATGCACCCCCCATATGGCAGCCTCTGTAGTATAATGCACCATGCCCAGTAGTAATGATCATACCTCTGTAATATAATGACCCCATGGAGCCTCTGTATATAATGCACCCCCATATGACCTCTGTAATAATGCACCCCCATATGGAGCCTCTGTAATATAATGCACCTCCATATGGAGCCTCTGTAGTATAATGCACCCCCATATGGAGCCTCTGTAGTATAATGCACTCCCCATAGGCAGCCTCTGTAGTTTAATGCAACCCCATATAGAGCCTCTGTAGTATAATGTACCCCCATAGGCAGCCTCTGTAGTATAATGCACCCCCCATAGGCAGCGTCTGTAGTATAATGCACCCCCATATTGAGCCTCTGTAGTATAATGCACCCCCATATGGAGACTCTGTAGTATAATGCACCCCCATATGGAACCTCTGTAGTATAATGCACCCCCATATGGAGCCTCTGTAGTATAATGCACCCCCATATGGAGCCTCTGTAGTATAATGCACTCCCCATAGGCAGCCTCTGTAGTTTAATGCAACCCCATATAGAGCCTCTGTAGTATAATGTACCCCCATAGGCAGCCTCTGTAGTATAATGCACCCCCCATAGGCAGCCTCTGTAGTATAATGCACCCCCATATAGAGCCTCTGTAGTATAATGCACCCCCATATGGAGCCTCTGTAGTATAATGCACCCCCCATATGGAGCCTCTGTAGTATAATGCACCCCCATATGGAGCCTCTGTAGTATAATGCACTCCCCATAGGCAGCCTCTGTAGTTTAATGCAACCCCATAGAGCCTCTGTAGTATAATGCACCCCCATATAGAGCCTCTGAAGTATAATGCACCCCCATATGGAGCCTCTGTAGTATAATGCACCCCCATATGGAACCTCTGTAGTATAATGCACCCCCATATGGAGCCTCTGTAGTATAATGCACCCCCCATATGGAGCCTCTGTAGTATAATGCACCCCCATATGGAGCCTCTGTAGTATAATGCACTCCCCATAGGCAGCCTCTGTAGTTTAATGCAACCCCATATAGAGCCTCTGTAGTATAATGTACCCCCATAGGCAGCCTCTGTAGTATAATGCACCCCCCATAGGCATAGGCCTCTGTAGTATAATGCACCCCCATATAGAGCCTCTGTAGTATAATGCACCCCCATATGGAGCCTCTGTAGTATAATGCACCCCCCATATGGAACCTCTGTAGTATAATGCACCCCCATATGGAGCCTCTGTAGTATAATGCACCCCCCATATGGAGCCTCTGTAGTATAATGCACCCCCATATGGAGCCTCTGTAGTATAATGCACTCCCCATAGGCAGCCTCTGTAGTTTAATGCAACCCCATATAGAGCCTCTGTAGCATAATGTACCCCCATAGGCAGCCTCTGTAGTATAATGCACCCCCCATAGGCAGCCTCTGTAGTATAATGCATCCCCATATAGAGCCTCTGTAGTATAATGCACCCCCATATGGAGCCTCTGTAGTATAATGCACCCCCCATATGGAACCTCTGTAGTATAATGCACCCCCATATGGAGCCTCTGTAGTATAATGCACTCCCCATAGGCAGCCTCTGTAGTGTAATGCACCCCAAATAGAGCCTCTGTAGTATAATGTACCCCCATATAGAGCCTCTGTAGTATAATGCACCCCCATATGGAGTCTCTGTACTGTAATGATGTACTCACCTCTCTTGCTCCCGGCTCCTGCGCTGCCCACTGTTCTCCCCCCTGACAGCGGGCGCCGGGCGGTGATTTCATCGCGCCCGCTGTCAGACGCTGAGAGGGGGATTATGGGAGAGAAGGAGAGCTCGCTCCTTCATCAATGCGGTCAGCTGTATTGGCTAGATGCCGATACAGCTGACCCTCCGATGATGGGGGGGGCCTACTGCTGGCACAGTGCCCCCCACCGCCTGCTCAGGGGCCCCACAGCGGCCGTGCGGCAGAGCAGGGAGATCGATTCTCCCTGCTCTGCCGCAGAATGTAACTGTATCGGCGCACTGTGCACGCCGATAGTTACAGTAGCGTAGCTCCAGGAGGGCCCCCTCAGAGCGCGGGGCCCAGGGCCACCGCCCCCTCTGCCCCCCCCGGTAGCTACGCTACTGGGTCAAGGGGTAAGGGATGACAGTAGAATGCAGCCTTGAGCCCCCTGTAGTGCTGGGGGTCGTTCCTGGTATGCAGTGGTCAGTAAGTACCTAACATAAAGAACAACTGCTGGTAGCGCCATTAGTAGAGGAGGGTGAATCGATCTGCAGCACTCTGGCCCATGGGCCAGGTCAGTAATCTGTGATTGTGGGAGAGTTTTTGGAGCACACAGTCAAAAGGAGAGCTGGGAACGCCAAGAAGTAAGGAGATTCACAGGCCTCCCCATCAGTGGTCTCAAATTACTGACTTGGCCGTTGGACCAGATTTGCGTGATTAAATCTTCCAGTTTCTATTTATCAGTGCTCAAGACTCATTGATTAGAAATGGGCGTGAGACTTGGTCATCTGGTCTGAGCCCACAAACGAGGTACTTGTAGCAAAAATGGCTGGCAATGTTAATGCTGGCTATGCTATAAAGAAGGGCATAGTGCATTACAGAATGGTGTGTATGGGGCTGTGTACCTTTAGATTGGTCAGACTGATCTCTGTCCACTGCCAAAAGTGCTTACGATGGACACGTGAGTATCACTTCGAACCATGGAGGAATGGAAAAAGGTGACCTGATGTTTTACCTCCTGTGGACGTCCAGTTTAGATCAGCTCATTATGTAAATATACAAACCATCACTTGTCTATCGAAGGAAAAGTAAAAACGTTACTCATATCAGAAAATTGTGACAAATCAATTTTTTTTTCTACAAACCAGAATTTTTTTTACCACTTAAAAAAAATTATGCAAGATTGGTATCGCTGTAATCATACTGACTTGAAGAATCATGTTTCCAGTTTATATTTATCATGCGACGAACAAATTAAAACAAAACTGAGAAAACAATTGCATAATTTTATTTTTTTGGAAGATTTCTCCCATTTTTCAGTATATTGTATGATAAAATGGATCGTGTCATTCAAAACTACAACTTGTTCATTCTCCTCATATCACAGCCTTCAGTGCTTGTTTGTATTGAACTGAATGCCCACCTCTTTTTATGCATGTATGGAGATTCAACAAGGAGACAAGACTTACCCCTAATTAATTTAACCAGCATTTAGATGAAGGATGCAAAAACCTTTCTAGTCAGAGGGCCACATTGTAAGACTGAACCAATTTTTAGGGACCACTACAAAATGTAAGGGGGTATTACCATGAGATATTCATTGCTTATCAAAAGTATATGTCATAAATGCTTGATTTGTCCTGTCACCATTTTTAGGACTTCCACCTATCAAGACAATGGAGGTTTCAGTCTCCCCATTCAAGCTCAGACCATACATTTGACCCTCCATTGTAATTAATGCATGCTGCTAAGAAAAGTGAGTGTTTCACTATTGATATAGCCAAACTCATGCATGGCCATCATCTTATCAGCTCCTTTCTGGAGTGCCCCATAAGAGCCAGAAGATTTCCATCCTCCATACATATAGGGACCCAAAGATGGGTACAAATTGCACAGGACTTACCTGCCTATGCTCCAGTGCTATGTGCCATTCCTCTTCTTACTGACATGGAAAATACATGTCAGCAACCACTAAGCACAAAAAAGCATGTCTGTGACCAGGAGGTTGGGAGCCGAACAGAAGGGCACCACATGCTACATCTTGCCACCAGGTGGTGCTCCCCCTGCTCTAGACAGATTACACTTGACAACAGGCAGGAGATGGCAAATTGGCAAATTAGAAGTAGAAACCTCATGATCAGCACTTTGGACTGATTTTTTTGGTGGATAATACAACATACTTTAAAAAAAAGTTATTTGAAGAATGTGTATTTAATCACATTATCAGATGAGATTAAGATATCTGAAAGCACAGTGACATCAAATACTTTATTTTGTACCAGTATATTCTGATTACTTAAATTAAAACATGGGATTTGTTAGACAATGTACGGAGCTATAATTCATGGTGCTCTCTCTGTAGCACTTTCCTGTGCTCCGAGCCTTGTTTCCAGTGCAAGACTTATGTGATGCAGAACACTCTGATACTGCGGGTACTCCTGCAGGACCTGGTGGATGATCGTGCTGACTGTGTGCATGCGGTTCTCTTGTTTTTGCTGCTCTGCTTCCAATGTTTGTGGGCTGCTGAAAACTGGAATGTATTTGCCGTCCTTCACTGCTTGCAAACGCTTCACACGAGTCTGAAGGGCCACAATCTGCGAAAGGTTCTGAGAGACAGAGAGAAAATACTCGGCATTAGGGCTCACTCACACAAGCGTATAACATGGCTGAGAGCTATATGATGTGTTATCTGGTAGCACTCGGCTCAATGTTATACTATGGGGCAGTGCAGATCTGAGATGTGTTATCAGATAGCACTCAGCCCAATGTTATACTATGGGGCAGTGCAGATCTGTGATGTGTTATCAGATAGCACTCAGCCCAATGTTATACTATGGGGCAGTGCAGATCTGTGATGTGTTATCAGATAGCACTCAGCCAATGTTATACTATGGAGCATGCAGATCTGTGATGTGTTATCAGATAGCACTCGCCCAATGTTATACTATGGAGCAGTGCAGGTCTGTGATGTATTATCAGATAGCACTCAGACCCAATGTTATACTATGGGGCAGTACAGATCTGTGATGTGTTATCAGATAGCACTCAGCCCAATGTTATACTATGGGGCAGTGCAGATCTGTGATGTGTTATCAGATAGCACTCAGCCCAATGTTATACTATGGGCAGTGCAGATCTGTGATGTGTTATCAGATAGCACTCAGCCCAATGTTATACTATGGAGCAATGCAGATCTGTGATGTGTTATCAGATAGCACTCGCCCAATGTTATACTATGGGGCAGTGCAGATCTGTGATGTGTTATCAGATAGCACTCAGCCCAATGTTATACTATGGAGCAGTGCAGATCTGTGATGTGTTATCAGATAGCACTCAGCCCAATGTTATACTATGGAGCAGTGCAGATCTGTGATGTGTTATCAGATAGCACTCGACCAATGTTATACTATGGGGCAGTGCAGATCTGTGATGTGTTATCAGATAGCACTCAGCCCAATGTTATACTATGGAGCAGTACAGATCTGTGATGTGTTATCAGATAGCACTCAGCCCAATGTTATACTATGGAGCAGTGCAGATCTGTGATGTGTTATCAGATAGCACTCAGACCAATGTTATACTATGGGGCAGTGCAGATCTGTGATGTGTTATCAGATAGCACTCAGCCCAATGTTATACTAGGGGCAGTGCAGATCTGTGATGTGTTATCAGATAGCACTCAGCCAATGTTATACTATGGGGCAGTGCAGATCTGTGATGTGTTTATCAGATAGCACCAGCCCAATGTTTACTATGGGGCAGTGAGATCTGTGATGTGTTTCAGATAACACTCAGCCCAATGTATATATGGGCGTGCAGATCTGGATGTGTATAGATAGCACTCGAATGTTATACTATGGGGCAGTGCAGATCTGTGATGTTTATCAGTAGCACTCAGCCAATGTTACTATGGCAGGCAATCTGTGATGTGTTATCAGTAGCATAGCCAATTTATATATGGGCAGTGCAGATCTTGATGTTTACAATAGCACTCAGCAATGTTTACTATGGGGCAGTGCAGATCTGTGATGTGTATCAAAGCACTCCAATGTTATATTGGAGTGAAATCTGTGATGTGTTATCAGTACACTCAGCCAATGTTATATTGGCAGGCAGATCGTGAGTTATCAGATAGCCACCAATGTTTATATGGCAGTGCAGACTGTGATTGTTATCAATAGCACTCAGCCAATGTTATACTATGGGCAGCAGATCTGTGATGTGTTATCAGATCACTCAGCTCAATGTTTATTGGCAGAGAGATCTGTGATTTTATCAGATGCACTCAGCAAGTTATACATGGCAGTGCATCTGTGATGTGTTTCAGATAGCCTCGCCATGTTATATGGGCGTGCAGTCTGTGATGTGTTTCAGATAGCACCAGCAATGTTATACTTGGCAGTGCAGATCTGTGATGTTATCAGATCACTCAGCACAATGTTATATAGGGGCAGTGAGTCTGTGATGTGTTATCATAGCATAGCAATGTTTACTTGGGGCAGTGCGATCTGTTTATCGATAGCACTCGCCTGTTATCTATGGGCAGTGAGTCTGTGATGTGTTCAGAGAGCACCGCAATTTTATGGGGCAGTGCGATCGTGATTGTTATCGATAGCCTCAGCCATGTTATACTATGGGGCAGGCAGATTGTGATGTGTTATCAGTAGCACTCACCAATGTATATATGGGCGTGCAGATCTGTGTGTTTATCAGATAGCACAGCCCAATGTTATACATGGCAGTGAGATCTGTGATGTGTTATCATACACTCACTCAATGTTACTATGGGCAGTGCAGATCGTGATGTGTTATCAGATAGCATCAGCCCATTTATACTATGGGCAGGCAGATCTGTGTGTTTTCAGATACACCAGCCAATGTTATACTATGGCAGTGCAGATCGTGATGTGTTATCAGATAGCACTCACCATGTTATACTTGGGCAGGAGATTGGATGTGTTTCAGATACACTAGCCAGTTTACTATGGCGTGCGATCTGTGAGTGTTCAGATAACCCGCAATTTATTGGCAGTGCAGTCTTGAGTTAGATAGACTCGCAAGTTAATAGGGGAGGTCTGGATTGTTTCATGCACTGAGAAGTTATATGGAGGAGTCTGTGAGTTTATCAGTGCAATCAATGTATACTTGGAGGGATCTGTGATTTATCAGATAGCACTCGCCCAGTTATACTATGGCAGTGCAGATCTTTGTGTTATCAGTACACTCGCCAATGTTACTATGGGGAGTGCAGATCTTGATGTTTATCAGATAGCCTCGGCATGTTATACATGGCAGGCAGATCTGTGATGTTATCAATAGCACTGCAATTTATACTATGGCAGGCAGATCTGGATGTTTATCAGATAGCACCAGTCAAGTTATACTAGGCAGTGCAGATCTGTGAGTTTACAATAGCATCGCCCAATGTTAACTATGGGGCAGGCAGATCTGTGATTTATAGATACACTCAGCCAATGTTATACTATGGGCAGGCAGATCTGGATGTTATCAGATAGCCTCAGCCAATGTAACTAGGGGCAGTGCGATCTGTGATGTTTATCATAATGCCATTAAATAGGCAGTCAATCGTATGTGATCAGATGCAATCAATAGCACTCAGCCAATGTTAATAGGGGGCACTGTGTGTTTATCTAGACTCGCAAGTTATACTAGGCAGGATCTGTATGGTTATCAGAGTCAGATAGCACTCAGACCAATGTTATACTATGGGCAGTGCAGATCTGTGATGTGTTATCAGATAGCACTCAGCTCAATGTTATACTATGGGGCAGTGCAGATCTGTGATGTGTTATCAGATAGCACTCAGCCAATGTTATACTATGGGGCAGTGCAGATCTGTGATGTGTTATCAGATAGCACTCAGCCAATGTTATACTATGGGGCAGTGCAGATCTGTGATGTGTTATCAGATACACTCAGCCAATGTTATACTATGGGGCAGTGCAGATCTGTGATGTGTTATCAGATAGCACTCAGCCCAATGTTATACTATGGGGCAGAGCAGATCTGTGATGTGTTATCAGATAGCACTCAGCCCAATGTTATACTATGGGGCAGTGCAGATCTGTGATGTGTTATCAGATAGCACTCAGCTCAATGTTATACTATGGGGCAGTGCAGATCTGTGATGTGTTATCAGATAGCACTCAGCCCAATGTTATACTATGGCGCAGTGCAGATCTGTGATGTGTTATCAGATAGCACTCAGCTCCAATGTTATACTATGGGCAGTGCAGATCTGTGATGTGTTATCAGATAGCACTCAGCCAATGTTATACTATGGGGCAGTGCAGATCTGTGATGTGTTATCAGATAGCACTAGCCAATGTTATACTATGGGGCAGTGCAGATCTGTGATGTGTTTATCAGATAACACTCAGCTCAATGTTATACTATGGAGCAGTGCAGATCTGTGATGTGTTATCAGATAGCACTCAGCCCAATGTTATACTATGGGGCAGATGCAGATCTGTGATGTGTTATCAGATAGCACTCACCAAGTTATACTATGGGCAGTGCAGATCTGTGATGTGTTATCAGATAGCACTCAGCCCAATGTAACAAGGGCAGGCAGATCTTTGATGTGTTATCAGATAGCACTCAGCCCAATGTTATACTATGGGCAGGCAGATCTGTGATGTGTTAACATAGCATCACCCAATTAAAAATGGGGCAGGCAGATTGAAATTTTTCGTAGCACTCACCCAAATTTTTCTAGGCATGCAATCTTTTTGTGTTATCAGTAGCCCGGCCCCAAAGTTTAAGGGAGGGTTTGGGGGGGGGTGCCTCGAAATTTTTCTTTTGGGGGTGGTTTTGTTTTTTCAGTGACTCACCCAAAATTTTAAAAGGGCGCAGATCGTGTTATCAGATAGCACTAGCCCAGGGGTTAAACTAGGGCTCAATTTGATGTTTATAAAGCAACCGGGGCCCCGTTTATAGGGGCTGCAGATTTTGGGGTTTAACAATGCACTCCCAATGTTTTAAATAGGGGGCAGTGAATTTGATGTTTTATCAGAACCTCCCAATGTTTTTCATGGGGAGGAGCTGGATTTAAACAATAACCCAGCCCAATGTTTTTATGGGGGGTCAGATTGTATGTTTTAATCAGATGCACCCGCCAAAGTTAAAATTTTTGGGGGGGGTGCAATCTTTATGTTTATCAATAGCATCAGCCCAAGTTTTAACAGGGGCATGAGATTTTATTTTATCAGAAAAACACTCACCCAAATTAAAAAGGGGCTGCAACTTGGGGTACAATAGCCCACCCCGGGGTTATACTGGGGCAAACAGATCGGTTTTTTTCAATAGCCCCCCAATTATACAGGGGCAGTCAGACTTTATGTGTTTCGTGCATCAACCAATTTTTAAAGGGGCAGTGCAGACTGGAGTTTATCAGAACCCGCCCCAAGTTTTG
>JARQOD010000003.1:234890370-234919161 GCA_033576555.1 Oophaga sylvatica
AGTGCAGATCTGTGATGTGTTATCAGATAGCACCAGCCCAATGTTATACTATGGGCAGTGCAGATCTGTGATGTGTTATCAGATAGCACTCGCCAATGTTATACTATGGGCAGTGCAGATCTGTGATGTGTTATCAGATAGCACTCAGCCCAATGTTATACTATGGGCAGTGCAGATCTGTGATGTGTTATCAGATAGCACTCAGCCCAATGTTATACTATGGGGCAGTGCAGATCTGTGATGTTTTATCAGATAGCACTCAGCCCAATGTTATACTATGGGCAGTGCAGATCTGTGATGTGTTATCAGATAGCACTCAGCCCAATGTTATACTATGGGGCAGTGCAGATCTGTGATGTGTTATCAGATAGCACTCAGCCCAATGTTATACTATGGGGCAGTGCAGATCTGTGATGTGTTATCAGATAGACTCAGCCCAATGTTATACTATGGGCAGTGCAGATCTGTGATGTGTTATCAGATAGCACTCAGCCCAATGTTATACTATGGGCAGTGCAGATCTGTGATGTGTTATCAGATAGCACTCAGCCAATGTTATACTATGGGCAGTGCAGATCTGTGATGTGTTATCAGATAGCACTCAGCCAATGTTATACTATGGGCAGTGCAGACTGTGATGTGTTATCAGATAGCACTCAGCCAATGTTATACTATGGGCAGTGCAGATCTGTATGTTTATCAGATAGCACTCAGCCCAATGTTATACATGGGCAGTGCAGATCTGTGATGTGTTATCAGATAGCACTCACCCAATGTTATACTATGGGCAGTGCAGATCTGTGATGTGTATCAGATAGACTCACCCAATTTATACTATGGGCAGGCAGATCTGTGATTGTTATCAGATAGCACTAGCCAATGTTATACTATGGGCAGTGCAGATCTGTGATGTGTTATCAGATAACACTCAGCCAATGTTATACTATGGCAGTGCAGATCTGTGATGTATTATCAATAACACTCAGCCAATGTTATACATGGGCAGTGCAGAGTGAGATGTTTACAGAAGCACTCAGCTCAATGTTATACTGGGGCAGTGCAGATCTGTGATGTGTTATCAGATAGCACTCAGCCAATGTTATACTATGGGCAGTGCAGATCTGTGATGTTTATCAGTAGCACTCAGCCCATGTTATACTATGGGCAGTGCAGATCTGTGATGTGTTATCAGATAGCACTCAGCCAATGTTATACTAGGGGCAGTGCAGATCTGTGATGTGTTATCAGATAGCACTCAGCCCAATGTTATACTATGGGCAGTGAGATCTGTGATGTTATCAGATAGCACTCAGCCCAATGTTATACTATGGGGCATGCAGATCTGTATGTTATCAGATAGCACTCACCCAATGTTATACTATGGGCAGTGCAGATCTTGTGTTTATCAGATAGCACTCAGCCCAATGTTATACTATGGGGCAGTGCAGATCTGTGATGTGTTATCAGATAGCACTCAGCCAATGTTATACTATGGGGCAGTGCAGATCTGTGATGTGTTATCAGATAGCACTCACCCAATGTTATACTATGGGGCAGTGCAGATCTGTGATTGTTATCAATAACACTCAGCCAATGTTATACTAGGCAGTGCAGATCTGTGATGTTTATCAGATACACTCAGCCAATGTTATACTATGGGGCAGTGCAGACTGGATGTGTTATCAGATAGCACTCAGCTCAATGTTATACTATGGGCAGTGCAGATCTGTGATTGTTATCAGATAGCACTCAGCCCAATGTTATACATGGGGCAGTGCAGATCTGTGATGTGTTATCAGATAGCACTCAGCCCAATGTTATACTATGGGGCAGTGCAGATCTGTGATGTGTTATCAGTAGCACTCAGCACCAATGTTATACTATGGGGCAGTGCAGATCTGTGATGTGTTATCAGATAGCACTCATACCAATGTTTATACTATGGGGCAGTGAGATCTGTGATGTGTTTATCAGATAGCACTCAGCCCAATGTTATAACTATGGGGCAGTGCAGATCTGTGATGTGTTATCAGATAGCACTCAGCCCAATGTTATACTATGGGCAGTGCAGATCTGTGATGTGTTATCAGATAGCACTCAGCCAATGTTATACTATGGGGCAGTAGATCTGTGATGGTTATCAATAGCACTCAGCCAATGTTATACTATGGGCATGTAGATCTGTGATGTGTTATCAGATAGCACTCAGCACAATGTTATATATGGGGCAGTGTAGATTGTGATGTGTTTATCAGATAGCACTCAGCCAATGTTATACTATGGGGCAGTGCAGATCTGTGATGTGTTATCAGATAGCACTCAGCCCAATGTTATACTATGGGCAGTGCAGATCTGTGATGTGTTATCAGATAGCACTCAGCCAATGTTATACTATGGGCAGTGCAGATCTGTGATGTGTTATCAGATAGCACTCGGCCCAATGTTATACTATGGGGCAGTGCAGATCTGTGATGTGTTATCAGATAACACTCAGCTCAATGTTATACTATGGGGCAGTGCAGATCTGTGATGTGTTATCAGATAGCACTCAGCCCAATGTTATACTATGGAGCAGTGCAGATCTGTGATGTGTTATCAGATAGCACTCAGCCAATGTTATACTATGGGCAGTGCAGATCTGTGGTGTGTTATCAGATAGCACTCAGCCAATGTTATACTATGGGGCAGTGCAGATCTGTGATGTTTATCAGATAGCACTCAGCCCAATGTTATACTAGAGCAGTGCAGATCTTGATGTGTTATCAGATAGCACTCAGCTCAATGTTATACTATGGGCAGTGCAGATCTGTGATGTGTTATCAGATAGCACTCAGCTCAATGTTATACTATGGGGCAGTGCAGATCTGTGATGTGTTATCAGATAGCACTCAGCCCAATGTTATACTATGGGCAGTGCAGATCTGTGATGTGTTATCAGATAGCACTCAGCCCAATGTTATACTATGGGGCAGTGCAGATACGTGATGTGTTATCAGATAGCACTCAGTCAATGTTATACTATGGCAGTGCAGATCTGTATGTGTTATCAGATAGCACTCAGCCCAATGTTTATACTAGGGGCAGTGCAGATATGTGATGTGTTATCAATAGCACTCAGCCCAATGTTATACTATGCGGCAGTGCAGATTGTGATGTGTTATCAGATAGCACTCAGTCCAATGTTATACTATGGGCAGTGCAGATCTGTGATTGTTATCAGATAGCACTCAGCCCAATGTTATACTATGGAGCAGTGCAGATCTGTGATGTTTATCAGATAGCACTCAGACCAATGTTATACTATGGGCAGTGCAGATCTGTGATGTGTTATCAGATAGCACTCGGCACAATGTTATACTATGGGGCAGTGCAGATCTGTGATGTATTATCAGATAGCACTCAGCCAATGTTATACTATGGGGCAGTGCAGATCTGTGATGTGTTATCAGATAGCACTCGGCCCAATGTTATACTATGGGCAGTGCAGATCTGTGATGTGTTATCAGATAGCACTCAGCCCAATGTTATACTATGGGGCAGTGCAGATCTGTGATGTGTTATCAGATAGCACTCAGCCCAATGTTATACTATGGGGCAGTGCAGATCTGTGATGTGTTATCAGATAGCACTCAGCCCAATGTTATACTATGGGGCAGTGCAGATCTGTGATGTGTTATCAGATAGCACTCAGCCCAATGTTATACTATGGAGCAGTGCAGATCTGTGATGTGTTATCAGATAGCACTCGGCCCAATGTTATACTATGGGGCAGTGCAGATCTGTGATGTGTTATCAGATAGCACTCAGCTCAATGTTATACTATGGAGCAGTGCAGATCTGTGATGTGTTATCAGATAGCACTCAGCCCAATGTTATACTATGGGGCAGTGCAGATCTGTGATGTGTTATCAGATAGCACTCAGCCCATTGTTATACTATGGGGCAGTGCAGATCTGTGATGTGTTATCAGATAGCACTCGGCACAATGTTATACTATGGGCAGTGCAGATCTGTGATGTGTTATCAGATAGCACTCAGCCCAATGTTATACTATGGAGCAGTGCAGATCTGTGATGTGTTATCAGATAGCACTCAGCCCAATGTTATACTATGGGCAGTGCAGATCTGTGATGTGTTATCAGATAGCACTCAGCTCAATGTTATACTATGGAGCAGAGCAGATCTGTGATGTGTTATCAGATAGCACTCAGACCAATGTTATACTATGGAGCAGTGCAGATCTGTGATGTGTTATCAGATAGCACTCAGCTCAATGTTATACTATGGGGCAGTGCAGATCTGTGATGTGTTATCAGATAGCACTCAGCCCATTGTTATACTATGGGGCAGTGCAGATCTGTGATGTGTTATCAGATAGCACTCGGCACAATGTTATACTATGGGGCAGTGCAGATCTGTGATGTGTTATCAGATAACACTCAGCCCAATGTTATACTATGGGGCAGTGCAGATCTGTGATGTGTTATCAGATAGCACTCAGCCCAATGTTATACTATGGGGCAGTGCAGATCTGTGATGTGTTATCAGATAGCACTCAGCCCATTGTTATACTATGGGGCAGTGCAGATCTGTGATGTGTTATCAGATAGCACTCAGCCCAATGTTATACTATGGGCAGTGCAGAGTTTTTTTTTCTCATGCTGTTTTGCATGCTGTGAGTGCATCTCATAATTGGACCATGTGCACCAAAACAAGTCTTTGGGTGTATGTGAAACAGCAGACTGCACTCGTTAGAGTGCAGTCCGACATCCACGGACAGAATCAATGGAGAAGATGGAGAAATTAAGTTCTCCGTCTTCTCAATACATGTGTTCCGATTCGCACTGCCGCTCTATTCTAACAGGATCAGGCTGGGGCTACACGAAGACTTTGATCACAACAGCCATCGTATGATCAAAGTTCGCTCATTGCCACTGCTATATCACAGAACTATACAAATGGATAAGATCGCAATGCAACATCTACATGGCCACCACAAAAAGGTGCAATAAATCTGCTTTGAGACTGATTTTTTGCGACTTGCTTGTTGCAGTCGTGATAGTGTAGGTGTCACAATGTGATCCCATTCACTTGTATAGTGCTGCAATGTAGCAGCGGCACTGAGCAAACTTCAATCGCGCGATGGCTGCCAGAGTAGCCATACCACTGGCCTAAAAGTTCATTTGTGAGGGTCCCATCAATTGGACACCCACCAAAGAACAAGTTTTCACATATCCTGTAGATAAGAGATAACTTGCCGTCACCGGAAAACCCCTTTAGGCTAAGTTCAGACTAGGCGTTTTTGCTGCGCTTTTTTATGCTAATTTTCAGCTGTGCTTCACAGTACCAGCAAAGCCTATGAGATTTCAGAAATCTCACGCACACACGCTGTTTTTTTTGTCATCAGGATTTTGTGCTTTGCATGGTTTTTCAGACAATAGAGCATGTCACTTCTTTCAGCGTTTTTCACCCATTGACTTGAATGGGTAGTGAAAAAACTCATAAAAAATGCATCAAAAAAGTAGGTAACCTGTTTTGCTGTGTTTTTTTTGTGCCAAAACCCTATGGAAAAGGATTTTTTTCAACACTAAACTTTATCAGCACTCACAAGAGACAACTCTAGCGTGCCAAAACCACAGCAAAAAATGTAACAAAAACTCAAAAAACCAAGGCAAACATGCTTTTTTTATGCAGTTTCTTTCCTGCCAAGAGATCAGATTTTGCTGCAGAAAAAAAATGTTGAAAAACGCCTAGTGTGAACTTTCCCTTAAAGCACAAAAGACGGATTTTGGTAAGAACTTACCTGTAAAATCCTTTTCAGCGAAGGAAGGAAAGGAGACACACTAGTCATAACTAGTGGGTAGGCGGAGCCCAGATGGGATAGACACCTCAGATTAAAAAAGAGTGTTGACCGGCCCCTCCAGCTCGGGCTCCTCCTACTCAGCTCTCCAGTTGTACACAAGCTTAAGGAAGAGCACCAGAGGAAGCAACATAACCCCTTCTGAAGGACTTCAGAGACAAAAAACACAAGAGTACAGGTTATGCATGCATTTAGGTAAAAACCACACAGTTCCAGGCACTACTCACTGGACCTGACCACTGCGATGAGCTGGCGATGCTGGAACAGAGCCGTAGCGCGCCGACCTCGGCCCAGATAATCGCTATCAGAGAAGGGTCACGCCGCATCTGTAAATACAACAACACACTTCTGCCAAGGGAGGGAGCTGTGTCTCCTTTCCTTCCTTCGCTGAAAAGGATTTTACCGGTAAGTTCTTACCAAAATCCGTCTTTCAGCAGCAGAACGGAAGGAAAGGAGACACACTAGTCATAACTAGTGGGACGTCCCAAAGCAGTCCAAAAATATAGGGTGGGAAAAAACCAGAAACGGCAGAACCCAACAACCTAAGAAACTGCGCAACTAGCGCTAAAACACAAGTTAAAGGAAACTTTAAACTACCGCCGCCTGTAGGACCCTACGTCCCAAGGCTGCATCAGCGGAAGCACTAACGTCCACCTTATAAAATTTTGTAAAAGTGTGGACAGAGCGCCAGGTAGCCGCCCGGCAGAGCTGAGCTGCCGAGGCCCCTTGATGGAAGGCCCATGATGAGCCCACAGCTCTCGTGGAGTGTGCTCGAACCTTAATCGAGCAAGGTTCGCCCTTAAGTCGGTAAGCTTCCAAAATGGCCGACCGAATCCAACGAGCTATAGAGTCCTTGGAAGCTCGTTGACCACGTCGACGACCTGCTGGAATCACAAACAGAGAGTCCGACTTCCGAAAACCTTGAGTAACAGTCAAATAAAACTTCAAAGCCCGCACCAAATCCAATGCGTGCAAGTCCCGTTCCTTCGCATTCCTTGGCCTCGGACAAAGAGAGGGCAACACAATATCCTGGTTAACATGAAATTGCGACACCACCTTAGGTAGGAAGTCGCTCCGTGTGCGTAGCACTACACGATCCGGGTGAAACTCCAGGAAGGGAGGCGAGCAAGAAAGAGCCGCCAACTCAGAAACCCTTCTCAAAGAAGTGACCGCCACTAGGAAGGCAACCTTCCAAGAGAGCAAAGAAAGACTAACAGAGTCCATAGGCTCAAAAGGCCCGTGTTGAAGAGCCTCCAAAACAAGGTTGAGACGCCAAGGAGACACAGGCGCCTTCCGCGGTGGAAACTGGGGGTTACTCCGCGAAAAAAGGAACGCACGTCCCTACGCGAGGCGATAGCCTTTCGGAACAGCAAGGACAGAGCAGAAACCTGACCCCTCAGGGTGCTCACTGCCAAACCTTTGTCCAGCCCAAATTGCAGGAAGGCCAACAAATTGGGAATGGAAAAAATCCTCGGGTTCCTTGAAGAACCCTAACACCACGAAAAGAAGGCTTCCCAAGTCTTGTGGTAAATTCTAGTAGTAGCCGGACCTCTGGCCGCTCGCAAAGTGGCAATGACTTCGGCTGAAAAACCTCGACGGGTCAATATTTCGGTCTCAAGCGCCACACCGTCAAACGCAGAGACTTCAGGTCCGGATGACGAACGGGCCCTTGGGTTAACAGGTCCAGGCGAAGAGGAAGTGGAACTGGCGGAGCCGCCAGGAGTGACACCAGTGTCGAGAACCACGTTCTCCTTGGCCAATCTGGGGCTATCACTATAGCCGAGATTCTCTCCAGTCTGATCTGACGGAGTACCAGAGGTAGTAAGGATATCGGCGGGAACACATAGATTAGCTCGAATTGGTCCAACGGAGCCACCAGAGCATCCACCGCCACAGCCTTCGGATCCTTGTACCTGGACATGAATGTCGGTAACTTGGCATTGAACCTGGATGCCATCAGATCCACTTGGGGAGTTCCCCAACGGGAGCACAACAGTGCAAAATTTTCCGGATGAAGACTCCATTCTCCGGGATCCATCTTCTCGCGACTTAGAAAGTCCGCCGTGATATTCTGAACTCCTGGAATGTGGATCGCAGAGATGGCTGGAACTCTGGTCTCTGCCCATATCAGGATCCGAGATACCTCCACCATGAGTCTGGAACGCCTTGTCCCGCCTTGGTGATTGATATATGCGACCGCCGTCGCATTGTCTGTCTGCACTCGGACAGGCAGACCGCTTAAAGGGACCGTCCAGTGTTGGAGGCAAAGGAAAATCGCCCTCAATTCGAGGATGTTGATCGGCAAGACAGACTCTTCCGACGACCATACTCCCTGAGTCCAGAGGTCGTTCCAAACACCCCCCCAGCCTGTCAGGCTGGCATCGGTGGTTATGACAGACCACTTCGGAGGAAGGAAAGACTTCCCCAGGGATAACTCTTTCAGACGGATCCACCATCCTAGAGACTCTCGTACTTTGTGAGAGATAACACTGCAATCCAGTGAGGTCTGCGACCGATCCCAGCGGTTCAGAATGAACTTTTGGAGAGCCCTGGAATGAAATTGGGCAAACGGAAGTGCCTCCATTGAAGCCACCATCAACCCCAGAAGGCGCATACATCTCCGAAGGGACATTGTCGTTGAAGACTTCATCACCCGTGCATGCCGAAGGAGACATGCTTGCTTGTCTGGAGGCAGGGACACCACTGCTCGTACCGTGTCGAAATGCATCCCCAAAAACAGGATTGATTGTGACGGTTCCAGAGACGACTTCTCCCAATTGACCAGCCACCCGAAGTCCTCCAGGAGCTGAAGTGATAGGTCGCAAGCCGTCACCACCTCCTCCTTTGAGGACGCCACAATCAAAAGGTCGTCCAGATAAGGAAGGATCGTGACTCCCTGTCTTCGTAGTATTGCCATGAGAGGCGCCAGAATTTTTGTAAAAACTCTGGGCGCTGAGGCCAAACCGAATGGCAGGGCCACAAATTGGTAATGATCTTGTCCTATGGCAAAACGAAGGTAACGTTGGTGAGCCCTTCCGATTGGAACGTGTAAATAGGCGTCGCGAATGTCGATTGACACCAAAAAGTCGTTCTGCGACAAGGCTGCCACAACGGAGCGAAGTGATTCCATGCGAAACTTTCGGGTGTGGACATGCCGATTCAATCTTTTGAGATCCAGGATGGGGCGAAACTTGTCCTCCTTTTTGGGGACCACAAAGAGATTGGAATAAAACCCTCTTCCCCTGTCCTCTGGTGGAACCGGTACCACCACACCCTTCTGCAGAAGAAATTCGACTTCTTGCAGTAAAGCGGCACATAGCTCGGGCTCTGACGGGATGCGAGATTGGCAATAACTGTTCGGGGGTCGGGAAGAAAACTCTATGAAATAGCCTGCCGACACAACCCGCGTCACCCAGGAGTCTGGGACATGGGAAACCCAAGTCAATTTGAATTGGAGCAGGCGACCTCCCACTCGAGAGCCCTCGAGCGGGACCCTGGCGTCAATCCGCCTTAGCGGGCTTTTTGTCAGATTCCCTCTTGTCTTGACGGAAACTTTGTTTCCAGGGAGTGCGGGATTTCTGAGTGGACTTTTTTCCCGAAATAGAGGGACGACCCGACCCCCAAGAGGGCTGACCGAATCGTCCCCTGGACCGAAAGGACCGTCGACCACTACTGGTACCAGGTCTGCCAGGCGTAGAAGCCACAGTTCTTCGCTGCGGTAAAGCTGCTTCTTTTGCCTTTGCTTTGGCAATCAGCTCCGTGAGGTCAGATCCAAATAGCTGACCGCCCTTGTAAGCTAAAGATAGCAAACCTTGGTTGGAAACCGCATCACCGGTCCACTGTCTAAGCCACAGTGCTCTCCTGACTGAGACCGCCGAGGATTGTGTCCTGGACAGCAGTGACACAGTATCCAGGTTTGCATCATGGCCATATTGGAATGCACTTTCTAACAATTCGAACAGTTCGTCCACCTCAGGTACTTGAGGTTCACATTTCCTCCGCAAACGGTCCAACTAGACCAGGGAAGCTTTATAAGCACACATGGAGCCTAGCACTGCTCTGAAACCATGACCCGTGGCCTCGTAAATGGATTTTGCCGCCGACTCCGCTTTTCTGTCCAGCGGGTCCTGTAGACTCGCCTTCCCTTTAATAGGAAGTAAAGAAGATTTGCTAAGCTGAGATAAAGGGACATCCACTTCAGGAGAAGGAATCCAATTATCAATCAATTCCGTAGCACACGGATACAGTGACTCAAATAGACGTGTCCCCTGAAAACGTTTGTCTGGACACAGACGCTCCTTCTCCACTGCTTGATTAAACTCACTCAGGGATGGCAAAGTCGAAAGTGACTTATGCGACTCCTGAAACATCGGGCCGACTTACCAGGGCGAGTAGTTACTTCCTCCTGTAACTGTAACGCCTCCCTCATAGCTTCAATTAAAGCTTCTACACGGCCCGAAAAAGAGGCAGAGTGCCTTTGCCGATCTTCTTTATCCGAATCGGATATCCCCCTGAACTTAAAGAGGAACCCTCCACATCAGAACTCTCTGAGTCGCTATATGTGAAAGAAGCCACCGGCCTGTGTCGCTTCCTGCCATGAGGGGTTTGGCTGACACCCAATAACCTATAAGGTTAGACAGGCTATCAATCAAATGAGTGAGAGCCTCCATTTTTACATCACTGGGTCCTCCGACCTCTGCGCTTGACGCGGTCGATGTCTGTGTGTCAGATACGCGAGACCGATCTTGTAGCGGAGTCGGAATATGGTCCGCACCTGGGTTCTGATCTGACATGTCTTACCCAGTACAATGGCAGGTTAAACCTGACAGTAACAAGAAACAGTGTGGTTTCTAGAAAAAAATAAAACGAAATGCTGAAGGGTTAAACTCTTAAAGAGAGAGTTACCCCAGCTGTCCCACCATTAAGGGTTAACCGCCTGATAAGGGGTTAAAGTCACAAACTCTCCACAACCTGTATTAATGTGACAGATGTGTGAGCCCCAGGTGCCTCTTATGAGGTAGCAGGTGCAGACAGAACCGTCCTCAAGGAATGCCACACTAAACGAGAAAAATCGCTAAAATATTGCGCTATTTTTCGCATCTCATAAAAAATCATGCGACTTAAAAAGCGTCGCTAACCTTTAGCGACGTTCAGTGTGGCAGTGCCCTGCGCTGCGGGGGAGAGAAGTCTTTAAGCTTCTGCCCTGATAGGCAGAAGCGACTCACAGAAACTTCGCGGTGCTGTCTTCTTTATTCTTGTGCGGGAGGAAACGGAGAGTGAGGAGCCCGGAGCGCTGCAATGGCCGCCGTACTGAGGAGGCAGCCGGAAGAGAAGGCAGAGGAAAATCACGCTCAGTGAGCGCTTCCTGCCCGGAAGCGTGAAGCCACGCCCCCCGCCTTAAAAAAAAAGCGCGGGACTCCCCATTCTCCGGTCCCGCGATCCCCGTCCTGCAGGCATCCACCTGCGGACAAAATACAACAGTCACCACATATACTGTAACAGCGGCTGCCGCAGCAGCCGCTAATTCACTCATACACATTATAAAAATGTGGAGTACTCACCCTGCCAAGCGCCACAGGGACCCCCAGGGGTTTCTGGCGTGTGCCCATGCTTCCCCCAGGGCGGGGATCGCAGTGACCCCTGCAGCGCGGTTTGCGTCCCCGCCAGGGAAGCCATCCTCATCCCCCCGGGCCGGCAGGGTTCTGCAGGGACCACCATATAGGGTAATACAGATCCGCCAAGGGAGAGGTGGGGGTCCAGCAGCGCTGAGACCCCTGAGACCTCTAGACCACTTCTGGTGATCCAAGTCTCTTGTCCGATAAAAAATAATAAAATCTTCTGAGGAGCTGCTTCCAGCAGCGACTATCCTCTGAGACCTCAAATTGAAAACTGGAGAGCTGAGTAGGAGGAGCCCGAGCTGGAGGGGCCGGTCAACACTCTTTTTTAATCTGAGGTGTCTATCCCATCTGGGCTCCGCCACCCACTAGTTATGACTAGTGTGTCTCCTTTCCTTCCGTTCTGCTGCTGAATGTAAGATTACCTGACGCTTCTTTTCTTGCAGCTGCTCAATGTCATTTTCCATGGAGCTGCCGTCTAATCTCAAGGTGGAGATATGGTGCTGTTTTTCTGAAATGGCTGCAGTGATTGCCTTCTGAGTGTCTTCCAGGTCAGAGATGGTGCGGTTACATTCGTCTGTACTCTATGCAATATAAAGGACAATATTTTACTTCCACTTGTGCCTATGTTCTTACTGAAGGTGACTAACATCAGACAGGACATCATTTTCACTTTATAATAAACATCTTCCATCCCTTGTATTAAAAATTAATCATTATTTTACTTTTTGTTTAATAAATTATTAATATTCATAAAAATGTGAAACTTTCAAATATATATTATCAGAGAAGTTTACTTACTTCTCCCCTTGGACTGATCTCTCAATTCATGGTCAAAATCGGTTTTTAGTAACGACAGATTTTCCCATTAGTGAAATAAAAGATGACAGTTGGTGCTTGTAAAATTCTATGGGGAGTGGATGGGGAGGAGCCAGAAGAAGAGAGGAACTTCTACTGCAAGGTCTTCTGAAACTACAGTTACAGTTCTCCATCAAATGTAAAGGTGTATTCCCATCTCCAAGATGCTATTTGACTATGCTGTAGGTGTAATACTAATGATATTATTAGCAACTACCTCCAATTAGAAATGTAGTATAGTTCATCTGATTCGCTATGTTGCTTACCCCATGTGCAGGTCATTGCAGTAGCTTAGATATCCATGGTTAAGACCACTAACTGTCAAAGAGTGGTCACAGCCGTGAATACCTAAGCTAGTGCAATGCCCTGCACATGGGGTAAGCGACATAGCGAATCAGATGAACTATACTACATTTCTAATTGGAGGTATTTGCCAGTATTATTATTAATAAAATAAAAGTTTAACATGTGCAGTGTCCATACATAACACTATGTATACTTTTTTATATGTCTTTGTAAAATCATCAGAGCTGAAGAGAATAAAAATCTGCGCTGGAAAGTTAAAATCTGCCGTGTCACTTTTAAGGGTATGTGCACACGTTGCGGATTCACTTGCGGATTTTTCCACGCGGATTTTGCTAAATCTGCAGGTAAAATGACCTGCGTTTTACCTGCGGATTTAGTGCAGATTTTCTGCGGTTTTTGTGCGGATTTCCCCTGCGTTTTTACACCTGCGGATTTTTATAATGGAGCAGGTGTAAAACCGCTGCGGATTCCACACAAAGAATTGACATGTTGTGGATTCAAATCCGCAGAATCCGCACAGAAAAATCCACAGCATGTGCACAGCGTTTTTTTTTTTTTTACATTGATTAAAATGGTACTGTACAATGCAGCAAAAACTGCTGTGGATCCGCAGGGCCAAATCCGCAGCGGATCCGCAATAGAATCCGCAACGTGTGCACAGACCCTAAGGCGAACCTGTCATCAAGACTGTACTCAGTAAACTACAGACACTGTCAGGTTGGCGCCGTTATACTAATTAAAATGATACCTGGGTGATGAAATTCGTCTTGTGGTTGTTTAATCTGTATTAGAAGTTTTCAGTTAATGAGATTCTCGTGCTTCGGGGCGGCCTGTGGGTGAGGCATTATGTCATGCGCTGGGGCGGCCTGTGTGGCGGGAGGGCCTTTATGTGGTGCTCTGGCCTCATCGTCATCATTATGGCTTAAATGACAGGTCCCTGAAGGCTCAGTGACCTGCCTCCTATTTTAAATACTGTGCTTGTGCAGTTAATATTGTGATCTTTTAAAAAATAGAATGAAGGTCACTGAAGGATCAGTGACCTGTCATTTAAGCCACAATGATGACGATAAGGCCGAAGCACCAAAGAAAATCCCGCCCCGAAGCCCGAGAATCTCATTAACTCAAAACTGAAAATAAAGATTAAACAACCACAAGACGGATTTCATCACCCAGGTATCATTGTAATCAGTATAACAGCGCCGACCTGACACTGTTTGTGGGTTACTGTGCACAATCCTGCTGACAGGTTCACTTTAAGGAGCATCAACTTCAGAATGTCTTTATGTACCCAAGTGGTTCTGAAATTTTTTTATTTCTATTTTCAGGGTACATTAGACTTTACGTTAATAGTAAATTTAGGTCGATATTCTTTGAATTTATTAAACCAAAAATTTACATTTTTCAAAAATTGTTTGAAATTGTGCACTTTTCAAGCTTTTAGTGTATCTGCCTTTAACCATGTCGCGTCCCTGCCTTTGATGTGGACTCACACGCTGAGCCGGCATCTTTCCTATACATGATGGCTGATTTAATCAGCCATCATGTGCCTTTAACAGTTTTGGATGGAGTGGAGCTGTTAAATCTAACTGTCAATCTCTGACAGCAGCATTTAACATGAGCCAGCAGGGGGACGTAATGTTTCCATCAACACGAACGTGACATGATCGTGAGTCATCATGACAGCCAGGAGCTTGCTGATGAACCCCAGCTATGCCTGTCATTAAGATACTCCCGTGAAAGCTAGTCCGTGGCTGAAATCGTGATTTTCACTATACATAGCAGTGCTATGTATAGCACAAGCAATCAAGTCCTTAAAAAGTGAAAAAAAAGTCTTAAAAAATATGAAAAAACACAAAAGTTCAAATAACCCGTTTTGCCCCATTAAAAATAAAATAATTTTTTTCAAAAAATTAAAAATACAAATATTTTGGTGTTATACTGCATTCGTTAAAGTCTATAAAAAAGTAAATTAATCCAATCGGTACAGCATAATGACAAAAAAATCAAAACACCAAATTATGCTTTTTTTTTGCTGCAGCAACATTGGAATAAAAGGTGATCAAAAACTTATCGACCCAAAAATAGTATCAGTAAAACCATCATTGCTTAAGAGCAAAAAATAAGCCCTTACCAAGGCCCAGATCCTGAAAAATAAAAACATTATGGATCTTGGAAAATGGTGACAAAAGCAAGATTTATTTTTACAAATTTGTGTTTTTTTTTTTACCACTTAAACATACCAAAAAACTATACATGTTTGCTATCTGCGTGCTCATACTGACCTGGAGAATCATATTCAGCTTTACCATATAGTGAACATAGTAAATGAAAAACCTCAAAACAATTGTGAAATTTCACTTAATAGTTACTGATTGACCTTTCCCATATGACTACTTTATGTTGGTTTTTACGCATCCATTTATTTTTTGGGGACGTTAGAAGGCTGTTTTGGCACCGCAGTGGATCTCCGTGTATAGGTGACAGGGTGATTGCAATATATTCATCCAAATTTCCACTCCAAAAGACAAATAGTGCCCGTTCCCTTCTTTGCCCTGCCGTGTGACTAAGCAGTCTGGTGGTCTTCTTCTGTTGGTGACTTGCCGGGTTCCTCCATTATCTGCTGGGTGAGGCTGGGTCACTTCTCAATGCTAGTCTATGAGAACCAGAACGAGGCATAGACTTACACTGAGAGCTTGTGACTGTTACCGCTGACTTCCAGCCAGCCAGAAGCTGCAGTAACAAGATGGCGGCATGGGACCGGAGTGGCGCCAGGAACAGCAGAAGACAGCAGGAGTGGAGCTTTAACACTTGCAGTATTTTCTTACCATCAGAATTTCCTTGATTTTTTTCCTTAGCTCATGTAGTTTCCCATGAAAATCATTTGCAGTCAGAAGCTTCTTGTCCTTCTCAGGCTGAGTTTTACCCCGCATCATGATTGTTTCTCTTCTGGAAACCACGGCTTCCATCTCCCGGATCATTTTCTCTTGCTGTTTCATCAGCTGTGCATATCGAACCTACAGGCAAAGTAAAGGTTTAGTAGCGTTACCATAATTCACGCCAGCACACCTTGGATCAAAACTGCCATACAAAACGCCAGTCTTTATGATTCGGCTTCTTCCATTTCAGTGCCTGAACCATCATATGTGTATCATTCATATCCTTGTCCTCAAGTTATTACACAATCTTCTATCAGGGCTGGGCAACTCATTTTCCCAAGGAGCCACACATGTGAGAGACAGTGAGGGCCAAATCAACAGACTGAAATTAATTCTGCTCAATAATAATACATTAATTATATTATGTTCTATTAATATTATTTGTATCTCTTAATATTAAGCAGAATTTAGTATGCTCACTAGCTGCTACTGCTAATACATGTTACGGCAGGGCTTATTGTAACCAATATTCTTACCAGTAGCAGCGAATCAAAACCATATAGTTCACTGTTTTGTTTTTTAATTTATAAATTCTATGCTCATTCTATTCAGCCCTCGTAATTTGATCAACAGCTCCCAACTCAATATGATGCCCCCACATAGTTTAATGTCCACACAGCCCCCCACACAATATAATGCCCCCACATTGTATAATGTCCACACAGCCTCCCACACAATATGATGCCCCCACATTGTATAATGTCCACACTGCACCCCCACACAATATGACGCCCCCACATAGTATAATGTACACACAGCCCCCACACACTATATGATGTCCTCACACAGTATGATGTCCACACAGCCCCCACACACAATATGATGCCCCCACATAGTATAATGTCCACATAGCCCACACACACAATATGATGCCCCCACATAGTAAAATGTACACACAGCCCCTCACACAACGAGATGTCCCCACATAGTATAATGTCCACACAGCCCCCCCACATAATATGATGCCCCACATAGTATGATGTCCACCAGCCCTCACACAATATGATGCCCCCACATAGTATAATGTACACACAGCCCCTCACACAATCAGATCCCCGCACATAGTATAATGTACACACAGCCCCCACACACAATATAATGCCCCCACATTGTATAATGTCCACACAACCCCCCACACAATATGATGCCCCCACATTGTATAATGTCCACACTGCACCCCCACACAATATGACGCCCCTACATAGTATAATGTACACACAGCCCCCACACACTATATGATGTCCTCACACAGTATGATGTCCACACAGACCCCACACACAATATGATGCCCCCACATAGTATAATGTCCACATAGCCCACACACACAATATGATACCCCCACATAGTAAAATGTACACACAGCCCCTCACACAATGAGATGTCCCCACATAGTATAATGTCCACACAGCCCCCCCACATAATATGAGGCCCCCACATAGTATGTCCACACTGCCCTCCAACACAATATGATGCCCCCACATAGTATAATGTCCACACAGCTCCCAGACAATATGATGCCCCCACATAGTATAATGTCCGCACAGCCCCCCCCCACAATATGATGCCCCCACATAGTATAATGTCCACACAGCCCCCCCACACAATATGATGCACCCACATACTATAATGTCCACAGAGTCCCCCCACACAATATGATGCCCCACTTAGTATAATGTCAACACAGCCCCCCCACACAATATGATGCCCCCACATAGTATAATGTCCACACAGCCCCCCCACAATATGATGCCCCCACATAGTATAATGTCCACACAGCCCCCCATACAATATGATTCCCCCACATAGTATAATGTACACACAGCCCCTCACACAATCAGATGCCCCCACATAGTATAATGTCCACACAGCCCCCCCACACAATATGATGCCCCCACATAGTATAATATCCACACAGCCTCCACACACAATATAATGCCGCACATTGTATTATGTCCACACAGCACCCCCATACAATATGATGCCCCAACATAGTATAATGTACACACAGCACCCCCACACAATATGATGTCCTCACACAGTATAATGTCCATACAGCCCCCACACACAATATGATGCCCCCACATAGTATAATGTCCACACAGCCCCCCACACAATATGATGCCCCCACATAGTGTAATGTCCACAAAGCCCCCACACACTATATGATGTCCTCACACAGTATGATGTCCATACAGCCCCCCCATACAATGATGCCCCCACATAGTATAATGTCCACACAGCCCCCACACACAATATGATGCCCCCACATAGTATAATGTCCACACAGCCCCCACGCACAATATGATACCCCCACATAGTCTAATGTCCACACAGCCCCTCCACACAATATGATCTGCTCACATAGTATAATGTCCACACAGACCCACACACAATATGATGTCCTCACATAGTATAATGTCCACACAGCCCCCACACAATATGATGCCCCCACATAGTATAATGTCCACACAGCTCCCCCACACAATATGATTGCTCACATAGTATAATGTCCACACAGCTCCCCCACACAATATGATGCCCCCCACATAGTATAATGTCCACACAGCACCCCCACACAATATGATGCCCCCCACATAGTATAATGTCCACACAGCACCCCCACACAATATGATGCCCCCACATAGTATAATGTCCACACAGCACCCCCACACAATATGATGCCCCCACATAGTATAATGTCCACACAGCACCCCCACACAATATGATGCCCCCACATAGTATAATGTCCACAAAGCACCCCCACACAATATGATGCCCCCCACATAGTATAATGTCCACACAGCACCCCCACTGTCAGGAGTCGAACCCAGTACCTCTTGTCTACTGGCCAGCAGCTCTACCATCTGAGCTATTCTGCTGGCTGCAAAGTTCCTTGCTGAACCCAGATACCATTGACTGTTCTTCCTGATTGGCTACACCTAGTGCTCTCTTGATTGGGCCTCTGATTGCCAATTACACACCCTATATAAACCTGGCCCTGTGGGTGTGTCATTGCGAGATTATTGAGCTCCAAGCCTTTAGTCAAGCGGTTCCTGCTGATCCATTGCTACAAACACTGCTCTCCTGTGAACCGACCTCGGCCTGCCTTCTGACTACGCTCTCCGCCTGATCCATTGCTACAAACACTGCTCTCCTGTGAACCGACCTCGGCCTGCCTTCTGACTACGCTCTCCGCCTGATCCATTGCTACAAACACTGCTTTCCTGTGTACCGACCTCCGGCTGCCACCTGACTACGTAATCTGCCTGCTCCTCTGTTACCTAACTGCCTTTCCTGTGTACCGACCTCCGGCTGCCACCTGACTACGCTACCTGCCTCTGCTTCCCCTAGTGTTTGCAGTAACATCGGCTCCAACCCAGACGGGATCTTGACACCCACACAATATGATGCCCCCCACATAGTATAATGTCCACAGAGCTCCCCCACACAAAATGATGTCCTCACATAGTATAATGTCCACACAGCCCCTCACACAATATGATGTCTTCACACAGTATGATGTCCACATAGCCTCGCTCACAGTATAATAATAATCTTTATTTTTATATAGTGCCAACATATTCCGCAGCGCTTTACAGTTTTGCACACATTATCATCACTGTCCCCGATAGGGAATTTAGATTGTGAGCCCTATCAGTATGTCTTGGAATGTGGGAGGAAATCGGAATACCCGGAGGAAACCCACGCAAACACGGACAGAACATACAAACTCCTTGCAGATGTTGTCCTTGGTGGGTTTTGAGCCCAGGACCAGTACTAAACACTGAGTCACCGTGCTGCCCTATGATGTTTGTATGCCCCCATAACCGCACACAGTATGATGCCCCCACAGATCTCAAACATAGCATGACGGCCAACACAGTATGATGAGTCTCACAGCACCCGCAATTGGTATGATAGTCTTCCCTGCCCCCAATACAGAGTATGATCCTCCACAGTCCCCCACAAAGTATGGTGGTCCTTATAGCACCCCATTATACCGTTTAATCAGCCAAACAGCCCCCAGTATGCAGTATGAGCCTCCACACAGACACTATATACAGTGAGCCCCTATAAAGCCTGCCCCTATATACAGTATTAGCCCAAACAGTCTTCCCTATACACTGTATGAGCCCACAAACGGCCCCTATATAATGTATTAAAACAGTTTCCTCTTATATACAGTATGAGCCCACACACAGCCCCCTTATATACAATATGAGCTTACACACAGCCCCTATATACAGTCATGGCCAAAAGTTTTGAGAATGACACAAATATATATTTTCACATGATCTGCTGCCCTCTGTTTTTTATGTGTGTGTTTGACAGATGTTTTTATCACAGACAGAAATATAATTGCAAACATATGAGTAACAAAAGCTTATATTGACAGTTAGAATGAGTTAATGCAGCAAGTCAATATTTGCAGTGTTGACCCTTCTTCTTCAGGACCTCTGCAATTCTCCCTGGCATGCTCTCAATCAACTTCTGGACCAAATCCTGACTGATAGCAGTCCATTCTTGCACAATCAATGCTTTCATTTTGTCAGAATTTTTAGGTTTTTGTTTGTTCACCCGTCTCTTGATGATTGACCACAAGTTCTCAATGGGAATAAGATCTGGGGAGTTTCCAGGCCATGGACCCAAAATCTCTATGTTTTGTTCCCTGAGCCATTTAGTTATCACCTTTGCTTTATGGCAAGGTGCTCCATCATGCTGGAAAAGGCATTGATGATCGCCAAAACTGCTCTTGGAGGGTTGGGAGAAGTTGCTCTTGGAGGACATTCTGGTACCATTCTTTATTCATGGCTGTGTTTTTAGGCAAGACTGTGAGAGAGCCGATTCCCTTGGCTGAGAAGCAACCCCACACATGAATGGTTTCAGGATGCTTAACAGTTGGCATGAGACAAGACTGGTGGTAGCGCTCACCTTGTCTTCTCCGAATGAGGCGTTTTCCTGATGTCCCAAACAATCGAAAAGGGGATTCATCAGAGAAAATAACTTTACCCCAGTCCTCAGCAGTCCACTGCCTGTACCTTTTGCATAATATCAGTCTGTCCATGATGTTTTTTCTGGAGAGAAGTGGCTTCATTGCTGCCCTCCTTGAGACCAGGCCTTGCTCCAAGAGTCTCCGCCTCACAGTGCGTGCAGATGCACTCACACCTGCCTGCTGCCATTCCTGAGCAAGCTCTGCACTGCTTGTAGCCCGATCCCGCAGCTGAAACACTTTTAAGAGACGGTCTTGGCGCTTGCTGGTCTTTCTTGGGCGCCCTGGAGCCTTTTTGGCAACAATGGAACCTCTCTCCTTGAAGTTATTGATGATGCGATAGATTGTTGACTGAAGTGCAATCTTTCTAGCTGCGATACTCTTCCCTGTTAGGCCATTTTTGTGCATTGCAATGATGACTGCACGTGTTTCTTTAGAGATAACCATGGTTAACAGAAGAGAAACAATGATGCCAAGCACCAGCCTCCTTTTAAAGTGTCCAGTGGTGTCATTCTTACTTAATCATGACAGATTGATCTCCAGCCATATCCTCATCAACACCCACACCTGTGTTAATGGAGCAATCACTGAAAAGAGGTTAGCTGGTCCTTTTAAGGCAGGGCTGCAATGATGTTGAAATGTGTTTTGGGGGATAAAGTTCATTTTCTAGCCAAATATTGACTTTGCAAGTAATTGCTGTTAAGCTGATCACTCTTTATAACATTCTGGAGTATATGCAAATTGCCATTAGAAAAGGTGAAGCAGTAGACTTTGTAAAAATTAATATTTGTGTCATTCTCAAAACTTTTGGCCATGACTGTACAGTATAAGCCCACACAAAGCTGCATCTATATACAGTATGAGACACATACATATATATATTATAATATATATATATCCTTGCCTTGCTCCCATTCCGTCAGTGATCTGCTCCAGTATGTGCACTGTGGCTCCGCACAGCAGCGGCGATAGATTGACATAATCACATCTGCTGTGTTAGTCACACATGCTGAATGGTGGAAGGAGGAGTTGGCATCTCCATACGCCACCATTATATTCAGCGCTACCTGCCTCCTAAGAATGCAGATAACAGTGATCAGGACCACGACCGCATGGTGCAGCCCATGGCCCACTATTTTCAGCCCTACAGGAGCACCCAGAGGGCAGGATGTGGCTAGACCATATATTTTCAAGGTCTGTCCTAGACCATATGCAAATTGCCTCTTAAGAGAAAAAGGTGACTTGAACTCTAAAGCGCCACCTATTGGAAGTAGCGATCCTATAAGTCACAATCAACCCTTTAACGAGTCTTGTAATATGAGTTAGGATAAAAGCCAAATCAGTATCTCAATTTGCAGACACGTGTTTCGGACTATTGGTCCTCAGCAGTGCAAAGTATGAGATCTGATTTTGCTAGGTGAGAGGCTCTGGACTGAGGTCTAAGGGGTAATGTTTCTCCTTGTGGAGAGTGACATACCAGCTCTGGCGCGTCAAAGTAAGGAGGCATATTCGACGTGCTCCTCTGGGAAATTTAATATGCAAATTGCCTCTTAAGAGAAAAAGATAAATTTTTAAGTTTTCCTTGCTTCCTCTGTTACCTGCATGCGGTGGATCTCCGCTTTCATGGCTTTGATCTCTCCTTGGCCAGTTTCAGAATCCACTGCATTACGCATCTCCTTTGCCAATTGAATTTTCTTTTCCCAAAGCATTATTTGGTGTCTGTTTAACAGAGCAGAAATCCACATGAGGAAAAATAACCAAAATATTTGTTTTTCCCCAACTCCTTCCAAATATATTGTGTATTCCATTTTGTATCATCTAGCCTGGCTCTTTCTAGTACTCTAACACTCTAATAGACATCAATGGAGAGATCTGTATGCAGAAAAATGATATCAAAGTGCGAAAGGTGGAACTCAAAAACAGGCTATATCGATTGTTAAAATGAAAGGAGGCTTCTGCTCTTTCAATTTTAGCAAACGTGGCGGTCTCACTACCCGGACCCCCACCTGACAGTTTGCGTCTTGATTTACAGATGGAAAATCTGCAGCAAATTACAATAGCAGAAATTTAATATCAACCAAATTCAGCAAAAAAATAAAAAATAAAAAGTAAAAAATTCCACGTGGAAACAAACACAGTGCTGATTATTTTACCCTTTAACGACTAGGGAATTTTTCATTTTTTCCTTCCCTTGTTCTGAGAGCCATAGCTGTTTTCAATGTTCTGTTGACATAACCATAAGACGGCTTGGGATGTAGTATTGAATTACATTATTCGTTTTACCATACCATCTTTTGGGCGACTTGTTTTTACGACAGTAATTGAGTGGTCAGAATGACCTGTAGATGGTCAGTTTTATTCATATTGCAGTAGTGAAAATGTTTTAAAACATTTGTAAAAAATAAAAAATGTTATTATTGCCCTTTTATGAAGCATGTGACTTTTAGAGATCATTTTTGGCATACTTATGTTTTGATTGCTTTTTATTGTATTTTGGGGGGAAGCGGGGTGCCTGAAAAGTGTCTATTCCGGCATTTAGATTTTTTTTTTCAGTGTCTAAAATATAATTTCAGTAATTATGTACATTAATGTGAATTCTTTACACACGACGATACCAAATATGTTTATTTTTTAAAATCTCTGTTTTGTAATGGGTGAAAAGTGTAATTCAAATGTTTTCCTACTTTATTTAAATTTTTTGTTTTTAGTCTCCATTAGGGGATTTGAACACGTGATCATTTGCACTATACAGAGATAACTTTCTTTGTATAAGACTTGTGCCCAAAAGTTTACATACCCCGGCAGAATTTTTGACCTTTTTTCCGAGAATATAAATGATAACACCAAACTCCACTCATGGTTAGTGATTGGGTGAAGCCATTTATTGTCAAACTACTGGTTTTCTCTTTTTAAATCATCGTGACAACTCAAAACATCCAAATGAACCTGAACAAAAGTTCACATACCCCTTTTCTTAATACCGTGTATTGCCCCTTCTAATATCAATGACACCTTGAAGTCTTTTGTGGTAGTTGTGGATGAGGTTCTTTATTTTTTCAGATGGTAAAGCTGCCCACTCTTCTTGGCAAAAAGCCTCCAGTTCCTGTAAATTCCTGGGCTGTCTAGCATGAACTGCGGCTCGAGATCTCCCCAAAGTGGCTCAATGATATTGAGGTCAGGAGACTGAGATGGCCACTCCAGAACCTTCACTTTGGTCTGCTGTAACCAATGACAGGTTGACTTGGCCTTGTGTTTTGGATCGTAGGCATGTTGGAACGTCCAAGTACGTCCCATGCGCAGCTTCCGGGCTGACGATTGCAAATTTGCCTCCAGTATTTGCTGATAACGTGCTGCATTCATCTTTCCTTCAACTTTGACCAAGTTTCCTGTGCCTTTTGTAGCTCACACATCCCCAAAACATCAGCGATCCACCTCCGTGCTTTACAGTAGGAATGGTGCTCCTTTCATCATAGGCCTTGTTGACCTCTCTCCAAATATAATGTTTATGGTTGTGGCTAAAAATTTAAATTTTGGTCTCATCGCTCCAAATTACCTTGTTCCAGAAGTTTTGAGGTTTGTCTCTGTAATGTTTTGTGTATTGTAGGCAAGATACTTTGTGGCATTTGCGCAGTAATGGCTTTCTTCTGGCAAGTCGACCATGCAGCCTATTTTTTGTCAAGTGCCTCCTTATGGTACATCTTGAAACAGCCACAAAGTTAGTTTTAAGAGAGTCCAATATTTCAGCTGATGTTATTTGTGGGTCTTTCTTTGCATCCCAAACAATTTTCTGGGCAGTTGTCAATGAAATTTTGTGGTTCTACCTGACAGTGGGTTTGTTTTTACAGAGCCCCTGATTTTCCATTTGTTAATCACAGTTTGAACGCTGCTGACTGGCATCATCAATTCCTTGGATATCTTTTTATATCCCTTTCCTGTTTTACACAGTTCAACTACCTTTTCCCGTAGATCTGTTGACAATTCTTTTGCTTTCCTCTTGACTCACAATCCAGAAACATCAGTGGCTGGATGAAAGATGCAAGAGTCTGTCTGGATCCCAGAAACTCACTCAGTTTTTATGCACACACACTGACTACAAGCAAACAGGTCACAGGTGAGGATGTTACCTTTAGTAGCCATTCAAACCCATTTGTGTCAACTTCTGTGCATGTTATCAGGCCAAAATCACCAGGGTATGTAAACTTTTGATCAGGGTCATTTGGATATTTTGGGCAGTCATTATGATTTAAAAAGAGAAAACACAGTAGTTTGACAATGGCTTCACCCAACCACTAACCATGAGTGGAGAAAAAGTTTTGGTGTTATCATTCATATTCTCTGAAAAAAGGCCAAGATAGCAAAAATTCTGCTGGGGTATGTAAACTTTTGAGCACAACTGTAGTTGTCAATCACTGATCGGACCGTCCACTGGACCAAAATTCCCAGACAAATCCCAAACGAATAAACCGCATTCCTGGATCTCTGACTCCTGTTCATCATTCATCCACTGGTAGCGCAAAATCAACTCATTTTTCTCCAGCCTTTGATAAAATCCCAGAGAGAGCAGAGAGTTAAATGGTTAAAACATACGTTATACTGGATCTTTTGTCACTAAACTATATACCAATCTACGCAGCGCCTCCTACTGTATAATATTATGAGGGCAGACTGAACTGCATTTTCATGCTGATTCCCTTTAAAGCAAATCTGTCAGCAGGTTTTCCAATGTGATCTGACAGCAACATGATGTAAGGAATAAGACCCCGATTCCAGTGATGTATTATTTAGTTTACTTGTAATAGAATCAATGTTCTCAGCTGCAGATTAAGGAATGTTGAGCCTTACATAACCCCGCCCACAGCACTGATTGGCTGCTTTCTGCATATTGAGAGAAAGCCAATAATCAGTGGTGAGAGTGGGGTTATACCAGGAAGCATGAATGATAATATCTTGCTGATAAAACACTGATTTTATTGAAATGTCAAAACAGTGTCTAATAAGTGACATATCACTGTAATCACCTTCTCTTCCACTACATCATTGTGCTCTCACATTACATAGCAAAAACCTGTTGACAGATTCTTTTTAAGTGCATATCAAAGCTTTTTGCTAAATCCACAGCATTGTGTATGTCAAAATTGCCATGTTAGTTTGATGAGACCTGTTTTTTCCCGAGTTCATTATTACATTATTTTCTACTATCTCTGACAGCGTCATCAAGAGTGCTCTGGCAGGGGGGGGGGCGTATCATTCTATATGACACCGGCACGTCCGTGACATAATCTTGGAGCACTAAAATGGGTTGTTATAACAGCCGGGGGTCTGTTGAAGACCTCCATGATGGTCATTACGGAGCTGGGTTTCAAATGAGACAGTGATTTTTAAAATATGTACTAATACTGTGGTATTGCTGTATATAGCACAAGCGATCAGATGATCGCAGGTTATAGTCCCTTAAGGGGACGAAAATATACTGTGAATAGTAAAAAAATGTTTTAGATGACACTGTATATAATATTACTAGGGTTTTATTACCACCATTCACACTCACTCAGTTTCCACCAGGCTATGTAGAAGTCTTTCTTTCTCCTCCTGCACGTTATCCACATTCTCCTGCATTTCTATTGATTCCTTTTCTGCCTCCTAAAAAAAACAAAAGTGAAGAGTTTAGGCCTCTATTGCGCGTCCTAACCTAGCAGAGTACTTCTCCTGGCACTTACCCGAAGAGATCGCATGAACTCGCTCTCCATCAGATGGTTATGCTGCAGGAGATGTTCCTTAGAGGATGACTTCTTGCTGAGCAGCATGTTCAGGCGCAGCATGTCATTCTTCAAGCTTTTCATGTGATGTTCAATATCCTTTTGCTCGTTTTTCTCTTGTTCAATATCATCTGCCAATAAAGAGTGTTTGTGATTACATGATTCCGCAATGAAACAAGAAAAACAAAAATGTTCAGCATACAAGAAAAATTGAGACACAGTAACTTCAGTTATTATGGCTGCTCCACAGAAGTCTTTGACCTACTGGTCACCAATATGTGTCCTCATTTTTTAATGAAAATATGCTTTATTTTTCACTTTTTAGCATAATAAAAATATTAACAAATAGTAACCATAAGCATCATATAAATTATGTACAGTGGTTTAAGGGGTAATATTTCTCCTTGTGGAGAGAAACATATCGGCTCTGGCATGCCAAGGTAGGGAGGCTTATTCGCCGTGCAATGCTCCTCTGGGAAATTTAGTATACAAATTGCCACCTGCTGGAAGCAGCAGTCCTACCAGTCACTATCAAGCCTTGAAATGTGACTTAGAATAAGAGCTAGATCAGAATCTCAATTTGCAGACACAGTGTTTCGGGCTATTGCCCCTCATCAGTGCAAAGTATGAGATCTAATTTGGCTAGGTTGAGAGGCTCCTGACTGAGGTCTAATGGGTAACGTTTCTTCTTGCGGACAGAGATATACCGCCTCTGGCATGCCAAAGTAAGTAGGCTTATTCGCTGTGCAATGTTCCTCTGGGAAATTTAATATGCAAATTACATCTTCAGAGAGGAAGAGGACTCGAACTTAGGCAACAAGAGGGGTCAGGGAGCTTGCAACCGTTGCCAATCAATTCCACATGAGGTTGAGTTCAATGCATGCAGGTGAGTGCCGATACCGCTGGTAAGCACAGCCACAATACGGAAAAAGAAGGGATGATCTCCGGAACATCAGCTGATATGATAAAATCAGAAACCTTTATTTGGTGTGTCAAGCCATATTAAAATAGTAGGAAAATCTGACGCATTTCAGGCACATTAAACAGCGCTTTTAGTCATAGGATACAAAGGAAGACAAGTCATGTGTATAAATACAAAAATACGGATTTTTGTGTTACTCACCGTAAAATCCTTTTCTCCGAGATGCTCATTGGGGGACACAGGACTGTGGGTGTATGCTATTGCCGCTAGGAGGCTGACACAAAGTAAACATAAAAAAGGTTAGCTCCTCCTCCGCCGTATACACCTGACACTGGCCGCAGGCGAACCCAGTTTGGTGCAAAAAGCAGGAGAGCAAAAAGTAAATCAGCGTTAACACAGGCACAATATATCCAGAATTAAACCCACCGAAAAAGAAAAAAATAGAGTTAAATCAAAACGAAGCCATCAGGCTATTGGGGTGGGTGCTGTGTCTCCAATGAGCGTGTCGGAGAAAAGGATTTTACGTGAGTAACACAAAAATCCATATTTCTCCATCTCATTGGGGGACACAGGAAATGTGGGACGTCCCAAAGCAGTCCCTTGGGTGGGAAACCGACTCCACAGTATAAACCGTAGCAGGCATTGCCTATAAGTGCTCTACTGCTGCCTGAAGAATCCTTCTACCCAGACTTGCATCGCTGAAGCCTGAGTATGGATATTATAATGCTTAGAAAAAGTATGCAGACTGGACCAGGTTGCCGCCTTACAAAACCTGTTCCGCCGAAGCCTGATGCCGAAGAGCCCAGGAGGCACCCACCTCTCTCGTGGAGTGAACCCTGATTCCTGCCGGAACAACCGCGTCTCTGATGCAGTTGGCCTCCTGAATGGTTAACCGTATCCATCTGGCCAAAGTTGATCTTGAGGCGGCGAGTCCCTTCCTGCGACCCTCGGGGAGGATGAACAGCGTGTCCGTCTGCCGAAAGGATGACGTCTGAGATACATACCTCCTGAGTGCTCTCACCAGATCCAACGTATGGAGAGCTTTCTCCCCCGGTGCGTCGGCACTGGGCAAAATGAGGGCAAAACAATGTCCTCATTGATATGGAATGAGGACACGACCTTTGGCAAAAAAGGTGGTGTTTGGCCTGAGCACCACCTTATCGTGATGAAAAAGTAATAGTGCCGCCAGCTCAGAGACCTGCCTTATGGATGTTATGGCTACCAGAAATACGACTTTCCAGGAAAGGTATGTCAAAGAAACCTCCTGAAGAGGCTCGAATAAAGATTCCTGCAGAACTCCCAGAACCAGGTTGAGATCCCAGACATCTAAGGAGCCCTATAGGGAGTACTACATGGACAACCCCTGAATAAAGGTTTTAACCTGTAAATTGGTGGCAATTCTACGGTGAAAAAGATCAGACAAGGCTGATATCTGTCTTTTAAGAGTACTTGGCGCTAGGTCTGAATCTAGGCCAGCCTGGAGAAATGCCAGAATGTTGGGAATCGAAAACTGAAGCGGGTAATAACCGTGTTCTCTGCACCATGTAA